>NQII01000311.1:958325-1024402 GCA_002778355.1 Clitarchus hookeri | reverse complement strand
CCCCCCTTCCACCGAGCGCGCAGAAAGGCCGCAAGACGACGTGGCATGGACTCGACTAATGTCTGAAAGTAGGAGGCAATTGACACCATGAATCCTGCAGGGCAGTCCACAAATCCAATCTGCGCCAACTTGAGAAAGGGTTGCACGTGTGTCACGTTTAATGATTCTCGTCAGTCGTCGTTTGTCCCGTTCTTTCACGATCTTTTTCTGGCCGCAGCGATGTCGAAGATGTGATGTTTTACAGGATTCCCGATATTCACGGCACACTCGTGAAATGGTCGTACGCGAACATCCAAATGTTATCGCTACCTCGGAGATGCTATGTCCCATCTCTCGTGCGCCGACTATAACACCACGTTCAAACTCACTTAAATCTTGATAACCTGCCATTGTAGCAGCAGTAACCGATCTAGCTGCCGACCGCATCGCGTTACTCTAATTGGTTCCATACCTCTGTTATTTGCATACGCTCGCCTATACTAGTTTTTTTTTGTCGGTTGTACACACACCAACCACGAAGTTTAGAGACATATGACGAGTGCCTGTAATTATCCCAGTAACTTCCACATGGCCGGAAAATTTTCCGGAACATTTCCACGCCTCTGTGGTATTCAAATTCAAATATCGCGGCCACAGAACGTTTATGAATATAAAATTGTAACAGTAGCTATTCCGCGAACTCCAGCCACGCATGCCAGCAAAGTGGCGTCAATGACCAGCAACACGTCGGAACGTTGTTCACCAATCAGCGTCCGGTAACTTACTTGCCAGCCGACAGCTTTGCCAGTACGGAAACTTCCGCAGCACGCGGTAGCCAATTAGACGCTGCGATGCTAGCGCTCGTCGTGCCAGACGTCTGCATTACTTTCGACTCTGCGAAGTGGCTTGCTCTATACGCGGCTCTGCTCCACTCCTATTTCCACCCCTGTTCACCCTCCCTTGATTACCACTTCTTTATTGCTTCACCATTTTTTGCTCACCTTGCGCCTCCCTCCCTCCCCCTTGTTTTCTACGCCCGATCGTCGCCTGTGGGAGTTGTCTGAGGAGCTGCAGTATGTTTTAATTTGTAATTTAGCCGTCCATGGGACGTGTGCTGAAATGAGGCACCTTTTAATTTATTCCGTCGTCTGAGTGGCACGTTATGTTGATCAACACGAAACGGTGAATCGTGGTCGCGAGCATTGTGTAAATTGGGTCTGTTATAATTGTTTTTAATATTTGTATGGCGTAGTTTGTGTTTGCCTTGGGCATGCAGTGAGTTGGTGTTTTTTTCTAAATTGTGGTCTCGGTCGCCAGCCCAAATTTGGTTTCGGTCTAACTATAACTCTAGCTTAGTTGTGTGTTCCAGTATTTTGACGTGTAATATTTAGTTTTGTCTGCAGTCCAAAATACATTTAAGTTTTTCCATGTGCTGTGTGTCCACGACTCTCGCGTTGGGCATAAATAATTAATTTGATGTGGTTTTTTTTTTTTTGCCTTTTATTCTATGAGCTTTGATGGGTGATTTGACTGCCTCCGCCGATACTTCACCTTTAAGTAAATTTTATTTAAGGTATTAATACGTATATATTATTAAATGAGGTTTTACTGGGATTTTTAGGCTGCCCTCCTTTTTACTACTTGCTCATTATCTAAACTCTATTCAACGTGCTTGTATTTTGCAAATTTTTAAATATTTGCAACCATTGTATTTAAGTGGTAATTCTGTATTTCGCATTTTAATCAACATAACATTGTATGGACAATTCATTGAATATCCTTACGTTTTTTAATACCTTTTGGCTAAACTTTTAACTTTTCTATGTATTTTTTGGATTCTGTAAATGTTTGCGATGATCAATTTTATGAATTGAAGAGGTTTCAAACCCCTCTTTATGGTGCTACCAGTCATTATAAAAATATTTTGGTAAATTATAAGCTTTAAAATAGTTTGTTTGTGTTCAGTCATTTGTGCTTCAGCACAAATAATTTCTGCGCACACTCCGCTAAATGGTTTTCTCATATCTTTACATATTTAATATTTGTTGCATGCAATCGCCGAGGTTGGATTCATCTATGCTTTGAAGAAAGACGAACTCGTCAATTTTCTGCGGGACCTCGAGTACGACGTGGACGAAGCCTTGACTGTCGCTGAACTGCGTCGAGCTGCGGTGGGCTGTTGGCGTAAACAACTTCCAATGGCGCAACCCTCTGAGCGAGTGGTCCCGACGAGTGTCGCCAACGGCCCGCCCAAAGTAGATACGTATTTCTTGTCTCCCTTCAAAATATTTCGCCTTTGACATTCTTACACCCGGTTAGCATTTTGCAATTATTTATTGCGGTAAATAAGATATGGCATCTGTTCCACGTAACTTTCGTGAGCTACGCCAGCTTGCTCTAGAGCAGTATTTCCCAAAGTATGGGTCGCGACCCACCGGTGAGTCGCAGACTAGAATTTAGTGGACCCCGAAAAATATAATTTCATACATAAACATATGCATGAGTTATAAATGTTATAATTTATAACATACACACATGCAATACAACCGTCAATCAGACGTAAAATACTACGCAGAGTACGCAGTGAATGCGACCCCCGCCACCGCGCCGCCACTCGCGGCCAAAATGATTTTTAAAATTTATTAGTAATATAACAGATTGTGTAATGCTGTTTGATTAGGTGTATTTCTCATTAAAATTGTTCTTTACTACTTCAACTTTCCTAACTATTTTATAATCCTACTGCCCTTCACTTCCTTACGCTACGTAAGAAATACACGGTACAATGTGAACATGATGGAACAGCGAAACGGTACGTTTCTCGCATAAAGTATTAAAGTGGGTCCTGAACTTTGGTATTTTTTTTAATGGGTCCCGGTTCATAGAACTTTGGGAATCACTGCTGTTGTGGCCTCTAATGAATACCGTGCTTGTTTTCCAACTCCGTGCCGTCCGACCGAATTTCCAATATACAGAATGTCGAGTAACACATATCTTCTGCGCGTTGCAGTAATTGTGTAGCTCAGGGACACGGAGCTAGGAATTGTCAACACAGTAGGCGAACGATGTCCGAGAGAAAAGGTATCCACTGCGGCGAGTACGGGGACCTGCGTAGGCCCTGTCATAGGACGGAAAACGAGTCGTGGCTGGAAATCGGCGTGGTTCTTCCAGTCAGAGTAAAGATTAAGTACCGCGCACTGTTTGGAAGTGTACGGTGTTGATCACCTGTGGGAATAAAAATTTTTCCTCCTTGGTTGACACTGGGGCTACTCATTATGTCATGAGAAATTCTTTTTTGAAAAAAACTCTTGGATTCCACGATTATTTCCAAAAGGCGTGTCATATGCGTGTCAGAGAAACGTTTGTGTATCGCTAACGGCGATATCGTTAGGAGTAATTTAGTTATGAACCTACATTTTAATATCTGTAGGTTTTCATGGACGTTTCCCTTCTGGGTATTATCTCGCCTGTCTCATGACGTTATTTTAGGCCTTGCATTTCTGGTAAAGACTAGGGCGTAATAACCTCGACGAATTTTATTTGTATTTTGGGGTTGCTCCGAAAATCAGGAATAATAGCTTGCAGGTTGACGTGGTTAGGGATGTCTTTTCTCCAATGTTGGATGGCATGAGTTCTGCCACTGATTTTCAAGTATTCTTGAATCAGCTGAAGGAGGAATTTAGTGGTATAATCTCTTTACGCATTGGTCAATGCGATGTTTTCCCTTATACGTTCTCTTTGACGGATGATATTCCGGTGCGCGACCTCCATTTTAAATGTCCGCCTCCCAAGCTCCAAGCATTCCAGTAATGTATAGATACATTGCTAGAGGCTGACGTAATAGTTTCCTCTACGTCAGATTATTGTTCACTGGGAATTTTGGTTCGTAAAAGGTAAAGTGACAAGTATCGTTTGGTGGTTAACCATTCCCTGATAAACAAAAATATTCATAAGAATCCTTTTCCGTTCCCTACAATCAATTGTGCCCTTGAGCACTTGGGTAAATCCCGTGTGTTTTCCGTTTTAGATTTGAATAACAGCTTTCACCAATGTTTACTGTATCCCACCTGTAAGCAGTATACATCTTTAGTACACCCTGAAGCCAATATGAGTTCACGCGCATTCCTATGGGTTCCAATTTCAATAGCCAAGCCCTGTCACGTGTGTGGGGCCATGTTTAGTCTGAATTTAAATTTAAATTTTTCTTCAACTACATCGATTACATCATTGTTTACAGTGATGACCTCGAGTCTCATTTGTCGCATTTGCGTTAGATGTTTCTTAAAAAGCGGGAAATTGGTCTGGCAGTAAATCCAGTTAGTCACCTTTGGATCAGACAAGGTGAAATTTTTCGGATATTTGCTCTGTGAGGATCGTCTGATGGTTGATCCCGACCGTGTGGCCCCACCGAGTCGAACTGAGCCCACCTGCCGCCGCCGTCGTCATGCAGCTGAGATGTGGTGCGAGTCATCTACTGGAAGAAGCAGAACTTAAACTGGTTTCTCCATCCGCAACCTCCCATGCTGCTGTTAGCTACTGTACCTTGTGCTCGAGAAGAGACCCCTCTGATGGCGCTGAGTGGTATTCCACCTGGCTGCCCACCATCCCAGGGGATTTCATTGACAACATCGTCATTATAACTTCAAGATGGAGTGTTTGTTAATTGTTTTGGTTAAATAAAATTCGATTTACATTTTATTCATAAATTATAATATTTAATTTGAAATTAATTTAAACTAATCAGTCACAAAATAGGTGTGTTGGTAACGCCTAGTACGAAATAGTTCTTATGAAAAATAGTATTACACTCAATGCGCACGAATGCGGTGCGTTGTCCCTTCGGTGTAATTTTCTAGACTCGGATAGCTTTGTTTGCACGAGGCTGTAGAATATCAAGGGCGAAGAACTTCATCAGGGCTTCAGAAAAGTGTGAAGTAACCGTGAATGAACTATACGCCCTCATCAAAGGAACCACTACTTCTGTACTCTTGCCTATTCCGTACCGCGACGATGCTGCCTCTCCTTCGGTGGCGTCACTGCACAAGGACGGGCAACAGGCTGGAAGGATTCTGGTCCACAGTGATGTATAGTCTTTGCTGGAGTGCTGATCTCGGGTGGAGGCTAATAGTTTCCCGTTGTCGGCGATTCCCACTCGGTGACGTCATAAAGAGGTAGGAAACCCAGTCTTTCAACCAACGCCAGCAACTTAAAAGAAAAAGAAATAGCACAAAAAATAGGCGTTGGTTTGCGTTTAAGTTATTGCAACTGGCTTGGAAGCTGAATTTTACGTGCGGTAGACTCTCGGTGATCGATTTCCAGGAATGATTTCTTGCCAAAACCTTTAAACCCTACGTAAATAGAAGATGCATACCTATATCTCTTACACGATTCCTGTTTGTATGGTTTCTTTTTAAGCATCTGCTGCATAAAATTTACCAGTTTAAAAAAAGAGGCAACAGAACATGATATTAGTAGGCTGTTAACAGAGAGCTATGATAGATGAAACCAAGACCGGTATTAAAAAATACCTCGCCATTATTATATATATAAATATGGGTTTTTCTATCCCTCATTGCCAGCTGTGTAACCTGGACCTTCCATATTCCTCGCCTTATGGCCCTTGAACACAGAAATAAATACAAGATTAGACCATCGCTGATCACGTCATGAACTTTATTCTAATTTATGAGTGTCTCCAGTGCGAAGTCGAGGTCTGTTTCCCACAGCTTCCTCTGCAGCTCCAGTCTCTATTTTTTGTTCTTTAAACAGTCCGTCAGTACGTGCTTCCACTAGAAAGCAGAGTGTTTCTCAGATGAAGCTATGCACAGACAGCACGAGTCAACGCAATAAAATGACCGCTAGGGTTGAAAGCACAGGACATGACGACAACGGGACCACATGAATTGAGTGGGTTGCAAATCACGTGGTACCGACTTGTGTTCAGAAGTGTTTTGAGTCTTGCCTGGGTATTGGTCTGAGTATGTTCGCCAGTGTGGCCTCCTCGCGACAAAAGAGTGACAAAACTAAGGCACCTTCCCACGGTGCATGGCACGGGCGTCTTCAAGGAGCTCAACCGAGATCGTACAGGCACGAGTAGGTGAGCCTTAAGGGGCCTGCCAACCTGAAGTTATTTCCCGCGTTTGAGGGTGAGAAGCGAGGGAGTGAAAAGGGGTTATACTGCCACGTGTATCAAGTTGGCCATCACAGCTAAGTGCAAGGCTCTGAACTGGCGTCTAATGTTCTCGTCACGCAACGTGTACCTGTGGGGCTTAAAGTTGTGACCCTATAATTATATTGGTGGGAAGCCTGTAGCAAGGTACAATGCAGGGCCCTTGAGTTTTTTGTATGTATCTGACGGGCATATTCTGGCACACAGCACTTGCAATTTTTTTTAGCTATGTTGGAGTTCTCTGAAATGACGTTTCTAAGGTGCGTGGCGTCTTGAAGCACTCAACAGGCCTCGCCTGAAGTGAGTGTTCTTTCCACTGATAATTACATTGCACGCATGTATAATAATTTATTGGAAAAACTTGTTTTTCAAACACTCTGCAACTCAATTCAGGCGCCATGTAGGCGGAAGCCTTAACGCTTTGAGAACTGTGCCCAAGTCCAGCTCGGGTAACGATAGTATGCCGGATGGACTGTACATCGTGTTACACATGACAGGTCAGTGTATCTGGGGACTATCAGCTCGCCAATTCATTGGGCAGATGACAGCCAATAACGAAACTCGCCAGTGCGGTAAGTATATCTGGTGTAATGTGGACAAATGTACGTTGGAAAAAGTAAGTGCACAGACCAATACGAACTGGTGTTCCTGTGGTGGGCAGCAGATATGCACAGACCTCGTTAGCCGTTCTCACGGCACGCAGAACTGCGGGCAACCAGCAGTGAGCAGCGTCTCGTCAATCCAAGCAGATTTCCGCACCATTGACATCGCCTGGCTACGTGACAATAGGAAGGGTATCTTCTCGGAGGAACGGATATGTTGTGATGTGCGGGAGAGTCGCAAATTGTCGGTGCTGGGCGAGTCCTTTTTCCTTTTCACTCGTGTAATGTTTACCGACACAGTTGCTGACTTCTTGTTTCCCGATGCGGGCCAGCTCGGGCGAGGGGGTTCATTTTAATATTTTATTCTCTCTCATAACCCTTTCATTCCCAACATTATTTTATGATTTCTGGTTTTTCGAATAAGACTTTTTTGATGCGTGCTGAACTTGTCTTATTATCACAACCAATTAGCTATGTAGGCTTTGTGTTCGGAGATCAGTGATATATGGATAAGTCATAATGTAGACCATTAGCATCGGTTACAATCAGTAACTCTCTGGGAATAAGTATCATTGGGCCCTGAGCCTTGCCATGAACTTAATCGGTCAAATATATCCGTCATGTGCCACGTGTAGACAATTGTCTGCAATGGGAATGAAAGGGTTAACTGTATGTTATATGTTTAAATAAAAATAAAGTAATTTATACTGAAATATTGCTGTTCCTGATTAATAAATGCTTATAAATAAAATACGTTGTAAAAATAATGAGAAGTTTTAAGTCTTAAATACTTATTACAAACTGAAATAGTGACCGGCCACTGTCTTTCAACACAGGGGCCGACGCACCTGCAGTTAATGAAGGGTATATTCCTCCCGTGAGTTGGTGCAGTGGTGAACCACTGGACTCGCATTTGGGAGGAACCTGTGTTCGAATCCCGGTTCAGCCATTCGGATTTCATTTCCCATGGTTTCCCGAAATCTCTCCAGGCGAATGCTGAGACGGTTCCTTACTTCATACAGGCCATGGCCGATTCCTTCCCTTTTCCTGCTTCTCTGAGCAACGTGCTGTGCCTATAATTGATTGAAACTTGACCTATGTTTTCTAACAACCTCCGGGATGGATGAGTTACGCCGGGCTACGACCACAGACTACATACGAGGTAGCCCGATTTTCGTAGGTGTCGTGGTGGCGTTAGTTGTTAAGACTGCTCACCTCCCACCTAGACGAACCAGGTTTCGATTCCTGGTGTGGTAGCTCCCGGACTTTCGCGTGTGGGGATCGTGCTGGACGATGCCGCTGGTAGGTTCTCCTGTTTCCCCCGCCCCTGCATCCCGGCGCTGCTCCATGCTCACCTCACTTCACTCTCATCGGCTCTCAAGACCTCGATGTTAAGGTGGCCGCCTGGGTAGGCTGCCGAACGGTGTGCAGAGCTCCAGCATAAAACATTTTATTAAAAAACCTTCCAACGTGTCTAAGTAAGGTCTTCTTACGAATAGCATTTAAGAAACGTTACACATCAGTATACGTTTTTCAGTTCCCCGTTTCTCTCTAAAGCATGTTTTTGTGATAGTGGAAATGGCTCAAATGGGTGTTTTCATGGTCATTTTTAGGTATGAACATTCCGGTACATAATATTGAAAAGGAATAGGGACGTGCATCAAACTTTAGTTTTATTATAACGTCCTAAAATGACAGGGTCTTTGCTGAAAGTTTCATAGAGGCGCATTATCGACGCAAGTGATTTGCTCGTAGGTGCGATGAGAGAATTGATGCGCATGTCTCGGTCGCCCTTAGCGCTCCCATGCTTTTGGGCCTCAGACGTGCGGAATTCCTTCAACCTGGTGGCCACCTTAAGAGCCGCTAAAATCTCTCCAGCACTCTGTGGGCGGGCGCCGTGGCATGGCGCCTGGAGCGTGCACAGCGAGCGAGGACCTACGGCCGGGCGGCTCGCAGCGCGAGCTGCCAGGTCCCGTTCGCCCGTTGACATGCGTCAAGCGGGTCGCGACGGGGGCCTGGCGCCGCGGGCGTTCCGGGTTGAGGCCGGGGCGCCGTCCTGGGCTGCCGCCTCCGCTGGCGACGGCTGCCCCTCGTCGGTCCTGCGCCGACCACCCTCCATCATCTCTGCTTCCTTTCGTGCAGCGAGAGAGACCAACATCTGCATGCCGTTCCTGTATCTGTCAGGGTCAGCTTGGGCATGACCACAGGGTGGTCCAGCTACGCAAAGGACCATCCGTTAGGAAGGCGATAAAACTCAAGTGTTTTAGTCTGTGGTTTACAACCCCCATACATGTAATAAATAGAGCGAGATCCCAATATTTTCCAATTTATTGCCTGGTTTCGTTGTGCTAGAGGAAGATGGGCTCCTGTATCATTGGAACAAACATCGCAGGTACATCTGTGCTAGTCTTGGCCATTTAGCTTAAGGTGTTGGCACCTGGTTCGTTGAAATGAGGCTACCACAACACTGGATAACTCTGGCCATACACCCATAAGGTCCAGGGTGTATGAGAGGAGGATGCCCTGCCCGGTACTACAGGCGATCGGTTTGGCCCCACTGGAGATTCTCTTTAGTGACCGATCCTTGGTGTTGGATTTGTAGTGGCAGCAGTTGACTCTGTATGCTAAATGTTAGGAATTGCCGTCCCTAAGAATGGTAGAATGATGATCTGCTCCGATGATGTCCCGGAGAAACAAAAGTGAGTTTGGATATTGCTCCGGCCAAACTACACGCTTAGTGCTGAGTACGAGTCTTAGTACTTGTGGAAGAGTACGACCTTGCGCAGCTTGAATCAGGTTAGGGCTTTGGATCTGGTCAAGCCGGGCGTGGGCTGGGCACACTTGCGATGGAAATTCTCGAACCGTATCCCCCACCGATTGGACGGGCGATGCGGTGGTATGATCTGTGTGGCTTAAGAGTGTCTCGTGGAAATTCAAAAGCATGTCCACAGTTGTGTAAGGACTGTGTTATTATACCCTACCCGGTAAGTCAGAGGAGCAGTTCCCCACCCCTTCCCGTTTCTATACATGGGATAGGCTGCTTCTATTGGTCCATGCTGTTGGCGGTTATCCGATGACGTGGGTAGTTCCTGACAAACCCACAGGTGCCATGAGAAGTAAGTAGCCTCACGGACGATCGGTTTGGACTCACCGGAGGTTTCCCGTGGTGATCGATTAGTTGATGTACTCCTGGTTTTAGTGGTTAACTCTGTGTGTTAGAGTAGATCATAAACTATCGAAGTTTTGAGCCGCGACAATATTCCGGTGTTGTCCTGGAGAGACATCGGAGGTTTGAATAGTGCCCCGTCAAGACCTCATGCATGCTGAGTACAGCGGCACGCACTGTCAGTGGTTGTGGATATGTGTTGCATTGCACATGTTTTGTATAAAAATGGGACATTGCTTTCAGTCAACAACTGTGTGAGAGCTGGGACATCTGCGTTGACAGGGTGTGATCTGCCTCCAGCTCCAGCTGAGGGGGCGACCGAGGTGCGAAAACGCCGTATGGCTGAAAGTGCCGCGTCAAAATAATAAACGCACAGTCTGGTGGACTGTGAATAAATATATATATGCCCTACCAGAAGAACATATCTGTCGTTCCAGCCGGCTCAAACAAAGACTGAGCTGAAAGATGAGATGGAAGTGGGACGGCAGCGAAATGAAGACGGGGAGTAAGGATGAAACGTAGAGCAGAGTGCCCCGAGAAAACCCCCACACCAGACTAATGTCCGCCACACTCGACACTTAAGAATATTCTTGTTCAAACAATTCCCGACCGCTGGGACACTGGATCGACCTGGGAACCTCGGCGGTGACAGGCAGTAGCAGACGAACAACGAGGTTAAATAAGTGTGATAAGCGAGCTCAGCACTCGCCGTGGATGAGTATGAAAAACTACGTGGGGAAACTATCCTCTCCCCAGTGCAACTCGAACTCAGGTACTCCTGAATACATGGCGGTGCTACAGCGTGGATGAACACACCCGGTAACGCCGACTCGGGGTTCGATTCTGGATCACGCCGCGTATTGATTTTGAAAAGTCCTTGGTCCTACCGCAGTGCCCGGGGAAAAAACTTGTATAACTCTGATCGTCCGTAACGGTAGCCAAGTCGACAGAGACAATTCTTATAGAATTTATTTTTGAAAAGTTTTCCGGTTATTTAAACATTTTTTGCAATAATAACGCGTTCGAAGTGATCCACTTGTCACCCATCAAAATCGGTGAATTATTTTTGGGTGGTCCAAACTGGAATAACTAAAGAAGAAAAAAACACTGGACACCGGCATAGTCGGCTACGTTTTCCAGTAGAATGTGTGTTTAACTTGCAATAGAACTTACCTGGTATTTTGATATTTCCTGGGAGATCAGCTTTTGGAAGAAAAATCCATAACACATTTGAATAATTAATTCTAAGTGACAGGTATGAGTTTGACATTATGCCAGTAGTTGTTGGTTTCGATGAAAAACGCTCGCAACTGTCGGGTTTACAACTCCTTGTTAATTCCTGACTTCACATAAGTCCCACACATCTCCTGCTTTCAATAACTAGTAGGGTGATTCCGTCAGGATTGAAACGTTCTGCAATACTAGACTGACGACGACGCCAAGCCCTTAGTTATAGTGCAAAATGGCTCCCAGATGTACGCAGGGGATAATATATTTACATAGTTAGTAATTTACGTAAAAACCTAATACATTAAAAATTTCATTTTCATATCTGCATTAAGAGCATAATATTATTTTAAAAACTTATGAAAATATTAATGTAAATAATTGTTTTGTTCATTTACTTTAAGACTTTGTATGTGACATCCCCTCCCCCCCCCCAACTATTTTCGCTTAAGTGTAATGTAATTTTATTTCAAAGTAAAAAAAAAATTGTGTCGCACAATAAAAAAAACTAGGCTAAAAGAAATGAAACGCAAAATTTGTAGGTTTCACTTATATATTTACAGTTATGGTATACATATTGCATGCTAAAATTAAAGGAGTGTTGCACAGAGAACATATTTAGCGATTGATTTCGTTACCTTTCTCTGTGTGATCCGAAATTACGGGAGAACTTCTGAAACGGAAAATAGAAGTTATCTACAGTTTTGCGAAAGTGAGAGATGTTCGTATTTTTGATCTTCACGTGTGTATCATACACTCTCTTCTGATTTTAGCCGCCATGCCCAATTTGATTTTGGCTGCCGGGAACATAACACTCAACGCAAGTGCGTGAGTGAAGAAATTTGGGTTGCTCTTAACATCGAGGTCTTGAAACCTGATGAGGGTGAAGTGAGGTGAATATGGAGCAGCGTTGGAATGAAGAGACGGGGGAAATGGGACATCCCAGAGAAAACCCGCCGACCAGCGGCATCGTCCGACACAATTCCCACATGCAAAAATCCGGGAATGACCTTGCCGGAAATCNGGGGGGGGGGGTGTTAGTCTAACAATTTCACCACCGCGGCCCCTACACCAGTCTTGGGTGGAGTTAGTTAGGTGGAATCAGTCGTTGGCTTGTATGGTTAGTCGGTATGTATCATTGTTGTGACTAGCTAGTAATAGGCAATTGTACGGCCTGTGATTTTTCTCGATTATTCGAGTTCTATGTCATTGTAGTCTAGGTCGATAACAACCAACATGGTGGCTAAATCGACAGCTTCTCTGGAGGCTTAATCGATTATTAATACACTAGCATCGCCTATGTGATGAAAAAGTAAATAAATGACAAACGAAAAAATTAATATGGTGGTTGGAGTGCATTATACGGAATGAGCAATGGTGAGGGGGTAGGGGATGGGAATGTTAATACAATGAGAAACATTGGTGGCGAGTCAAACGAGCGTGAGTAATCAGCCAATAAAAAGCACTGTTCGGTGGCGAAGCAAATGCAAGTAATAGGGACAAGTTAAAAGGTCAAGGTTAAGATCACTTGGATTTATAATAGTGGTTGGGTGACGTCATAACATAGTGGCTGTTCGGCTCCAGTCCTTAATCCCCATCTAAGCTAAAACATTAGGACATTAAAATTTTTCATAAGATGTTTTAATAATTTTTTATTAAATTTAGTTTTTTTTTAATATTTTTAGCAGTTGTTATAAATTTCTGGGGAATTTTAAAAACAATTTTGTGATTTTTTGGTTTAAGGTATTACAAGGCAATGGGAACGTGTTCAAAGTCAAGGTCAAACGTCAAGGTCACCGATATCCAACATGGGGTTAGTAGTCAGTAACATAATATGCTAGCCGACTATTGTTTTCAAGGTCATTGGGGTCATAGTAACTGGCATCCAACATGGTGTTCGGAGTCATCGATAAAAAATTTTCCTCGATTTTTAAACTTTTTTTCGATTTTTCAATTTTTTTGGGGATTTCTTACAGATTTTTGGCTTCAAAGTAATCCAAGGTCAATGTTGAAGGTCAAGGTCAAGGTCATCAACATCTAACATGGCTGACGAGATGGATCTGGTGAGGGCCGGTTGTGTCGGGAGCTTAGTCGATCCACCTGTCATATAATCCCGGACCGCTTACCTATATATCTTTAAAAAACATTTTTTTATAATTTTTAATTTTTTGAAATTTTTTGAAAATTTTTTGAGTTCAAGGTTATTCAAGGTTACGGACATGGGGTCAAGGTCAATAGTAAAGATCAAGGTCACCGGTATCCAGCATGGAGGTTGGGTGACGTCACAACATGGCACTGGTGCCAGGTGCCAGTTTTGTCCCATTTAAAATATATTGTCCCCGACTTCTCTAAATAATTCTTCTTACAATACTGGCGACTGTTAAAACATCAAACTGCAGTCTAGCATCAGGAACTACTATCACTCGTTCCACTGTGTAGGCTAGGATTTGGTATTTGTAAGTACTCGTGTTGTGAGGTCAAATACGTCTTCAGTTGCAACACCTGAAATTGAAAATGAATGACATAGGTCGCGGTCACAAGGGTCACAGAATCAATTTGCTTCATCATATCCAGTTTTCTGCACAGTTACATTCGCTCTGGGCGTGTTCCGGTAGCAATTACTCATTAACAAAGTAAACTAGCTGCGGAAACTGGCCCTTATTTTGTGTATTCATTGAAATTAATAAACAGGCCAAATTGTGGCATTCGGTGAGACTATTTCAGTTAAAGTATGGTTGGTTGTATTTGATCAATTCACTGCCGGGCAATAAAAATAGCGCACACAGAATGATACATGGGGTGGTACTGAAACTTTATGGAGGTAGTGATGGAGATGAGTAATACACGTGATCACAAAAACAGAGCAGCAGTGCAATTACATATGGATCTGTGGTACGTCGTACAGTCGTCTTCAATAGTGCGACGCACTCCTTCGCACCGAGATACATGCTGAACCGTGGTCTGGCATGGAGTTTAGGCAGAAATGGGAGCAGATGAGGGCGTAGTATCTCATCCTCATACCACTGGGCCGCCAATGTTCCGCGTAGCATGACGAGAGCGGATTTGCTATCGTAGGCTATGGCCCCCCAGGCCGCAATACCTTCCTCAAGGGAAGTGTGACATTCAACAGTAAGATTTTAATAGTGGCATTCACCAATGTCCCTCCACACCCGGCCGCGACAAGCATCAGTCCCCATCACTAAACACCATACCCCGCCAGTCTGTGGCATGCCACATTGCTCTGGCCTAGCACCAATGCAAACGGAGCCACCACTGTTGCAGAGTTAATGGCAGCACATTTAATAGGCATTGGGATCACATATTTGCCTCAGCAAAGATGTTGGGGAATGGCTCGTGGGCTCACAGGAGCCCCAGCACTAGCCAGTATCGTGGCTGGGTCAGAATGGGATCCCTCCGGGCCTGACGCACGATCTGTCGATCCTGTCAACTGGTAGTCGACCTCCCAGTACCAAATCGTTCCTCTGTGTGTGGGTGCCTTCGCGCATCCACTGTTCCCAACAACATTAGACAGCCTGGTCCGAACGATTTACATGGTGGACTATACAGCGATACGACCACCCATCGGTTTACAGTCCGATAATGATTCCTCTCTCGTAGTCCATCAATTGCGTGAAGCGACGTCTTTGGTTCCTTCCCGGCATTATTATTCAATCTATGTGCTTGCTTGGTATCGTATGATGTTTCTTGCGTCTACGACCGCTGGTCGGTGATTCCAGCGCTACTGTCGGGTGTGCGGTCAAATGCAAACGCACCAANGTTTCTTGCGTCTACGACCGCTGGTCGGTGATTCCAGCGCTACTGTCGGGTGTGCGGTCAAATGCAAACGCACCAATATGATATAATGCGCATATCAGCCCGTGTTCTTGTTTTTTCCATCGCTTCGCGGTTGTTGCGTCGTTTCTTCGTGGTGAGCTATTTTCATTGTCCGGTAGTGTAAATCAGAATTGATAAGTGTTGGAAATTACTATAGATAATTAGGGACATATATAGTTTCGTGTTTTGGAGATTAGAATTTCCATTTTTTTTTTTTTTTTTTTTTTAGAAGTGTAGACGTCAAATATGTTATGTTCCTAAACGTGATCACCGAGACGTTACTAAAGTCGCGTTATGGCAAGCTGCATGGCGGATAAAAAAAAAACTGCACGCCACCTCATTACGTTGCGCGTAAAGAAGATGTGGCATTTTCGTGCTCATACTTCTACAGCTCGTATCGTTCTTTTTCTTTCGTGCCCCATAAACGAAAAATAGCTTCAGGTAGGTGGGTGCCTTAAGGGGTCAAGCTGCCCTCTGATAACAGAATGGCGCCAACGATGGGCCATTCATAAGGGTTATTAAGTAAATTAATGAACCATGATAATATAAATGAAATTTTCTGTCGTCTGGCGGCCGGGTCACTAAGCTATTAGAAAAATGTCCGTAAAATTACGGAAAATACCGGTTACAAATAATCCAGACAGCTGTGTTAAATTACTCTCTCTTGGTTTTTTTTTTCAAAAACGTTCTCTCCGTAAATGTCACGTAAATCTCCGTGAATTCACGGATCGTGTCCAGAATTTTGCAAGTTTTTTTTAAATCTGCTCTTTATTAAAAACGGGTAACAAAAAAAGTTTTACTTTTGTTATGGGAGTGACGAAAAGTATATAAAAATGACTATTGAAAAAAATGTCCGGCAGTGGGATTTGAGCTCGGAAGAAATTTTTTATGCTTGGCACTTAACATACTCACCTACCATCCTACAGAATTTACATTGAAAGATGCATGTACCTCTTAGTTTATAGTCATGTTATTTTCGTAATTTATTTCACTGTTTATAACAGATGAATTAAAAACAGTTTAAATATTTGGTCTTGTAGTGGGATTTGAACAAGAATCGAAAAATCAACAATCAATTACTCGAACCACTCACATACCACACCTTTACACGGAATATTTCATAAATATGTATTTTTCATGAAAGTAACGACCGCGCCTGTCTTATTTTCAAGTTTTCGTAGAGCGCTTGTAATATTTGCTGTTTATAAAACGAGGTTAGGAAAAAATAATTTATTTTCGTTATGTGCGCGTTTTACTGTGTGTAGCGGAATTTTAACATGAATGGACGAATTGCCACTCCATGAGTGGTTCGTCACTTACCTACTACTATTTTACACGAAGTAATATTGTGACGATGGGATTTAATACGCTTCAGGTATCATCTGCATTTTTCGTGTCTCAAAATCAAAGCCATAAGAATACGAAGAGCTTCCGTATTTTATATTTACGGAGCTCATTTCCGTTTATTCGTCATTTCGGAGTGCATTCCCATTATAAATGTATAAAAGTGTACCAGAACCTGTTTTAAATTAAATTTTCTTCACAGAAAAAAAATGGTGACATTGCCACGCCGTCAAACAAGTAATTAATTACCTTACATGTTTCAAGTGTTTTGTTTACTTTCTTTTTCATACATAGGCAACTTTAAAACTTGAAATTCAAGTCGGAGATGCACTTTTCATAATCTCTGTTTACTTCAAGGCTCAAAAAACCATTAAAAAAGTCCAGCTTTTACGATCCTGACGTTCGCAAACATCCAGAAGCGTAAAGAAAGCTCATTTTCTAGTAGAAAATGCGGTAATATTCACATAATATAACTTACATATTTATGATTATTGATGAGTTCTACCGAACACCTGATAAGGCAGTGAGGTAATAGCCTACGTTAAGTTGGTTTAGAGTTATTTGATAGCCTTTAAAATCAACAGTTGCAAAAACGACCTGCAGTAAACTTCATACATTCTAATGATATTAGAAAACAAGTTCTATATCCTGAAGTCTTTTCAACGTGAAATGTTCAGTATACTTTTTTTTATACACATAAGAGTGAGAATTAGCGTAATTGTTACATATTTATGTTTAAAATCAGCCCGTCTACCTGGCACTTGAACAGCGCTTCACCGTGATTCAAGCACGTGTTAATTTACGAAATTGTTAAACGTGCATTCGGTGTGCTGAGCTACGAAAAGAACCTACACTTCAGATAAGGCCTGTCGAGTACTTTCAAGACATCAAGCATATTACTAGAAACACCCCTTATCGAATACACAGAATAGTTTAGTATCCAGAAGCGAAATGGCAAGGCGGTTCCTTGCATTTAAGAGTACTAGGTCGCCCATTAGCCTCGCGAAGCTGCGGAAACGTAGATTGAGTCTGATTTAGCGGTTTCAATTAACGGAATATTCTCTATTGGTCGGGCTGCCGTCTGGCAAGTTAGTCTCCAAGCGGTGATTGGTGAACGACGTTCCGCCATAGTGCTAGTCAGCGAGGCCATTTTACTAGCACCGTGGCTGGAGTTCCCAGTACACGTAACGTTTAACTTCTGTATTCTCAAGTATTCTGTCTCGGAGCACTCCAACGTAGCTTAAAACGGCTTTTTCAAAGCTCTATATCTCAAAATGTGCGGGTCAGATTCACACAGAAATACTCAAAGGCCAGTGCATTGCCATTGAGTATTGTTTGTATTCCTGCGCATAGCTGCGTTTGCGCACTTGATGCGCGTTGCATTGTCTCATCTCGTTGCCACGCTTCTCCGCCTCAAAACTCCAGGCAAGCGGGCGCCTTAACCACTTATTGTCACGAGGCACCGGTTTTTGTGTGTTGGCCAGGCCATTCGCCTCCCGTCACGGAGAACCNGTTTCTTGCGTCTACGACCGCTGGTCGGTGATTCCAGCGCTACTGTCGGGTGTGCGGTCAAATGCAAACGCACCAAAATGATATAATGCGCATATCAGCCCGTTTTCTTGTTTTTTCCATAGCTTCGCGGTTGTTGTGTCGTTTCTTCGTGGTGAGCTATTTTCATTGTCCGGCAGTGTAAATCAGAATTGATAAGTGTTGGAAATTACTATAGATAATTAGGGACATATATAGTTTCGTGTTTTGGAGATTAGAATTTCCATTTTTTTTTTTTTTTTTTTTTTTTTTTTTTTTTTTTTTTTAGAAGTGTAGACGTCAAATATGTTATGTTCCTAAACGTGATCAAACATGGTTGCCGTAAACTAGTTTAGGCCGCTCGTATCACCGAGACGTTACTAAAGTCGCGTTATGGCAAGCTGCATGGCGGATAAAAAAAAAACTGCACGCCACCTCATTACGTTGCGCGTAAAGAAGATGTGGCATTTTCTTGCTCGTACTTCTACAGCTCGTATCGTTCTTTTTCTTTCGTGCCCCATAAACGAAAAATAGCTTCAGGTAGGTGGGTGCCTTAAGGGGTCAAGCTGCCCTCTGATAGCAGAATGGCGCCAACGATGGGCCATTCATAAGGGTTATTAAGTAAATTAATGAACCATGATAATATAAATGAAATTTTCTGTCGTCTGGCGGCCGGGTCACTAAGCTATTAGAAAAATGTCCGTAAAATTACGGAAAATACTGGTTACAAATAATCCAGACATCTGTGTTAAATTACTCTCTCTCTTAATTTTTTTTTTAATAACGTTCTCTCCGTAAATGTCACGTAAATCTCCGTGGATTCACGGATCATGTCCAGAATTTTGCAAGTTTTTTTAAAATCTGCTCTTTATAAAAAGGGGTTTAAAAAAAGTTTTACTTTCGTTATATGAGTGACGCAAAGTATATAAAAATGACTATTGAAAAAAAATGTCCGGGATTGGGATTTGAACTCGGAAAAGTTTTTTAATGCTCAACACTTAACTCACTCACCTACCATCCTACAGAATTTACATTGAAAGCTGCATGTACCTCTTAGTTTATAGTCATGTTATTTTCGTAATTTATTTCACTGTTTATAACAGAGAAATTAAAAACAGTTTAAATATTTGGTCTTGTAGTGCAATTTGAACAAGAATCGGAAAAAAAAAAAATCAATAACTCGAAACAATCACATGCCACACCTTTACACGAAGTATTTCTAAAATACGGATTTTTCATTAAAGTAACGACCACGCTTGTCTTATTTTCAAGTCGTCTTATGGCGCTTGTAATATTTGCGGTTTGTAAAATGAGGTTAGGAAAAAATTATTTATTTTCGTTATGTGCCCGTTTTACTGTGTGTAGCAGAATTTTAACATGAATGGACGAATTGCCACTCCATTAATGGTTCGTCACTTACCTACTACTATTTTACATGAAGTAATATTGTGAAGATGGGATTTTATACGCTTCAGGTATCATCTGCATTGTTCGTGTCTCAAAATCAAAGCCATACGAATACGAAGAGCTTCCGTATTTTATATTTACAGAGCTCATTTCCGTTTATACATCATTCGGAGTGCATTTCCATTAGAAATGTCTAAAAGTGTAGCAGAACCTGTTTTAAATTAAATTTTCTTCACAGAAAAAAAATGGTGACATTGCTACGCCGTCAAACAAGTAATTAATTACCTTACATGTTTCAAGTGTTTTGTTTACTTTCTTTTTCATACATAGGCAACTTTAAAACTTGAAATTCAAGTCGGAGATGCACTTTTCATAATCTCTGTTTACTTCAAGGCTCAAAAAACCATTAAAAAGGTCCAGATTTTACGATCCTGACGTTCGCAAACATCCAGAAGCGTAAAGAAAGCTCATTTTCTAGTAGAAAATGCGGTAATATTCAAATAATATAACTTATATATTTATGATTATTGATGAGTTCTACCGAACACCTGATAAGGCAGTGAGGTAATAGCCTACGTTAAGTTGGTTTAGAGTTATTTGATAGCCTTTAATATCAACAGTTGCAAAAACGACCTGCATTTAACTTCATACATTCTAATGATATTAGAAAACAAGTTCTATATCCTGAAGTCTTTTCAACGTAAAATGTTCAGTATACTTTTTTTTATACACATAAGAGTGAGGATTAGCGTAATTGTTACATATTTCTGTTTGAAATCAGCCCGTCTACGTGGCACTAGAACAGCGCTTCACCGTGATTCAAGCACGCGTTAATTTACGAGATTGTTAAACGTGCATTCGGTGTGCTGAGCTACGAAAAGAACCTACACTTCAGATAAGGCCTGTCGAGTGCTTTCAAGACATCAAGCATATTACTAGAAACACCCCTTATCGAATACACAGAATAGTTTAGTATCCAGAAGCGAAATGGCAAGGCGGTTCCTTGCATTTAAGAGTACTAGGTCGCCCATTAGCCTCGCGAAGCTGCGGAAACGTAGATTGAGTCTGATTTAGCGGTTTCAATTAACGGAATATTCTCTATTGGTCGGGCTGCCGTCTGGCAAGTTAGTCTCCAAGCGGTGATTGGTGAACGACGTTCCGCCATAGTGCTAGTCAGCGAGGCCATTTTACTAGCGCGCGTGGCTGGAGTTCCCAGTAAACGTAACTTTTAACTTTTGTATTCTCAAGTATTCTGTCTCGGAGCACTCCAGCGTAGCTTAAAACGGCTTTTTCAAAGATCTGTATCTCAAAATGTGCGGGTCAGATTCATACAGAAATACTCAAGGGCCAGTGCATTGCCCTTGAGTATTTATTGTATATTTCCGCATAGCCACGATTGCGCACTTGATGCGCGTTGCATTGTCGCACCTCGTTGCCACTCTTCTCCATCTCAAAGCTCCAGGTAAGTGGGCTCCTTAACCACTTATTGTCACGAGGCACCGGTTTTTGTGTGTTGGCCAGGCCATTCGCCTCCCGTCACGGAGAACCTGGTTCCACGCATTACCGGTGGTTTTCACACACGGATATTCGTTTATGGGTACCATGGCGTACGTTGCCTCTGACCGGCGAGTTTTCTCGTACCACTTCGGGCTCTCCACCTTTCAATTCCGAATCTGATGTGCCCTCACCTGGCTTCGCATCCATCGACGCTTAAGATCTGAGATGTCAAGAACTGCCCAAAATGTCACTCGCTGTTATCACGTGCTCGATGAACGAACAATTTTTATTTGTTGGAAGGTAATGTTAATATTTGCTTTTGGTGGAATTACGTGCAGGAACAAGAAGCCAGCCCGGGCTTTCAAAATTGTACAATAGACCATCAGTGAACTAAAAGTATTTATCGCGATTTGCAAGTAGAAATACTGACACACTAGCGAAATATCTTTAGTTGGGGCCCTCCAGCAAAATATATTTTTGGCCCCTTTTCATTAAAGTGTTTTTTCATAATAAATACAATGATTCATTTCTATGGTTTTTAATAACCGATTGTCGATAAAACTAAATTTTAGTTTATTGAAAAACTCTTTTCATAACTAAATACAACTGAAATAAATCAACTGAATAACAGCAATAGAAATGAATGGATATGTAAATGAATTGAACGCTGTTGTACACATACGACTACAGCTAAGCACAAAATTAAAGAAATTATAATAAGGGCCACCTGTTCTGCACGGAAAAATTCCACCACTAGTTGTACTCCAAAACACGTTAGTTCAGAACCAGTATCGCGGTTGGTTGGTTTTAACCCGCACCAGTCCTAAGTATCTGCCAGCCAATCGCGAACTTTCAGTGTCAGGGTCCCCCTATTTTGATTGGCCTAGTCAAGTGAAAATATCTTCTCACACAGACATGTGGCCAGTAGCCAAAGGAAATTTGTATGCTTGCACGTGAGAAGTCGAAGTCTAGCTTCAGAATAAATATTTTCGAGAAAAGCAGGTAGCTTTACTAATCAATAAATATCTTTAAGAAATCACGAACATTATTCAATGTATTTCACAACATGTTATCATGTTAACCCTTTCAGACACAGTGACCTGTTTTAGTCCGAATGTGTTTATTACAGGGTGGTGTGGTATTCAACCGTCAGACTCCGTGAGACGTTTTCTTACGTAAAACCCACGTGAGAAATATAGGACACTTTCTACCTAAACTGAATTATAAGGGGGATATGAGCACTCGAAAATCAAGATATTAACCTGTAATTTTACAAAATATCGTAAACTAAGTGAAATTAGATTACAATTCCTTAAAGGTTATCGGTATCTTCAACCTAAGAGCAAACTTTTATTAATACCTTCCCTCGTAATGAAAATAACAGGGATGGCCACCTTCCTTCTGCCGGCAACTATTTAGTAAGGAAATTACGCTATTATACTGATAAGTATGGCCTAATTAACGAAAATGGTCCTCCTGTTGCAAATGCCCAGGGCTCACCGTCTCCGTGTGAAACGCACACAAAACTTTCGGCTTGGTGCGCCGCCGATCTGGGGTGCGACAGGTCCTGGGTTAGAATCCTAGGTAAGGCATGGGTGTTAGTTTAAGTTAGGTCATAAGTTTGTTTGTAAACCGTCTGCTGATAAGCTTTCACGCATAAAAACGGGGCATGTTAATAAGCCCTTTCCAATCCCTAACAATCCAAAACTTTCGGCGTCAGCGATACCATACCAGGTACGTAGGCAATACAAATACTTCCTGCGCGGATTTACATGCTTACTATTACCAGAAACGAACAGGCTGCTTCAGTACTGTAAGTTTTATTAACGTGTGGTACATGTTGTTTACAATAAGTGTTAAAAATGTTCCCCCGTCATCGTCGGTGCAGTGGGCAAAGCAGCGTTGCAGACACGCACGTAGGTAGTATTGCCTACGCTCTAGGCACTGTATCGCTACAGTCGAAACAGTGCGTGCTTTACACGAAAACCGTGGGCCCTAAGTAGTTGTAACAAGAGAGCAATTTTCGTTCATTACGTCTTGCTGCTCAATTAAACAGTATCAAAAGTTCAAAATTCCTGACGAAAAAAAAAAAGTTGTTGGCAAAAAGAGGGTGGCCACCCCTGTTATTTTCATCGCGAGGGGAGGTATTTATGAGAGTTTGCTCTTAGGTTGAAGAATTTCAACTTAAAGGAATTGAAACTCGTCGAATTTTGTGTCGCAAACTGAAGTACTGCACACTATGAAAATGGACTTCACAATTTCAGTTAATTTATATAATTATATGCTTGTTTTCACACCCACATATACAAACTACGCCGTTTACTACAATTGGTGTAGTATAACACACTACACAGGTAACAACGTTTTTAGGTGGGGAACTATTTTATTAATTTACACTTAATAACTCAGAAGACTGGAAAATACATACAGAACTTGAATTTTAACATTAAAGACTAATATGTTACGGTTAACTATTTAAAATACACCATTTACAACCAGGAAACAAACCCCCAGAAACAAACTCAGACTCTCTATCGTCGCATAATGTACAAAAAAGACAATCCTGTGGCTATGCGCCTCACATTGACACATTGTTACTTTTAATGTCTAATTTCTATAATAGCAGGCATATGTTCACATCACACCTGATTGTATAACATTTCTGCTGCCAGCACATCCAACATGTTTTGTTAGAAACATAGTAGGCATCCTGAATATATTAATGGTGATACTTATGCCTGATTTTACATATTCGTAGTAGGCAGCATGGATATATTTATGGTAATGCATATACACCTGACTACGAATGGATCCTCGTTCTACGCAGCCAATGATGCAATTGAAAGTTAAAGTTTAAATCAGAAACATTTTTTTTTCACAGAAATGCATATACACTTTCCGGGAGTGTACATGTGAACTCTTCGGTCGCCATTGATAACGCAAGAAGGGAAAGGATGGTGTGTAATTGAAGGCAATGAGGACAAGAATGCAAGGCTCTGTATCTTGCGATGAGTCACTTTCATGGGATGATGAGGGCATTAGGAAAGATCAGCTAAATGACTTTACATCGCACCCAATATTAGAGTGGAAAAAAACTGGACGTCGACCAAGATGTTAAGTGATATCCAGCCTGAGCCCGACATCAAAGCATACTGGGCGTAGTGACATTTCCTTAAACTGAAGAATAGCGTGCTTTACACTAACTGGAAAAGCAATCATAAGAATCACATGAACGTATAATTGGTCCTACCATAGTGTAGAATCCCAGAAGTGCTAAAAAGAACTGCAAATTACAGCAGCATTTGACACTTCAGTGTAAATAATATAATGGAGAGAGTTCGACTGGAATTCTGCTGACACTGCTGTCAGGAGGATGTTGAGCAGTGGTGCAATGTGTGCGATGCCTGTACTAAAAGGAAGGGCCCAATGATTAAGGATCTACTTCCCCTACAGGAATACAATTTGGGCGTCTATTTGAGAAGATGACAGTGGATATTCTAGAATCCTTACCACGCACTGAGGGGGAGAATTTGTAANTCCTTAACCACTTATTGTCACGAGGCACCGGTTTTTGTGTGTTGGCCAGGCCATTCGCCTCCCGTCACGGAGAACCTGGTTCCACGCATTACCGGTGGTTTTCACACACGGATATTCGTTTATGGGTACCATGGCGTACGTTGCCTCTGACCGGCGAGTTTTCTCGTACCACTTCGGGCTCTCCACCTTTCAATTCCGAATCTGATGTGCCCTCACCTGGCTTCGCATCCATCGACGCTTAAGATCTGAGATGTCAAGAACTGCCCAAAATGTCACTCGCTGTTATCACGTGCTCGATGAACGAACAATTTTTATTTGTTGGAAGGTAATGTTAATATTTNCCAAAATGTCACTCGCTGTTATCACGTGCTCGATGAACGAACAATTTTTATTTGTTGGAAGGTAATGTTAATATTTTCTTTTGATGGAACTACGTGCAGGAACAAGAAGCCAGCCCGGGCTTTCAAAATTGTACAATAGACCGTCAGTGAACTAAAAGTATTTATCGCGGCCTGCAAGTATAAATACTGACACACTGGCGAAATATCTTTAGTTGGGGCCCCCCAGCAAAATATATTTTTGGCCCCTTTTCATTAAAGTGTTTANTATTTTTGGCCCCTTTTCATTAAAGTGTTTATTTCATAATAAATACAATGATTCATTTCTATGGTTTTTAATAACCGATTGTCGATAAAACTAAATTTTAGTTTATTAAAAAAACTCTTTTCATAACGAAATACAACTGAAATAAATCAACTGAATAACAGAAATAGAAATGAATGGATATGTAAATGAATTGAACACTGTTGTACACAGACAACTACAACTAAGCACAAAATTAAAAAATAATAATAAGGACCACCTGTTCTGCACGGAAAAATTCCATCACTAGTTGTACTCCAAAGCACGTTAGTTCAGAACCAGCATCGCGGTTGGTTGGTTTTAACCCGCACGCGTCTTAAGTATCTGCCGGCCAATCGCTAACTTTCAGTTTCAGGGTCCCCTTATTTTGATTGGCCTAGTCAAGTAAAAATGTCTTCTCACGCAGACACGTGGCCGGTAGCCAGAGGAAATTTGTATGCTTGCACGTGAGAAGTCGAAGTCTAGCTTCAGAATAAATATTTTCGAGAAAAGCAGTTAGCTTTAATAATCAATAATTATCTTTAAGAAATCTCGAACATTATTCAATATATTTCACAACATGTTATCATGTAAACCCTTTCAGTCACAGTGACCTATTTTAGTCCGAATGTGTTAATTACAGGGTGGTGTGGTATTCAACCGTCAGACTCCGTGAGACGTTTTCTTACGCAAAACTCACGTGAGAAATGTAGGACACTTTCTACCTAAACTGAATTATAAGGGAGATATGAGCACTCGAAAATCAAGATATTAACCTGTACTTTTACAAAATATCGTAAACTAAGTGAAATTAGATTACAATTCTTTAAACATTGTTTAATGTTATCGGTATCTTCAACCTAAGAGCAAACTTTTATTAATACCTTACCTCGTAATGAAAATAACAGGGATGGCCACCTTCCATCTGCCGGCAACTATTTAGTCAGGAAATTACGCTGTTTTACTGATACGTATGGCCTAATTAACGAAAATGGTCCTCCTGTTGCAAATGCCCAGGGCTCACCGTCTCCGTGTGAAACGCACGCAAAACTTTCGGCTTGGTGCGCCGCTGGTCTGGGGTTCGATAGGTTCTGGGTTAGAATCCTAGGTAAGGCATGGGTGTTAGTTTAAGTTAGGTCATAAGTTTATTTGTAAACCGTCCGCAGATAAGCTTTCAGGCATAAAACCGGGGGACGTTAATAAGCCCTTTCCAATCCGATCCAATACAAAACTTTTGGCGACAGCGATACAATACAAGGTACGTAGGTAATACAAATACTTCGTGCACGGATTTACATACTTACTATTACCAGAAACGAACAGGCTGCTTCAGTACTGTAAGTTTTATTAACGTGTGGTACATGTTGTTTACAATAAGTTTTAAAAATGCCCCCCCATCATCGTCGGTGCAGTGGGCAAAGCAGCGTTGCAGACACGCATGGAGGTAGTATTGCCTACGCACTAGGCACTGTATCGCTACAGTCGAAACTGC
This sequence comes from Clitarchus hookeri, assembly GCA_002778355.1. NCBI lineage: Eukaryota > Metazoa > Arthropoda > Insecta > Phasmatodea > Phasmatidae > Clitarchus > Clitarchus hookeri. Next base: position 998,000 of record NQII01000311.1, on the reverse strand, counting down.
ATGTGTTTTACATGAAAACGGTGGGTTCTAAGTAGTTGTAACGAGAGAGCCATTTTCGTTCATTACGTCTTGCTGCTCAATTAAACAGTATCAAAAGTTCAAAATTCCTGACGAAAAAAAAAAAAGTTGTTGGCAAAAAGAGGGTGGCCACCCCTGTTATTTTCTTCGCGAGGGGAGGTATTTATGAGACTTTGCTCTTAGGTTGAAGAATTTCAACTTAACGGAATTGAAACTCGTCGAATTTTGTGTCGCAAACTGAAGTACTGCACACTATGAAAATGAACTTCACAATTTCAGTTAATTTATATAATTATATGCTTGTTTTCACACCCACATATACAAACTACGCCGTTTACTACAATTGGTGTAGTATAACACACTACACAGGTAACAACGTTTTTAGGTGGGGAACTATTTTATTAATTTACACTTAATAACTCAGAAGACTGGAAAATACATACAGAACTTGAATTTTAACATTAAAGACTAATATGTTACGGTTAACTATTTAAAATACACCATTTACAACCAGGAAACAAACCCCCAGAAACAAACTCAGACTCTCTGTCGTCGCATAATGTACAAAAAAGACAATCCTGTGGCTATGCGCCTCACATTGACACATTGTTACTTTTAATGTCTAATTTCTATAATAGCAGGCATATGTTCACATCACACCTGATTGTATAACATTTCTGCTGCCAGCACATCCAACATGTTTTGTTAGAAACATAGTAGGCATCCTGAATATATTAATGGTGATACTTATGCCTGATTTTACATATTCGTAGTAGGCAGCATGGATATATTTATGGTAATGCATATACACCTGACTACGAATGGATCCTCGTTCTACGCAGCCAATGATGCAATTGAAAGTTAAAGTTTAAATCAGAAACATTTTTTTTTCACAGAAATGCATATACACTTTCCGGGAGTGTACATGTGAACTCTTCGGTCGCCATTGATAACGCAAGGAGGGAAAGGATGGTGTGTAATTGAAGGCAATGAGGACAAGAATGCAAGGCTCTGTATCTTGCGATGAGTCACTTTCATGGGATGATGAGGGCATTAGGAAAGATCAGCTAAATGACTTTACATCGCACCCAATATTAGAGTGGAAAAAAACTGGACGTCGACCAAGATGTTAAGTGATATCCAGCCTGAGCCCGACATCAAAGCATACTGGGCGTAGTGACATTTCCTTAAACTGAAGAATAGCGTGCTTTACACTAACTGGAAAAGCAATCATAAGAATCACATGAACGTATAATTGGTCCTACCATAGTGTAGAATCCCAGAAGTGCTAAAAAGAACTGCAAATTACAGCAGCATTTGACACTTCAGTGTAAATAATATAATGGAGAGAGTTCGACTGGAATTCTGCTGACACTGCTGTCAGGAGGATGTTGAGCAGTGGTGCAATGTGTGCGATGCCTGTACTAAAAGGAAGGGCCCAATGATTAAGGATCTACTTCCCCTACAGGAATACAATTTGGGCGTCTATTTGAGAAGATGACAGTGGATATTCTAGAATCCTTACCACGCACTGAGGGGGAGAATTGGTAACTGCTGATAACTCAAGACTACTTTACCATGGGGCCTGAGGCCCAAGGTTTGATTAAGGTTCTGTGGCTTGAACAAGATTATGTGGCTGGAATAAGGTTCTGGGTCAGGGCACCTACAATATAAATATGGCAGCCTGTGGTAGTCACCCAGCTTGAGTGCCAGAAGGGTCTAGTGAAGATAGGTATCGAGGGACTTATAATAAAAAGACCTGCAGTGAACGAGGACATGAGAGGCTGCGACTATGTGTGTGCGTGCGGCAGCTATCAACGAGAATGTGCGAGTGCTGTGGAGGGCGAGGTATCCAACGAGTGGTGGACTACTGTTTTTGGGAGCGCTGGGGGGAACTCCAGAACATTCCAGACAGTAAAGACTGGCTATTTCTGGATTGAAACAAGGTGGGACTGAATGGACGATTGATAGAGATTCGAATGCAAATACTAGAATTGTGAGATATAAAATATTATATTTTTAAGGTTATTCAATAAGTGTTAATAAACTGTTTATTGGTAAGGGGGTAGCGAACTCACATTCGACACATCAATGTGAAGGGGACGGTCTGATTTTCCTTTATGGTGCACCACCCCACAGGGACCTAGCTGTTCGCGGGTACATGAACGAGGCATTGCTGCAACGCTGGATTGGTCGAGGAGCAGCTGGTGGCCAGGCTCTTCATCACTGGCCCCCAAGAATCCCGGATCTTACCCCGTGCGTTTTTTTCTATGGGGGTACATAAAGGATCAAGTGTTTCGTCCACCATTGCCGGCTAACAGTGACGACCTCAAAACGAGAATTACGGACGCCATCCATATCGTAACACCGGACATGCTGACAAGAGTGTGAAACGAGTTTGATTATCGGGTAGATGTCGTTCGGGCCGCTCGTGGTGGTCACACTGAACATTTATGAATGTATGGTAAACAAACTTCACGGTTCCACGGTTCATTTGATTGGTCAATTAAGGTTGTAGGTTGTTTTGTTTTGATATTATAGCGATATCAGTGTTGCTATCACGACAACATGAGAAAGAACTAATGATCACGAGAGCCAATCCCAAAAATGAGTACAGTGCGTCAAGTACCATACACATTACGTGACATGTAGACTCTGTGTTCCTTTGTTTGACACAAAACAACATACATTTTAAACCATTAGTTGCGCAAGAGTGACGTCACTGCTACGCGCCGATGCAAGCAGATATAAAAATAATAATTATAAAAGCATATAGTTATAAGGAATCAATGACCAGTGTATATTGCACGAGCATCGAGCACTGTACATCATGTTAGGCGAAAAAATTACCGTTGTGAAGTGCAGGAACGATAGGCGGACAACACTGCTACACAATGATACAAAGGATATAAAAATGAAATGTAAAGGAACACAGTTGTAAACACTTATCAACCAGCACAAACACATATTACACAAGCGTCTTTTGCTGCACACTGTGTTATGCGGTGCTAGACAACACCAGGCCGTCCCGCTTGGTAAAACAGAATAGCAAACGACCTCCTTACGAACCTATTGAAACTAAACCGTTAAATTCAGAGTACAGCCAGCACTCACGACACTAGCAGCAGAACGCGTCCGACCCGACCGGCATTGTGGAATCAAATAACATCTTGTGAATTTGTTAGGCTGCCCCATGTCTCTCCAAATCGAAATGATGGCACAGAACACTAGCCGAGAGAGAGATGCGTCAGCCTCCAGGGTGGCAGACCAGCCGAGTCACACATGAGCTTCCCTTTACGACAGGAATTCAGTTATACAGTACAAGGTAACAATTTATCCTGTTTTGAATACTATAAATACATGTACTTATTTTGATTATGTACCATTTATAGTGATAGGCACATTAGGAAAAGAATTGCCCATAAATCGCTCGCCACAAAGTTTCTATTAATATAAAAATATCATTAAATTTACGAACTTTGTAATGACGAGCAGTGAGGTATCGCAACACACACACACACACACACACACACACTCACACACATACATTTTAACTATGTATGTAGTCTGCTTTTAGAAGATCCAAAACATAAAGAGAAAAGGTTTTCCATAACTGAAAAAAAAAAAAACTCATGTAGCTGTTTCATACATAGAAGACCTGAAGGCCGCGAGTGCATCTCGTAGCTATCGATGTGAACTCAACGGAAGCACAGACCACAATGACCATCCTGCCTTTCCGTACCTGGTATACATTACCGACCAAGAAAGCAACTCACCACTTACAAGTATTGTAATTACACCACTTTTTACAAAACATACTTACTTTTCACTTATCCCATTGAAATGTTATAAGAAATAACTCGTGTACCCTGACGGTGCTGGATACAGTGCATTGTCCTTGAAAATAAGGTATTGCAGTTTCAATCCTCTATAGAGTCCAATCATTTCACAGGTAAATATACAACATGATACGCAATTTAAAAACTACTGTTTTTATATTTTATATTTACATTTGAGTATCGAGCACATCATGCAAAAATCGCAATTAACTATATCTCCAACAAAATATTTTCGTACATGACAGTACTCAATGTATGTTCATCACAAACCGGGTAACACGAACCGTCATGTAGTGATATTCGTATAAACGCATGCATCATGTAGAAAAAATAATTCCCACTTCGTTGTTGAGTGTGGTGGAAAGCAGGACGTTGCGTTTACATTCATCTACCGCAATCGCGTACGCTGTTACAATATGAAGACGGAATCATTGGTTGAAGACTTACCATCTGTAACACTGACTACATTGCCAACAGCAAGGGACTCTGGAGATTCGCTCCTTACATCACGACAATATGAAAGTAGTCATTGCATGTTCGCCCGCAGCGATAGTTTCAATAGACATAGCAAGAAGTGCAAAGACAATGTTTGTTGTTCATCGGGAAGTGAATGGAAGTATTGTAGCATGAAATTCACTTGTAGCCTACCAGACATTTATAAACACATAGCAGTAGGTACATTTATTACATGATAGAAATTTAAAACATTAAACAAATATTTTTTTTGTATTTATTTATATTCTCAACCGAATCACACACACCTACATAATATGTCATTCAATAAAGCCTCTAGCTCTGAGATCATCAATAACCGAACTTATCGCTTCGCTGACAGAAAGATATCTACTTATCTGCAATGGACCCAGCACCCGTATTCTATCAACCAAGAAATTGTGGTCTTCAGAAAATAAGTTGCTAGACTTCACGTCAATCTTCGCAGAAGGTTCGCGATACATGTCTGCATCTATGTTCTTCCCTGATGAGTAGGTTGTGAGATACCTATGGACCAGAGTACTAGGTTCGAATCCATGTTTCTTCTGTCCCAACTTCAAGTAACCCTTATTTTCAGCAACATGTTTACGCTTTTGCTTTGCACATGTCCGAACTTCACCATCATCATCATTTATAGAATATGCATATTTCTAATCATCGCCAGCAGTTTTGGAGGTCACATTTTCGTTCTCGATGTCTTGGATAGTTGTAGCATCTTCGTTTTTCACTTTATATGGTAGCGGTGCGTGTTTGTNACATTTTCGTTCTCGATGTCTTGGATAGTTGTAGCATCTTCGTTTTTCACTTTATATGGTAGCGGTGCGTGTTTGTCGTTCACAACTTCTGACGATCTGTATGACTCACCCTTTCCATAACGCATGTCAGCAACACTAGTATTTCCTACTTCACACACTGTTTTAGAACACGGTGCAGGCCCGGGTAATGTTATGGGCGCTCGAACCATCATTAGTTAACACGGCGAATCAGCATGAAGGCTAGCCATAGCTTTGTTTTGCACCAATAAGTTCAATTCAAGCTGTCTCGTGCCAAGCAAAGTTACGTTTCCTTTACATGTACCAGTGTGTCTCTTTANACATTTTCGTTCTCGATGTCTTGGATAGTTGTAGCATCTTCGTTTTTCACTTTATATGGTAGCGGTGCGTGTTTGTTGTTCACAACTTCTGACGATCTGTATGACTCACCCTTTCCATAACGCATGTCAGCAACACTAGTATTTCCTACTTCACACACTGTTTTAGAACACGGTGCAGGCCCGGGTAATGTTATGGGCGCTCGAACCATCATTAGTTAACACGACGAATCAGCATAAAGGCTAGCCATAGCATTGTTTTGCGCCAATAAGTTCAATTCAAGCTGTCTCGTGCCAAGCAAAGTTACGTTTCCTTTACATGTACCAGTGTGTCTCTTTAGATTATCACTCCTAAAACATGCTGCACAACACATATCGCATGTTAGTACGCTGGAGGTTGGTTTCTTTGAACATTCCCTCTGTTCATGGCGACGTGCATTGCAACTTTTACTGAAAACCTTGCCACAGTAAATGCATTGTTTTTCAAGTAATTGTTTAACACTCGGTGAAGTTTTGCGAGTAGTCGTACAGGACATACTCGATTGCACACTCTCAGTGATTTTCATCATCTTCTAGGAGATGTGAACTCAAACATTTCTACTACTACGCAGTGCCGACTACTCACTGCTTACTCCTCACTGCTGACTCCTCACTGCTGACTCCTCACTGCTTACTCCTCACTGCTGACTCCTCACTGCTGACTCCTCACTGTTGACTGCTCACTGCTGACTCCTCACTGCTGACTCCTCACTGCTGACTCCTCCTCACTGCTGACTCCTCACTGCTGACTCCTCACTGCTACCTTCACTCAGTACCAGTGCCACACATGTCAGTTTAACAACTGTGTGAATTTCTGCAGTTGCAGTAATTTATACCTCCATTCTGCTGGTCGAAGACGAATCTATGTTGTAATTCTCTGTAGTGGGGTAGAGCGAAATCAGTATGCACATATTTTCTAAGTGGCCTAAGTGAATTTGTTCTCATCTGTAGCTGATCTATCGTATTTAATGTGCAACCGGAACCCTTTCCCATGTATTCTTCTTCCTCGTGACAAATCTTCTGTATACTAGTCTTTAAACTGTCTCTGATTTCGCGCGTGTTATACAGAGGCACATTTGAGGTCTTTTGATGTGGTTTTGATTTGGTATATTTACATTCCAACCATACATTATATTTTACAGTGCCTTATTTTTCCATCTCATATGTAAGTTGATCTATAATATTCAGCTTCATATGCTTAAGATATGTACAAATATATTTCGCCATGCCTGACGAATTATATGCAACATACGTCTTCATAAGACTGCGGAAAGCAGATTCTTTCAGTATGAATCCATTCTCATTTGGTAAGCTTGCAATACCTACAGATGTAGGAGCTTTATATGTACACATTTTTTCGTGGTTGTCACTCGCCTCACGGCATATTTTTAACTGATGGAGATTTATTTCGCGTCGCACGTTGTCTGGAACGTTTGCTGCTGCTTGATAACATGTGAACTCACGACCACACTTATAACAGCAATGAGTTAAAAGAGCCCATCTCGTCTTCTTCAAACATTTTCCAGTTTTCTCATGTTGACGGGCACTGCAACTTTTACTAACAGTAGCAACATGAATATCTTCATACCTGTGGAAATTGTTTGCAATGCTCACGCCCTGGTCTGATGATGCCGATGGTGACAGTGCACCAGTATCTAACGTACCAGGTGCCTGACCTTCACATGTTTGGGATGCAGACAACACACTACATTGCTTAGCTGGCACGGGAGAGAGTCCATCACTCCTTTCAAGATGTCTTTTTTCAATTATAACGTAGTCCAAATTGAGTCTTGTACTGTTCACATGTTAAAGTAGATTGCTTCATGTTCATACAACTACCAGTCTCATGTCGACGGGCATGGCCGCTTTTAGAAAAATGACTTCTTGCAGAAACATCACAAATGGCTTTCTGGATTATTTTACATCTTCGCTCGAGATGATGTTCACTGTTCGAAATTGGAGTAACAACAAAGACGATTCCGCCAATTTCACGTGCTATACAAATTCACATATCTTCATATTCATATTTTGTCAGTGGGATTTAAGCTTTTTTATGCACTCTGTAAACATAAATTCAGCTAGGTATTGTATTTAGTTTACTACGCCGCCATGCAGCTGCCTGGCAAGAAGGAACTTTTGAGCAGTGAGAGATTGTGATCTGTTGCAGGAGGAAGTCGCTGTTTGCTCAGAACTGTACCACCGTCGTGCACGCAAAGGAAACTACTGCACTACACTGGTGGTTAGCCAGCGAACGGCAAACCACCAGTGTAGAGGCACACGGTATAGTTCATTTCATATAAGAAGGCCACATTCTGACAGTCAGTGAGTGGCAACTTAAAATATTGAAAACAACTAACGTCCCATTTACAAAATCCTGTATCAGCTGATGCACGAACGAACAAAAGTTAATATTACGTTGGCTATTCTGAGAGCAGTGCCGAAGCACATCACACAAGCAGAAAATACGCGCATAAGAAAGAGTTCGTACATTAATTAATACATTTTATTTTACGTGGTCATAAAACAGCAGTTTTTAGTTTTAGAAACGAAACTTCGTGATAAAATAGTAATGTATAGGTGTTCAAAATGAGATGCACAATAAAACGATACGTATCCAAATGTGACGAAAAAATCCAAAGTTTCCAGACTCTCAAACCAGGTGCTGCTATCTTGTGGGTTAAAAGTGCACCATATGTTGCAATATGCCCTTCCACGCCATCTGTCATCCATATCCCGAACTACACTCAGAAACATGTTATAGTTTTGTTTTTTAAAATAACGTATTCACGCGCATATATAAATAATTTTATTTTCCCGCGAGCTCTGTATAATTTTTAAAGTAACTTGTATTTCGTAAACCCCGTTTATGAACGACCCTACACACGTCCACAAGCTCCGTTTACGAATGCAGCGCCACCAAAGCAGTTCACCAATTGCCGCACGCAGCAGCACCTCCTGGCCACATCAAAGCCTATTCTTGAAACGCCATTTGATGGCGAATGGATACATAAACGAAAAGGCGCGGCGATTGTCAACTGTCAAGAAAGTGGCCTTCTTATATGGTACAGAATATACATGTAAGCGCATAGAGGTGAAATGGCGTGGTGGTCCCTTTGATATGGGCGTGCCCATCCGACAATTGTTTGCGCGAGGCTCTGGAAGCGGGCGCCACGTCTGATTGGCACGAAATGTTTCCTATTGGCTGGGCTGTCTCCAGGTAGGCAAGATACCAGGCGCTGATTGGCAAACGGCGTTCCGATATGTTGCTGGCTAGTGACGCCATTTTGGTGGCGTGTACAACTTGCGCTGGCTGCAAAAGCGGCAGTTTCACCTCTGTATTCTTATTTATTTATTTTTCAATGGCTCAAAGGCGCAGCTAAGGCCTTTATCTTACACTGGACACATTACATATTCACTTTCACTTGCTAGAAATTCATGCATAGATATTACAGATTAAAAAGTGAACAAACCAAAGATGCAATCTAATTACTCACACTCATTAATTTACACACTAACTCAGATGCAGAAACACAACTTCGCAAAACGTCAATTTCATTCCCTCGCCCACTGGGATGACTAAAGTTTCTCTGTGGCGGAATGGCAGGGTGTGTATAGGCTGTTCACATTAAAATGAGCACTTTTGAGGCCCTGGTTACTTTTTTCCTACCAGCCATTTTTTTTTATCCTTCCGCCACGTTTTAAATAAGTATTGCTATGAAAGTAATAAACAAAGTGTGTATATTCTACCTGACTCGAAAGATGACATCTAAGGCTACAATAACCTGTATTTATTGATTATTATTCCGAATGCGAGGGCTTCGAAAAGTGGTTACTTGACCGTGAATAGCCAGCTCATAGCGCGATGTGTAAAGCAGCGAAGGAGAGTGGCGGACGGAAGGGCCCCGGCTACGTGCGGCGGCCTGTAGTTGTCATGGGGCACCNCCTTTAAACTGTCTCTGATTTCGCGCGTGTTATACAGAGGCACATTTGAGGTCTTTTGATGTGGTTTTGATTTGGTATATTTACATTCCAACCATACATTATATTTTACAGTGCCTTATTTTTCCATCTCATATGTAAGTTGATCTATAATATTCAGCTTCATATGCTTAAGATATGTACAAATATATTTCGCCATGCCTGACGAATTATATGCAACATACGTCTTCATAAGACTGCGGAAAGCAGATTCTTTCAGTATGAATCCATTCTCATTTGGTAAGCTTGCAATACCTACAGATGTAGGAGCTTTATATGTACACATTTTTTCGTGGTTGTCACTCGCCTCACGGCATATTTTTAACTGATGGAGATTTATTTCGCGTCGCACGTTGTCTGGAACGTTTGCTGCTGCTTGATAACATGTGAACTCACGACCACACTTATAACAGCAATGAGTTAAAAGAGCCCATCTCGTCTTCTTCAAACATTTTCCAGTTTTCTCATGTTGACGGGCACTGCAACTTTTACTAACAGTAGCAACATGAATATCTTCATACCTGTGGAAATTGTTTGCAATGCTCACGCCCTGGTCTGATGATGCCGATGGTGACAGTGCACCAGTATCTAACGTACCAGGTGCCTGACCTTCACATGTTTGGGATGCAGACAACACACTACATTGCTTAGCTGGCACGGGAGAGAGTCCATCACTCCTTTCAAGATGTCTTTTTTCAATTATAACGTAGTCCAAATTGAGTCTTGTACTGTTCACATGTTAAAGTAGATTGCTTCATGTTCATACAACTACCAGTCTCATGTCGACGGGCATGGCCGCTTTTAGAAAAATGACTTCTTGCAGAAACATCACAAATGGCTTTCTGGATTATTTTACATCTTCGCTCGAGATGATGTTCACTGTTCGAAATTGGAGTAACAACAAAGACGATTCCGCCAATTTCACGTGCTATACAAATTCACATATCTTCATATTCATATTTTGTCAGTGGGATTTAAGCTTTTTTATGCACTCTGTAAACATAAATTCAGCTAGGTATTGTATTTAGTTTACTACGCCGCCATGCAGCTGCCTGGCAAGAAGGAACTTTTGAGCAGTGAGAGATTGTGATCTGTTGCAGGAGGAAGTCGCTGTTTGCTCAGAACTGTACCACCGTCGTGCACGCAAAGGAAACTACTGCACTACACTGGTGGTTAGCCAGCGAACGGCAAACCACCAGTGTAGAGGCACACGGTATAGTTCATTTCATATAAGAAGGCCACATTCTGACAGTCAGTGAGTGGCAACTTAAAATATTGAAAACAACTAACGTCCCATTTACAAAATCCTGTATCAGCTGATGCACGAACGAACAAAAGTTAATATTATTCGACCCGCTGCCTGCCCGCCTGCCCGCCTAGTCCAGCGCAGCATCCACGTCCGCCTGCCTGCCTGCCTGCCTGCCTGCCTGCTCTCCTCTCGTGCTTGCCGGGCAGGTGTCACCGCTCGTTCCCTCACTCCACTAAACTATTTAAGAAGCTGTATCCCCCCTTATAAAGAAATTATTCGTTTTAGTGCCATACCAGGAAAGTCAGGGCTATTACTAGAGACGATGGAAAACAGCGAAAATTATTTGAACATTATTGGATGGACAAGGATTTGACTCGGCTAAGTTGTTTGCAGACCAATCACGAACGTTCCGCCTTACATTATGAGAATCCTCATTGGGCGAGAGAAATGGGGTAGTATCTTCGAACATGCATGGCAGCCAATAAGGAAAGAAAACTGTCGGAAATGCGTACAGTACATTGAATCCTAGCAAACAGTCAACTTTTTCCGCTATAAACCATCATCTCTAATCATTACTGAAAATGTTTAATTATGGAAGCATTTACATTTTATGGTTCTGTGCAAAATTTTGTACCTGACTGTTAATAGGTGTTCCCTGATTGTCACTAGAAAGTGAGAATGAATTAATATATAAAGTTTTGTATTCAGTTAATTGTTGCGTAAATATGCGTTAGTAGTTCGTATATTATGTTCGTAATGATGGGTAATGTTGATTAGCTAAGCCTATATTGTAACATTTTTCAATAAATCCTCCTAAATTTTAATTAGGAAGAAATAAATAAAACCTTCAACATGGCTGGTGACACGGGTCCCATATACCTGGTCCTTCATCAACTGCGTCTCCGAGTGCTTAAAGTACACTTTTACCCACGAGACCGTTAAGCTAATGCTGCATTGGGCTGATGGCGTGCAGTGCGGTGCAGTGCCGACGCGTTTCTGAAATGTGATTGGCTCACGTGACCTGAGACGTCAGTGCTGATGTGCAGAGCAGTGCAGTGCAGTACTGACCAAGGTAACCAACTTTTAACTCGGGATCGGCAGCTGACGAGCAGCCGATCGGGCAGGGTGTACATGATTCGCTATTAATAAATACGTCACGATGGACGAGCCAATGAAACGCAAGATCGAGCTGCGCGCAGGTGCAAATAAAGGCGGGGAAAAAGAGTATTTGGTTTATAGGGTGAAATACTTTTAGCAACATTTGTAATGAACATAATGCATGGTTCACTTAAACGGCAAAAGCGTCTTTCATAGATCTAATGTGTGTGGGGGAAAAAATGAGCGAACGTAAATAAACTGATTGTCCTGCCACCTATAGCACATCACTGGAACTATGCTCGTCAGCAGAGGATCAGCATTCATTGTAGCACGCAGAGCGCGACGATCGACACTACAGTCGGCATCAGCAGGGTATCAGCTGTCAGCATGGGCCCATTAGAGCAGGACCTTTAAACGTGCGTCCAGTGTGCTCTTCTACGAAAGTAACACCACTTCAGACAGGGGCTGTTGAGTGCTTTCAAAACGTCACATACATTAGCAGAACCTTTCCACAGCTCTCTAACATAACTAAAAAAATGTTGCCTTTTCAAATAGTTGTATATAATCGTCAGATACATACAAAAGTACTCAAGTGATCCTACGTTGAACCTTGCCACTGACTCTCCACCCATAAAATTATAAGGTCACCTCTGAAAGTCCCTTAGGTACACACGTCACGACGAGAACACTGCACTCTATCTCAGAGCCTTGCGCTTAGTGACAATGGTGCACTTGATGCGCTTGACAGTGTAGCCCTTATCGCTCCCGCGCCAGGAAGGCCCAGACGCGGAAGATAGCTCCAGGTAGGCGGGCCCCTTAATGGGATTAATGAATGGATTTAACCAATAAATAGTAAAGTAAATTTACCACGTACCAGGCTATCTGCTACTATAGACTGTACACGGCAAAGTTAGCACTTCTGAAAACAACCTTTGAAAAATATCAGCACCCGTTTATGTTTCAATCATATATCGTATACTCTAACATGCAGTCTACCAGGTATATTGGCAGTGAATTAAGTAAAATAGTTCTACGCTTCGACGTTGTATTGCGAGTGTGATGTGTAATATCCTGGTTAATCAAATTGGCGTTATTTCATTGTATTCACAGTAAAGTACGGATTGGCATATTATTGATACATTTTAGGTTCCTGACAATTTCACGTTTTCAATTTAAATACGCAGGAATAAAGTCATTAATTCCATGGCCATGTAAATGTTACGTATGACGGAATGATGCAAATTAAGCAAATTATATTTTATGCAGAACTTTCAAAACTACTCAATTAAAATTGAACAACATATGTGCGTGTGTGTTTTTACAGCCTTTAAGTATCCTTAAATTTTAAAAATTCTGTGCCAAAGCTTTGAAATTCTTTAAATTGCTCTGGTCCTTGAAAAGTCCTTGAATTTTCATGTCATAGTAAAATGCATAACTTGAAGTAAAAGGCATCACGCGTCTGTTTTACAAACTGGCCTGCAGTATTTCATTAGGAGTCTGTTAGCTGCATTGTAAACATGTATGCACAGCAGCTGCCGAAGTGTGCAGAGCAACATTGAACACTGATGAGTGAGAAGGTCGTCTTGTGGTGTTTATGACATGTAAAGAGTCTGGCAAACCCATGCTGGCTAAATGCTTCGAATAGCCACTTCGCCGCTGGAAATGGTTGGAGCCAGAATGACTTACAAGCTACCAGAACGGCTTGTGAACTGCCAGAAGAAGCTGGAACCTTTGTAGCATAACTGAAAATCCTAAGATAATGCTGAAAAAATGCATTGCATTAACTAGTGAATTTGTGATAGCAAACTATTTGTAGGTTTTAAGAATCTTTTTCAAATTTTTTAATGCTTTTTAACTTTCATGGCTGTGAGCATTTTTCGCCATATGTATTACAAATATGTGATGTCACAGCTTAAAAATGGAAAGTAGGAGCTGTTATATCCTTTAGACATTTGTACATTTAGGTGACAACATTTAATATGTCTGTAAGAACTCTGTACTATACAAAGTAAGAACTTTATTATGCATTTGACGTTTTCCTTAACAGTTGTAGGGAAGTTAAAATGGATGTATGGATAATAATCTTACCATCCGTGAACTCTCAATACGCCTACACAATGATGTAAGTTTGTGAACTTTTAATTAGAGTACAGTCCGAAGTATTTCTCATCTCTTTTCGGGGAAATGTTTGTTCACCAGTTACAATGTGTATGTCCGTTACCGTAACACAAAAAAAAAATGCGTTCTGTTTTTTATTCGGCATAGTAGTGAATAAATTAAAAAATATATATATATTTTTTTTTAATACAGCCGAGCTTCTTGGCATAGTTGGTTGGAATGCCACCTTGCGGGGTGAAGGATTTTGGGTTCGAAATTCGCAAAGGCATTGACGTGAGTGCCATTTGTAGATTTACTTCAAATATAGTTTAGTTAATGAGCCGTATATCCCTGTTACCCACATTACCCTACCGACATAAAGAAACTATAAACTCAGTCGTGTATATAAATTTTTAATATATAGTTAACAAGCACGTAATAAAAGTATAGTAAAAGAACGTTTTGGAATAAATGGTTGGAAATTACGTTGCTATATAAAATGAAGAAACGTTAAAAATATTCATCACATTTTTACCGACATCTTAAGACTGTTCGGTATGTTAAAACTCCTCCCATAATTTCCTAAATAAATTAATGTTGCAGTTGCAAAACTTAGGCGTTGTAATGCAAAAAAGCTCAAACTTAAAATAATGAGATAGGCCAATTCGGAAATATCATTCGTCATCTTCGCAAAACTAGAGAAAGTAAGAAAAAAAAATTTTTTTCAAGGCAATGTTGTTAAAGTATTTTTAAAATATCAATATTAGCTACTACAGAGTTGATAATGATGTAAGTTTACAGGCAAGTAAATATAAATTATTTACTCAAAAATGCGTTTTGAAACAAAGTGCAAAAACGATTGTTTTTAACGTATAACCTCAGTTCACCAATGTAAAGTGAGTTTTCCAACTGAAATAGAATATTGTTTTCATATTCTCCCCATTTCTGAATGCAGTGTGCAGGCGTGTGTTAATTTTAAATTTCGTTACGATTTGTGGCTACGTGTTCAAGTATTACCTTCGCTATACATCTGAAAAGCACTATCCGTCAGAATGTGGGAATTTTTTTTTTTTACTAGATACCACAAGCGAAAACTGCAATATCAGGCGATCTATTAGCGGTTCGCCCACTGGAATGCATCCCGGTCTCATACGTGAGATGAGCAAATGAGGAATTAGTAATGCAAAACTAGAAAAGTTAATTTTTTGCTAGGAAAAGTGTACCGCTACATGTAGTTACTAGGCTGTGGGGGTGAGGGNGGGGGGGGGCAAAATACGTAACAGGGAGAAATAATTAAATCCACTTCGTTTGTGTTTGCAATGTTCTAGCCGTGTTTATTTCAAAATAATTAGTAGTTGTGACATCACTTTCCTTTGTTAATGTGCGCTTGTCGGCAAGGGGATGGGAGGGGAAAATTCAAACTGAGAGAAAGATTTGTTTACTTCAAAATACTTGTTTGTATAGGGCTAAAAATATATTTAGTTGCCCCAACAAAATATTATGTTGAGTAAATAAACCTTGAGGGAGTGAAGAAATTTGGATGGCCCTTAACAACGAGTTCTTGAGGGCCAATGAGGGTGTAGCGAGGTGAGTACAGAGCAGCACCGGAATGAAGGGGGCGGGGGAAATGGGAGATCCCCAAGAAAACTCGCTGACCAGCGGCATCGTCCAGTACGATTCCCACTTGCAAAAATCCGGAGTGACCCGTCTGGGGATTGAGCCCGGTTCACCTTGGTGGGAGGCGAGCAGTCTAACCGCTCAGCCACCGCAGCCCCAAAAACTTGAAAAGCTACGAAATTTATTTTGTTCATCTCACACAAATTACGTGCTTGAATAAACGAAACCTCTCTGTTGGCTCAAAACGAATTAGACACTAAAAAATATTTAGTTCAATCAACTGTACGTATTTGTTCGGCTATTTATTTAATTGCCTTTGTTCAGAAATACAGTTCAAGAGTTTGTTTCTATTATTATTTTTTTGCAATTTGGATAGTAACCGTGTTTATTAGAGCACTTACTAATGCTTAATGATGGTATAAACATCCTAACGTAACAAGTTCTACAGGAAACTAAAAAGTAAAGCTGTAAAACTTGAAATATTTATTCACGCACCTTGTCCAGTATTTTAATTGCATATATTGCAAAATATTCAATTTTTGCCAGTAGTTGCAAGGTTGCAATTGCATATTGCTCGGGCGGAAGCGCAGTAGGTTCGACTCTAGGTCGGGTTTCCAATTTTTTTTCTACATTAACCGAAACAATTTAATTTAAGTAGAGCAAAACATATATTTGGTTACGCCAACGAAATATTAGTTTGGGGCAACCAAATAAAAAAAATAAAAAATATATATATATATATATATATATAGGTTTCAACAAAAAAACATTTTGTTGCCCCTATACAAACAATTAAATTAGTTTCACCAAACAAACTTCGATTCAAACTATACCTTTTCCTCAGTGCATTCTCCTCCAGTGAGAATTAAAAAAAGGAATGTTAGGGTGTGATTTTCATTCACTTGTCCACTTATCGGGTTATCTGGATACGATATACGTCGTGGAAATAATAAGCGGGGTAGAAGTTGCCATGGCACGAAGTGTAGTGATCACCTACCTGCCTATATGATATTCGCGGTAAAGTGAGCACTTTTTAAGGCCCTCCCAACAAGCATTAAGAACTAATAAATGTAGTTTTATTGCAGCCTTAGACGTAAACGTGTGAGAGTGGTGAAACGTAATACGCTGTGTTTATTAGTCGCATGGCAATGTTTATATGAAAAACTAACTGAAAGATGGAAAATGGCTGAAAGGAAAAACTTAGCAGGGCCTTAAAAAGTGCTCACTTTATCGTGAATATCCTATATCATCGTAAACTTTTTGCTACGCCAGGCTATCGATGCTCACGTAATTCAACTCACGTCAAGCTGAAAAGTGAATGGGAATCAGCGCCCCTGGCACAGAGCGCCTCCTAGTTGTCATACACGTCTCACTGTGAGCGGTTCTGTCTATTCAAATTTATTAAAATCTATGGAATATTTCAATGCAAATATTTTTTCAGAGCGTAAATGGAAGTTCATATTTTGTTGCCAATTCATAAATTTTCTTATTGAAAAACAAATGTTGTAGATGAAAAGTGTCAAAGTCAGCAAAAATCGCTGTAAGTAGCCCTCTAGTTTCTTCTGTAGAAGAAGTTTTTTAAACTATAGCAATAACTCTGTATATTTTCTGAACAGATTTCTTCATTAAAACCCTATAGTCACCACTTAGAATTCTGAGGAAACTGAACAAACGCAAAGCTTCTTTACGCTATTTTCCATCGCCGTCGCAATGCTTCCTTACGGCCGAATGTGACCTTGAGGCGTTAAGAATTTTTTACTAGGTAGGCGCCTTAATAATACAGAGTTGAAACAGCAGTTTAAACCGAGAATTCCTGCCGCACACGCCAGCAAAATGTTGGAACGCTGCTCGCCAATCGGAACCTGGTAACCTACTTGACAATCTAGCATCCCAGCCAATGGAGAACATTTCGCAACGTGCAACAGCCAGTTTAATCTTCTTTTTTATATTTTCAAAATATATGTTTCTATAAAACTTATTAACTATTTTATCAAGGTCCGTTACCAGTGCCTTGCGGATCCAATCAGAAAATAAGCTTTGCCCACATCAAAGGAACCGTCGCGCTATATTTAGTCTCTGTGTGTTCATCTACTCTGCGCCTCTGGAAAGCTGAGCATGTGTCTGCAGGATGTCGTCGGTCGCGGTTCACACACACTTAACATACGTAGTATAGTCAATAAGGTCGTGGACATCGTGATGCGTGGTTGCCTACGCTAGGGACGCCAGTCAGTCTACAAACTTACTGACTACAATAGTACAGGGCTAATATTATTGAATAATCTAGTTTCAAAGTGCTGTGTTTTCGAGAGTATTGCACTGGCAATAAAGACTGATGCATTAAAAGAAGCGGATACTCACCAAGTTTTTCCCAACGCCCTGCGCGTGCTCTGTGCGTGAACCCTTGGTCCTACGACACACGTCCAAACGATAGTCAAGTTCTGTCCATATCCTCTGTAGCATTTCACCAACAATGGACATCACAGCAACTCTGGTGCGTTCCCTTAGCTCTGCCAGTGCTGTAGGCTGTGGTGAAACGTAGCACTATCCTTAAAGTACCCCAAAGGAAGAAGTCACATGGCGTCAAATCAGGAGACCTGGGGGAGACATGCGAACAGAACTACGTCATCCTGACCAACACGCCCAAGCCAGCGATACGGAAGTTCATAATTTAGGTAGTGACGAACATTGATGTTCCTATTGTGTGGAGGGGGAGGAGGAAGATTAAATTCCTGGAATCAGCATTCAGCTGTGGAAACAACTACAACATATCCAGATAACAGTTTCATGTTACAGTCTTCTCACAGAATAAAAACGGCCCATTAAGCTTTGTTTGTGACATTGCACAGAAAACATTATCTTTCTTTGGATCCCGTTCAAGCTGCACAGGCGATTTATTGCTAAAAACCTCACGTTGTGATGATTAACCTTCCCAGATAAATTTTAACGTTCCTTCACCCTTGAATATCAAACATGTAGCAAAACCACTGTTCTCCGATGCTTCCCTAACATTCTGGTGCAAAATTCTAAACGCTAGCAACAATATCCTGCTCTGTCGCAAGTCCCCCCCCCCCACACAACTCACGTCTCTTGATGTGACGTCACGTGACTTCTTCCTTTGGGGGTACGTTAAGGATAGTGTTAGGTCCCACCACAGCTTACAACACTGGCAGAGCTAAAGGGACGCATCAGTGCTTCTGCGATGTCCATTGTTGGTTAAATACTACAGAAGGTATGGGCAGAACTCTACTATTGTTTGAACGTGTGCCATGTGACCAATGGGGAACACGGAACATTTGTAGGGTGTGAGAAAAACTTGATGAGTTTCCGTTCCTTTTCATGTATCAATCTTTGCTGTCAGCGTAATACTCTTGAAAATACAGCACCGCGAACCAATCAGCTATTGGTTCTTGACAGTAAAGTGAGTACTTTGAAATCAACCTTTGAAAAAAATCAATGCACGTTAACTCCATGTATGCTACCGTTACACTGACGTACAGGCTTCTAAGTTAAGTTGGCAGCGAACTAAGTAAAGTAGTTCTAAGTGTTGACGTATTGCGAGTATAACGTTTAAATTTATTATAGACTTTGCAGGTTTTTTTTTTCTTTATAAACATTACAATATGAAGTCGTATATTATATACTGTTCAACGATTAACTGAGCACTTTCAAAAGCCCTGCTTAAGGTCTGCTTTTCTCCTCGTGTTATACACTCCGCCCTACTTAAAAATTACGAAGCCATATGCCTAATAACTTCATTCATGCGTCAATGAATTGAAAACGTGAAATTGTAAGGAACCTAGATGTGATGCTGTATACAGAAGAAAAAAAAGAAATTTGATTTGTCATAAATTAAACATTAAACTGGCAGTACACTAACTATACTTAGGACTATTTATCTTAATTCGTTGCCAACTTAAATGCAGTTAATGGGCAGTGTTTTTTTTTTTTTTTTAAAAGGTTGATTTCCAAAGTGCTTTCTTTTCCATGAACAGACTATAGTAACCAGTTTGAGTTTCTAACAATTTCACGTTTTCTCCTGACCAACCCCAGAGAGCATGCAAGCTTTTGGCAAGCTTTCCCCGAGCAAGCTTGTCATATCACATGTGATTCAAGCTTGAGTCATGCCAAATTTCTCATGACTGGCGCATACTTGCTAATGACAAGCTTTCAGATGGCTTTAATTATGCTTGTAGGTTGCCAAGGCAAGTTTGCGGCAAGCGTAGGCTAACACTAACTAAGCTTGCTACAGTATTGACCTGTGTATACTAGCTAGCTTGATTTAAACTTACTGTCTCGCATAGCAAGCTTGATTCAAGCTTGCAGGCTTGTTATGTCAAATTTAATTAAAGCTTGACTCAGGCCTATTGTGCTATTGGGGGAGCATGGACAACGTAATGATACATACGGCGGGAGGATAGAAAAATTATGAGAAAAGTAGATCTTTAATAGGTCTTTCAAAGGTGCTCGGCCAACAATTAACAGCTTGCATAGCAAAGAGGATGGGCAATGTTCTCTGTGGAACCAGGCCTGGCCTCGCCATCCACGCCTCCTGGTGGCCAACACATTAGCAGGTTATTCCACGAGCACTGCTTTCTAACTTACTTTAGTTCGTCGCAAAACAAAAGCTAAGCTCGACTCAAGATGTTGAGGTACCACCAGGAATATTGCGAATTTCGTCCTGCCATGCTGTTCCGAAAAAAACTTCATATACTCATTTCGTGTCCACGCCAATCCTACTTCCACCGTAAAATTAAGCATCGCAGTACTGCGGTTATAAATTTTCGGGCTCGATGTCACCGCTGTAGTCATTTAGCGTTTTATTCGCTCTTTTCGAAACGAACCTTTGAAAACTCACGCCGTGCATTACGTGTTTGGTTGTTTCCTGAATATGACGTATCGCAAGCGTTTTACACTTGTGTTAACTTAAAATTGCCTTATTTTTGGATAAAATTAATTCATATTTTAACTATAAATTATACAATTTAACGCATAGTTAATATGAAAAAAAAAACAGTAAAAACATAAACGTTTTCGCAATACCCAGCAAGAAATAGTTTAAGGCAAAATATTACTATACTGAGTGCGCACGAATGCAGTGCGTTGTCCCTTTGGAAGTAGTTTTCTAGACTTGGTTAAGCTTTGTTTACATGAGGCGGAGGAATATCCTGCAAGTAGAACTATAGAAGGGCTTCAGAAATGTTAAAAGTAACCGTGACTAGACTATATACGGAACCCAGGCCTGGGCAGTGAGAGCAGAGAGCGGACTGTGGCAGGGCTTGCCGAAGCAAGCTAACAACTGCTGCGGGCTGCTTGTTGGTTCCTCGGCAGACGCTAACACGCTCGCCCGCAGCTGACGCCTAGATTCGTCTGCGGGAACGACACGCCGCCGCGCAACATCTCTGCTTTGTGGCTACTGGACAGTGGCGAGCCAATCATCGCCCGTGGTCAGAGAGTATAAAGTACACAGAAGCGAGAATGAAATGGCGGTGCCTTGTATGTGGGCGTACTCATTGCCTGGTTCGCTGAGCGAAGTTCTGGGATCCGCCGCGTGTCTGATTGGCTGCCGCGTGTCGCGAAAGGTTCCCTATTGGCTGGGTTGCCACCCATAGTCTATTCACGGTTTCTTCAAACTTAAAAAATAAAACCACCCTTTTTATGACGTATTTGACCGTTTCATAATTATATTATGGTTCACAAGCGTTTTATACTTGTGTTAACACAGAAAAAAAGTACCTTGTTTTTGGTTAAATTAAAGTTTAATTTATAATTTATTTATAAACAATAATATTTCATTTAAAATTAATGCGAATGAAAACAGTGAATAAATAAGTGTGTTGGTAAAACCTAGGAAGAAATAGTTATCATGCAAAATATAATTAAACTGAGTTCGCACCGACGCATGGCGTTGTCCAGTTGGTGTGATTTTCTAGACTTGGTTTAGCTTTGTTTGAATGAGATGGAGGAACAGCATAACTCTAGCAGGGCTTCAGAAAAGTTGTAAGTAACGATGAATGGACTATAGCGAGTACGCTACCTGACCTGGTCAGTGACGCCATTTTGCTGGCGTGTGCGGCTGTAGTTCGCGGGACAAGTATATATTTTTCCCCTCTGTAATCTTAAGAGGCTGTAGTATCACCCCTTATACAGAAATTATTCGTTTTAGTGTCATAACAGAAGAGCCAGGGTCATTAATGAAAATGCTTGATTACAAAAAAAAATTACATTCCAAGGTTCTGTGCAAATGTTTATACCCAATTGTTAATAGGTGTTCCGTGGCTGTCTTTAAAAGGTGCGAATGAATTAATACACAAAATGTTGTATTAAGTTAATTGTTGCATAAATATGCGATAGTCGTTCATAAATCATGTCTCTAATGATGAATGAAGTAATTAGCTAAGTTTCTATTGTCGCTCAATAAATACTCCTAAATTCGAATCAGAAAGGAATAAATAAAAAAATGCAATATGGCGGGTGACGCGAACTCTTTAAGTACGTTATGCCGCGGCTGTGCTACACTTCTTATCTGTGAGCCCGGCATGCGCTATGCGTTATGATGAGTGAAGAGATTTCGGCGGCTCTTAACATCGAGGTCTTGAGGGCCGAAGAGGTGAGTGTGGAGCAGCGCCAGAATACAAGGGCGGGGGAAAAGGAGATATCCCCGAGAAAACCCGCCGACCAGCGACATCGTCCGGCACATGTGAAAATCCAAGGGCGAACCCGCCAGGAATCGAACTCGGTTAGCCTGGGTGGGAGGCGAGTAGACTAGCCACTACACCACCGCGGCCCCGCTGTGCGTTAGGGCTCGTCTACGGCTGCACCGCCCCCAAGCCACAGGACTGACAGAGGCCACTTGTGCCGCCAACTCCAGCTTTACACACCAGAAAAATGGCGTCACTAGCCAACAACATGTTCCAAGGCCGTTCGCTCATCGGCGAGCCAGTAACTCAGTCGCCAGCCGACAGCCCTGCCATCAGGGAACCTTCCTGCAGCACGCGGTAGCCAATCAGGGCGGCGTTCCGAAACATTACCCTGCGAGTATACTTTGCTCTTGGGCAGTTCCAAAACACTTCGAGTAAATTTTTAAATCGCTCTGGGCAGTGTCCCAGAACTGCAGAGCACGCGTAATTACTCTGAGCATCTTGACAGAGTAAATCTTTTACACGCACAGTTTCAGCGATTAACGAAAGGTAAACTGAAAATGGTGGTAAGTTTCGTAGAATTAAACAAACTGAAAGTAAATGTGTATATTCTGATTACACACACACGCGGGAAAATTATAAATGTTGTGTCATAAGATTTGTATTTTTATTTGAAAGTTAACTTGTAAAAAGTTTGCATTATCAGAAGTTACGTTTGTGATTATCTTATGGTAAGAAACAATTTGGGGAAAATGATAAATATATTTTGGGATTTATATTGGTTTGTCAATCAGTACATTTTTGTAAACATAGAATGCTATTTGCATCATGCTCGTTCCAAAACCACGTTTAATCTTACTTTCTTCAGCTATTACTCTTTGCTAGTTAACTCTACTCTCGGAGTAACGTTTTGGAACTCCGCCCAGATGCTAGGCCCTTTCCAGACTTTCACGTGGCCAATCAGCATATAGATATGCCGCCTTAAATGAAACCGCCAAGCCACTGTACACTTACCCATTATGCCCTAGTTGTGTCCTTGGAGATACCCTCCTGATAAATGCACGCAAGCCCCTGACGTCATGGCGCTGTCCAATGACAAAACAAACGCCAACTTTGTGCTTTTGTCCCAAACTGTATCCTTAAATGATAGAAAAAGATTTCAAATATTTTAATATGTTTTTGCATGCCGATATTAAAACATGCAGTACTGTAGTACGAACGTAGAAAACAGCAATCAAACTAGGGTTTTAAAAAATGCATTGTTTGTCTTAACAACTACTGCTATTAAATAAGAAATATATTCACTGACACTGTACTGTAAATAAATATTATATAAAGCGAAGAAAACTCATATCTTGCATTACTTTTAAAAACTCAATAAATAAGAAATTAAAATATATGAATTACGTTAAAATTATAACGCTCACCATACAAAAAAACACTGTTAAATATAAAGGTTTCGTATGGAAATACCTACAACAAAAGAACAACTCTCAGAGCTTGTTGAACTGCGGTTCGATGGTGGCAGTTTGTTAAAGCTTTTCTTCGAACATCGCAATTGTAAACCGTGAGTCTGAATACGCCAATGTGAAGTCACTCAAGTTTCGACACGCCTACGGATACAGCCAATTATAGACGGGCCATTATTCCCCACTTCATCCCTCAATTAAGTCTTTACAAGTGCCATTACCGTTGAGAGAACGGAGCCATCATTATAGCAGCGATAATTCCGGGTTTAATAAAACAGAATCTCTATATATACATTAGTGTTTGTGTCTTATATATATATACACATTCATATATACACACACACATACTTGCAATTACCTGGAAGTTGTCTTTGGACTTCCGGTCATGTTCCATTACATTACATGCAAAGCGAGTAATTTTTCTAACGTAGAAAAGTTAATATTTTCGCATTTAATATGTTTAAGTCTTTGAGGTTCCAATATTTTTAGATTATTTCTCCTTTCCATATAAAAAAGAGTTAATATTTGTGAAATTATGAATGTACCCAGTGCATGGCGTATTTTGTTAGTATAGCATAGACCAAACATATTAATAGGTTATTAAAATGAAATCATTATTTATAAACGTCGCCCTCCTAAAAGACGCAATTCCTGCACAGGGGCAGATTATACGTACACTAAATGAATGATTCCAAAGATATTTTCCTTCCATAATTCAATGTAATAATTGTACCACTGAACTATCAGGGGGAGGGGGGAGGGGGGACTTCGTGAAAGATAACTTGCAGAATACAATTTGATTTGTTATATTTTACACAAGTTGACTCACATTCTCTTTAAAAATCTGTATTTAATTGTATGAATTAAGCCGAAATGTTGCCTTAAGGGGAAGAGTTGGACGCCATCTTGGATATATATGTATATATCCAATGCTTATGTTTGAGATTAATTTTTTTAAGAAATAACTTTATTAAGGCATAGAACATTATTTTGTTATATTTTCGAGAATAGAGACATCGCTTGACTTCTCATACTACTATCGCTTCTGTAGTAAGTCTCAGAAGATAATAAATAATTAACTCCCATTTATTTCATATGGCAAACAAATATACACGTTCTTCACTGGTATTGGAGTTATTCAATCATCTGAGTGAAATACTGCGCTTTGTAAAAGAAAAAGTTTCAATAATGGATGCCGAATACATTTATACGGCTCAAAAACTGGTAACAACACAATTATTTCTGTCTCCACCTTAAGAAACCGTGTCGTGAAGGCGTAACTCAGGGCCTTAACAGACAAAGTGTCATAGACTTTCGGGGGTCAAGAAAATAAGCATTCTTTGTCTTCACTCTTTTGCCTTCGTTGAGTGGTGTAGGGAAATCGGCGTTGCACTGTTTTTTTTTTTTTTTTTTCCCCACTTTTTAAAAACGAAACCGTTCATCCGAAATAAAAAGAAACAAAGAAACGAACGAAGAAGCGTGCCGCGGCTTCGTTTTTTTCTTCTTCTTCTTTATGCGATTTCCCAGACCAATAAAAATGATTGCAACTTGCCTCGCAGGATAACTTAATAAAATGCCGGTAGCAGCGAGTTTATTTGGTCTTGTGCCGACACTTTTACTCTTCGTTTAAATCCCCCCCGACTAACCTGCTACGTATATTTCTGCCTCTTAAAGCAGGCAGCAACAAGAAGACAGCGAAAGTAAACAGGAAGAAGAGGTTAATAAAAATAAAAAGCATAAAGGAGTTTAGAATTAGAAGTAGAGAAAAAAGTCGTATAAAATATATGTAGCTGCCAAAGAGCACATGTTGCTACGTTATAAAAAGACGAAATAGTCTAGGCGAGTGGTCAAGAGCCGTAGTAAACTGATTGTGGGGGCGGAATGTAGGAGGAGGGGGGCGGGGAAGGCGCTTCTTTCAACTGCTTTTTTGTTTTGCTTTATCGTTTATTTGTTCTTTCCTTCTTTTCCCGCCTTTTAATCTTTTTTCCGTGTTCTTGCCTCTTTTTTTCCAGTAGTTCTGTTACATCGTGCTACTTTTTTGCGAAGGCTTTTTTTTTACCTGAACGTAAACAAAAGATGATGTGGCGGCGGAGACCGGCCTACGAGCGGGACAGAACAAATAGAGTAAAAAAAAAAAAGTCTGAGCAGCTAGTCTAGACGGAGAGGAGCCTCGTGAATTACCATTCCGAACGCTGCTAGTGGAAACAAGAAGAAATGGAACGCAGGCAAACACGTACACTCTGCTGTCTTTTTGGCGGCGCGCTAGTGGCTTGTAAACAAGCGTGGCCGGTGGGCGGTTATCGCTCCTTCGCTGCTATGACAATAAACCTCGCCACTTCAACACTCCCCCTCCGCTTAAACTCGTACAAATTACCTACGTCAGGCCCGTGCCCGCCTCATTGGACGCTCCGCCGCGCCGTCGCAGGCTTCGCACGCAGCCTGCAAACGGGATTCAAAAACGTAAAACAACTGGTGTAGCTCAATCAAACCCAGGAACGTGTTGCCGAAGTTGAATTCGAAAAAAAAAAAAAAAAAAAAAAAAANATAAACATGCAATAATAAAAATGCAATATTCACTCAAAAATCGGAAACAAATGCATGATATATAAGAAAAAAAATTATTTTTTTTACAAAAATTTGATGTTCACACAAAAAAAAATAGAAACAAAATTTTTACGAAAATCGTAATAATCACGCCGGAATATTATTTCCGGTGGAATTTTTATTTCCACTAGTTGCGTAAATGCTGCATTAAAAATGTTCGTATTTTTTTTGCGTGATTATTTTTCTTGAAAATTTGCTGCCTATAATTCTTGCGTAGATATTATACTTTTATTATTGTAATTTTTTTTATTTGAACAATTTTTGTGTACAATTTCTTACCCTTGATTATTCTCGTAAATAATTTTGGTAATTGAGAGAGTAAAATTTGCTAATTTAACGAAAACGGATAAAAAATATTATTAGTAAAATTTGAATTTGTATTTGTAAACTTTGTATTTGAAGTTAAATTTCATTTCATTGCAGTTTGATTATATGAGTTTTGCAATGGGGCACTGGCACCCAAACGGATTTTATCTTGTTATCATTTTCAGTACCAAGAACAAACCGCTACAAGATTTGTCTTATTTTTACTCCATGTTCATTTACACCGATAATGTTTTGCAATGTGTTCAGCCTGAAGACGGATAGCAATGTTTTCAATTCATACTATAAGAAAACATTTATATAATATCGGAAGAACTACCGAATTAATTCTAGAAAATCCCACAAACGAATAGGGGCAGTCGCCTAAACTACGGCAATTGACANCGGAAGAACTACCGAATTAATTCTAGAAAATCCCACAAACGAATAGGGGCAGTCGCCTAAACTACGGCAATTGACACGGGTAAAGTATTATTCTCAAATTGGTGGCCTCATTATACCTTCAACCACATGCCGTTTCTGTGGAATAATAATTAAACCTATTAGAACCCGACTTTATATACTGGCAGCACTTGTGTGCATTAAATACATTAACAAACAACCACTTCAATTAATTGTGTAACATTGTGCCATGCGAATAATTAATCTTTACTTCTAAACCTATTCCCATCACATTTGACATACGAAGTAGCCTATTCCTATAGAAAGCCGACTAAAATTGTCACTTTAATTAAAATGGCCGTATTATTTTGTTAGCGTTAAGTGTTGCACTTCTGGAAACATTAAAACGATTTGAACCAAACGTAATGTGTTGAAGTAACATAATGTGCTCACTAAATTCCTCCAGTAATGACATTAATCGTTCGCCATTTTGAAAGCTAGTGCAACTTAAAATAAATTGTTTAATACTCATGGCTACATTATCGGTGATAAAAACTTATTTTCACAAAAAGAAATATGTTTATACTACATACACTTTTGAAAACCTCATCAGAATTCCTGTCGTACAAAAGTTAAGAGGGAAGTAAGCATATTAGTTTAATCGATATAGTGTTAATTAACTCTTCGTCTTTGTGTTTTCTTCTTTAAGCCTGCTGTATATTTTTCTTGTACTGCATTAGTTTAGATTTTCTATATCTTAGAGGTCAGGCTTTTTCTAGCAGATAAGATACAAGGCTTTGAAAAAGGTTTTATTATATAAATTGCTTCAGGGATATTTATTATATTATTCCTTCTTCTTAAAGCTTTTGAAATGCTATTTTTAGTTTCTATCTAGAAAAANCTTCAGGGATATTTATTATATTATTCCTTCTTCTTAAAGCTTTTGAAATGCTATTTTTAGTTTCTATCTAGAAAAATGTTTTAGGATTTGTGTTTAGGACAATGTAAAAAGAAAGTCTGTTTATGTACCACGTTGTTTCATTTTAGGATCATCCACAAATTTAATGCAATTCCTTGTTAAATTCAAATTTAAGGCTAAAAGATTAATTACAAGGTAACATCTCTTTGAATCTTGTTANCTTCAGGGATATTTATTATATTATTCCTTCTTCTTAAAGCTTTTGAAATGCTATTTTTAGTTTCTATCTAGAAAAAATGTTTTAGGATTTGTGTTTAGGACAATGTAAAAAGAAAGTCTGTTTATGTACCACGTTGTTTTATTTTAGGATCATCCACAAATTAAATGCAATTCCTTGTTAAATTCAAATTTAAGGCTAAAAGATTAATTACAAGGTAACATCTCTTTGAATCTTGTTATCATACAATTATGATTTGTGTTCCAATTACCTGATTTTTGGTTTGCTTTTTTCACAGTTTATATCAATGTAACTATAAATAGTTACTAAAATATATTTCTTCAATTTTTCTTTTCAAAGTTGTATTTTATTTTTTATGTTCCCCTTACAAACAAAACTCATTAGCTAAAATTTAATAATGTTCTTTGTTAAAAATTTTTGAATAATATTGTGTTGAGCTAGCAAAGTCTTTCAGAATTTTTTTTAAATGAATTCGATAACGTAAATATTTCGTTGATATCTTTAATTTGTCTACAAAGTAATATAATAAAAATAGTTACTTGCAGTATCATACATTTAATTTTAGAGCTCTCAAGTAAATAACAAAATTATAAAAATATAAAATTTCGGAAATTAAAATTAAAATGTAAAGAAAATTGAATAAAAGTTAACATTTTGAGAAGGCTGTTGACACTTGTCTAATGAAAGTGAAGACTTTTATCCTCGTCTTTTTTAAATAACTTTAGTATGTCATAAGTTTGTCTAAATTGTTTTTACTTTATTATATTATTGACACATAAAATGTTAAAGTGACAAATATTAGTTTATTTGTGATAGTGAATTTTGTTCAAGTTCTGAGTTTAGATGTTTAATTTTTTAAGTTATTCATGTAAAATTTCTAAAAAAAATTATGGTTACAATTTTTTAGAAAAAATTTATTAATTAAATATTTTAAACCAGAAAATAAAACGTAAACTATCAGAAATTTTAAAAAATCTGGCTAGATGAACATTAAATTTATTTTACGCCAATCATTACAAATTTTTTACTCAGAAAAGCAGAGAAATATGTGATAATGTAACATAATTTTGGAACAATTTTTTGATTAGGAGTATATATATTAATAAATTCTTTTATCTTCATAAACATCAAAATTAATTTTAGAAGTTTCAAACATAGTGGAGAAAAATGTAAACTGAAATTTAGCCAATTACAAAGTCTGAAAAAAAAATTTTTTTTATATTCCTGGGCGTCTTTAAACACTAGAGGTCTTTAAAAAATGCATTCACTATTTTCGAAGTAAACTTNTTTTTTTTATATTCCTGGGCGTCTTTAAACACTAGAGGTCTTTAAAAAATGCATTCACTATTTTCGAAGTAAACTTCCAATGTCAATTTTCTTTTTGATAGAGTTATCTGGATGTTTAATGTCTTGCGTGCCTGTAGCAGAACGTGTCGCACGCTAAAAGAGCATCACAATTTCACTTTCATTCTGGACTTCACTGCGGAACAGATATCTATGTGTGACAAAGGGCCCTCTCTTTGAAGACTAGCCTCCGCAGTGTCTTATTTGCAATTAATATTTTATAAACACGCCGATTACAAAGCTAGTACAGTACCACCCTTAATTTGTTGATAGAAGGAAGTTTACATTATAGAGTATACCAAGCATTCCAGTCACGCCTCAAAATTATTATATACAATGGCCTTAAGGCTACAAGGTGGACAACTGCAGGCTGATCATCCTCTGCTGTTTCCAGCAATTCCTTCATGATATCTTATTTACAAAAAAATAAATAAATGGCGTGTGGGGAGTGCACCCAGGGCAAGGCAACACCCTCCGAGTGACGGTCTTCCCAGCCGGGACCCGTAGGTGACCTTCATCCCCGAGCATGACAGAAATGAAACCCTAGAATGGAGCGGCGCTGGAATGCAAGGGCGGGGNCGTAGGTGACCTTCATCCCCGAGCATGACAGAAATGAAACCCTAGAATGGAGCGGCGCTGGAATGCAAGGGCGGGGTAAACGGGAGTATTGCGAGAAAACCCGCCGGCAAGCGGCATCGTCCAGCACGGTTCTCACATGCAAAAATTCGGGAGTGAACCCGCCGGGGATCGAACCCGGATCGCCGTGGAGGGAGGCGAGTACCCTGGCCACTACGCCACCGCTGTACCTCTCTTATTTACAATAACACCATTTGCCTGCGGCCATTACATTAGCGGGAAAACAACACCCAAGGTTAGATTCTAGGACCGGGAATCCTGATTTTGGGTTTCTATGATTTTTCCTAACTTGCTCCTGACGAATGCTACGATTATTATTTTATATAGGCCTAGGCCATAACCGACTCCTTCCCCACATCTGATTCACAGGACAACTGCATCCATCCCTACCAAATGACCCTTCTGTCAACTAAACGCCAAGCAACATGTAACAAAGGGAGGAGCTAGGTGCGGTATTAAGACTTTCATGACATTCATCGCCTTGGTTCCCACTATTGACACAGAAACGCTCTGCAAATAAGCTTTCAATCTGCTTGAATCTCAGTAATTTAGGCACTGCAAGATGACTGTGAAGCAAATATCTCCTACTTACAACAAAATACGGCCAACCGTCACTTTCCTGTAAAATAACCGAAACTACATCTGGGTACCCAATCGCCAAGACACTGATCTGAAATTTCACAGTGCGAAGGCAACTTCATCAACATAGAACGCATTCTGAACTGGTGGTTCAACAACAATTGACTGTAAAGATCGTGTCATATTTCAAGAATTCTGTCAGAAAGTGAACATTCGGTGTGCGGTAACAAAACAACTGGCCTGTAACCATATAAACTTTACCTGAACAACCAAAGTATTGAAAATAGTACTTTTATTGCTTTACAACACTGAGACGGTACATTTAAAAATTAAATTTTCAAACGAAAGTAAATAGTAATTTCCTCGTGCGACATTTTTTGCAGCATAGAGTAGTAAATGTAGCCANTTAAATTTTCAAACGAAAGTAAATAGTAATTTCCTCGTGCGACATTTTTTGCAGCATAGAGTAGTAAATGTAGCCAGGTGTTGGCTATAAAAGCTTCGAATGCAGCACTTCACACTTATAATCAAGAAGAACACACTAGTACTCTTTCCTTCNGGTGTTGGCTATAAAAGCTTCGAATGCAGCACTTCACACTTATAATCAAGAAGAACACACTAGTACTCTTTCCTTCTGGATTCATCAAAGTCAACACTTTAAGTCATCATACACAGCTCCATACATATACAAATGTTTGGCCAAAATGATTTGTTGTTCATCGTTCATGTTACCAGCCAATGCAGAGATATTCAAATGTCTTATGCAGTGTATGTAGAATTAATCTACAAGCGCATGCCACCGAAAATGAATAATTTCTAAACATTTGTATGTTTCAAACCGACATAACGAAATTCCTTCCAACTGATGGAATAGCTATCGCACAGAATTTTTCCTCTTACACATCAAGGCATCAAGAAGTTGAGGAAGTTAATATGTATAAATTAGAATAAAATATTATATAAAAGTACTCACTGGCACAGATAGCAAGTCGCACAACGTAATTTAAGTAGGTTACCAAAACTAGGGTCCAAAACAAAGAGATACATAAAAAATGAAGAAAGCGTATTCGAGCTGAATTATGTAACAGGAGTATTTGAAAGATTTGTTTTCATTAATGAATATATAAACATGTACTTTACCCTGGTGAAAGTATCCCTAACAACTCACTGTGACTATTAATACTACATTAAAAAAAAAATAAAGAACGACGGGTCGGAAAATCGATGCATGTCATCGAGTCAAGTACATTGATATGAAAAGTTGTATGATGAACCATGAAATGTAAACGCAATTCTGAGATAACCCCAGATAACCGTATACATGGCTGTATATACATACAACATAACATACGTGCCTGCTCATACATACAATTTACATACAAGCCTGGTCCAGTCTGCAGCACCGCTAGTCAGACCCATCTGATCTGTCAGCCAAGGAACCTCAACAAGGATCAATTTGCCAAAACCTGATCCTCCCCAGTTCCCATAACACTATGAGTTTTTCAGCTCGAAGAGTAATGTTTGGGGCGGCGCAGACTACACAAGCTGAAATTCCCATTACATTGCGGGTACCACTAAAAGCTTGGTCNGAGTAATGTTTGGGGCGGCGCAGACTACACAAGCTGAAATTCCCATTACATTGCGGGTACCACTAAAAGCTTGGTCAGCCAAGCTGCCTCAAAAGTATATCAGTAATGTAAGTGTCCACTGTGAGAAATGACATCAGTTGGGCAGAAGTGGGCCTCCTGAACACAAATAACTCACTGAGGAAAAATTTGAGCTACTTCAGTTAGTCAGAATTTTTTTTAAAACAGTTTCCTCACAATTCATATCCCACTGCAGATATACACTGAAGAGCCAAAAAAACTGACACACTTGCCTAATATCGTGTAGGGCCNACAATTCATATCCCACTGCAGATATACACTGAAGAGCCAAAAAAACTGACACACTTGCCTAATATCGTGTAGGGCCCCTCGTGAGCACGCAGAAGTGCCGCAAGACGACGTGACATGGACTCGACTAATGTCTGAAGGTATGCAGGAGGCACTTCACACCATGAATCCTGCAGGGCAGTCCACAAATCCATAGGAGTGCGAGGCGGTGGAGATCTCTTCTGAACAGCACGTTGCAAGGCATCCCAGATATGCTCAATAATGTTCATGTCTGGTGATTTAGGTGGCCAATGGAAGTGTCTAAAGTCAGAAGAGTGTTCCTGGAGCCACTCGGTAGCAACTCTCGACGTGTGGGGTGTCGCATTGTCCTGCTGGAATTGTCCACGTCCGTCAGAATGCACAATGGACATGA
The DNA here is from genome assembly GCA_002778355.1 of Clitarchus hookeri. Lineage (NCBI taxonomy): Eukaryota > Metazoa > Arthropoda > Insecta > Phasmatodea > Phasmatidae > Clitarchus > Clitarchus hookeri. The sequence continues at coordinate 965,044 of NQII01000311.1, read as the reverse complement.
ATGGGTGCAGGTGATCGGACAGGATGCTTACGTATCTGTCACCTGTCAGAGTCGTATCTAGACGTATAAGGGGTCCCATTTCACGCCAACCGCACACGCCCCATACAATGACAGAGCCTCCACCAGCTTGAACAGTCCCCTGTTGAGATGTAGGGTTCATGAATTTACGAGGATGTCTCCATGCCCGTACACGTCAATCCGCCCGATACAATTGGAAACGAGGCTCGTCAGATCAGGTAACGTGTTTCCAGTCATCAACAGTCCAATGGTGGTGTTGGCGGGCCTAGATGAGGCGTAAAGCTTTGTGTCGTGCAGTCACCAACGGTACACGAGTGAGCCTTCGGCTCCGAAATCCCATATGAATGATGGTCCGTTGAATAATTCGCACGCTGGCACTTGTTGATGCCCCAGCAGTGAAATATGCGCCAATTTGAGAAAGGTTTGAACCTTTGTCACGTTTAATGATTCTCATTAGTCGTCGTTTGTCCCGCCTTGGAGATCCTATGTCCCATCTCTCGTGCGCCGACTATAAAACCATGTTCCAACTCACTTAAATCTTGATAACCTGCCATTGTAGCAGCAGTAACCGATCTAGCAACTTTGCCAGACTCTTGTTGACTTATATAGGCGCTGCCGACAGCATCGCGTTACTCTGATTGGTTTCATACCTCTGTTATTTGCATACGCACGCCTATACCAGTTTTTTTTGGCTCTCCAGTGTACAATCGGGAATACGACTGTTAGACAAATTGTATGTGTTCTCCGGCGTTTGCTTAGAGTTAACTGACAAGATTCACATTCATTTCTCGTTCTTTCGGCATTATCATAATCAAATTCAGCATGGTTTCGGGGACTTCTTGATATGCGTTTTAGTTATAACTGCAATTTTAACAGAAATTTAGCCAGTATTGAGGCTACGCTGTGACACCACAATAACAGTAGAGGTTGGTATAATAAGATGTGATTTGCGTGTAGCTACATACCTGTAAGTCTGTGTAGCTATGTCGTCAGTCTAGACCAGTGGTACCGAACCTGTGGTACGCGTACCCCTAGGGATACGCGAGGGGCCTGTTNAGCTATGTCGTCAGTCTAGACCAGTGGTACCCAACCTGTGGTACGCGTACCCCTAGGGATACGCGAGGGGCCTGTTGGGGGTACGCAAAAAATATCGGTAATGGCGGTAATCAATATTTTGAAACTAAAATATGCAGATCTGCCTGGTTGAGAGAGACGACTGTCGAAGTCGAGTCGCATGATTCATTCACNGTTGGGGGTACGCAAAAAATATCGGTAATGGCGGTAATCAATATTTTGAAACTAAAATATGCAGATCTGCCTGGTTGAGAGAGACGACTGTCGAAGTCGAGTCGCATGATTCATTCACTGATAAGACGTCCGGTTTTCCCCACCTACCTCAAAAACAAACCACCACTTCAGTGTCTTGTTTGATGTGAAGTGACAAAGAAGTACTATCAGCCTTTTGTACAATCACGTTTTGCTATTTTTTTCCCACTGGTGTTTTGAGGACATAAAAATAAGCCTAGTGTTTGTCATTAATTTAGTGTTAAGATGGATANATTTTTTTCCCACTGGTGTTTTGAGGACATAAAAATAAGCCTAGTGTTTGTCATTAATTTAGTGTTAAGATGGATAAGTGGTTGAAAACCGGAACATTAAATACCCCTGCACCTACGAATCTGTAACTCAGACCACTGAACAGTCGTTCAAGCAGCAGTTCAAAGCAGTCTCATTTGCAATCGCAATCGGATGTGAGTGTATCAACTGATCAACAGAGTGCTTCACTTCACTGGTAAGAGATAAGATAAGCTCTGTTAAAAGATCTCGAAACATCAATNCAACTGATCAACAGAGTGCTTCACTTCACTGGTAAGAGATAAGATAAGCTCTGTTAAAAGATCTCGAAACATCAATTCTCCTCCCCCGCAAAGAAAAGAAAATATCTTGATGAATACTTGAGGTATGGGTTTTCATTCCTGGGTGATGATGACTGTCAACCATTGTGCGTTGTATGGGGAGAAATATTATAAAATTGAAGTATGATACCATCTCTGTTAATGCGTGATTTAAAAACAAAACATCCAAATTACAAACAAAAGCCATTAGTTTCTTCCAACGACTATCAAAAGGCGCTAGAGTGACTTCATTTTTGTCATCTGCAAACAAAGACAATGATAATGCAGTCGAAGCTTCATATAGAATCAGTTAACGTATTGCTAAAAGCGGTAAAAACCATAAATTTGCGAAAATTTAATTTCTCATTACATTAAAGATACTGTTGGATGCATGTTGGGTGATGAACATGTACGAAAAATTGAAAAAATTCCATTATAAAACAATACAATTTCTAGAAGAATTGGGAGTATGTCTGACGATATTGAATCCTCATTTGTTCAAAAAATAAAACTAAGTCCCTTCTTTTCGATCAAGTGGATGAAAGCACTGATGTTTCCAATTGATCAATTTTACTTGTCATTGCAAGATACCTGGATGGTAACGTGCTTGAATAAAATCTGTTGCTATGTTACCCTCTTACTGGAAAATGTACAGGTGAAGACATATCTCATGTTAGTCAGGGNTTGAATAAAATCTGTTGCTATGTTACCCTCTTACTGGAAAATGTACAGGTGAAGACATATCTCATGTTAGTCAGGGCTATTTCTATGAAAATGAAATGAAATGGAAAATTGTTGTGGTGTTTGTGCTGATGGTGGCAAATCTAAGCCAGGTTGTTACAAAGGTTTGCGAGATTGCATCAAAGAAGTAGCTCCCCATGTTGCTTGGAGTCATTGCGCCATTAATAAACAAAGCTTAGCTTCAAAACCTCTTTCTGGTCCATTGAAAGAAGTGCTCAATCAGTCCGTGAAAATTGTTAAGAGCAACGCAACAAAACCAAGACTATTTAAATTGTTATGTGAAGAAATGGACATCCTACATTTCACATTGCTTTTCCATACAGAAGTAAGGTCGTTATCTCCAGGGAAAGTACTCACACGATTGTTTGAATTGAGAAATGAAACCCAAGTTGTTATTGAAGATCACCCTCTTGAGTTGGGTTGCAAGTTTATTGACTGCAATTGGCTTCAGCAGCTTGCATACTTAAGTGATATTTTTTCAGAAATAAATAAACTAAATTTAGGATTACAAAATACTTCGATTACAATCTTCAAAGTTCCTGACAAAATTGATTCAATGATTAAGAAATTACACTTTTGGGAACCCTGTATCATCTAGGATCAGAGTGAAGCGTTCAACACTTTTCACAGTTTCCTAGCTGACAACAATCATAAACTGTCCAAAAAAGTGAAATCTGATATAGTCTCACACTTACAAGGGCTTCAAGTGTCGTTCAGGCACTACTTTCCTGAGCGAAGCTGTGAAGATAACTGGATTTCAAATTCTTTTGATCAATGTTTTTTTTTTTTTAGCAAGCTAACAAATTGTCAATCTCAGACAAAGAAGAACTGATAGAAATGTCAACAGATTCGTCTCTGCAATCCGAGTTCAAACATGCAAATCTCACTGAGTTCTGGGCATGTGTGAGGACAGAATATAAAAGTCTCAGCTGTAAAGCCCTGAATTACTTGTTGCCTTTTACAAGCTCAGTACTTGTAGAAAGGGCTTTTTATTAGTATGCTTTCATCAAAAATAAACATCGAAACAAGCTTGAAGCAGCTCCTGATTTGAGGCTGTACTTGTCATCATTTGAACCAGAATTTAAGAAGCTGAGCTCTGGTATCCAAGTTCAAGGATCTCATTGAGTTATCTTTTCCTCACAAAAACCTTTCTTATAAAACATTCATGATAATACGTTTTAAAAATAATGAGAAAAAATAATTAATTATGCTTGGATGTAATTTCATTGTTAAACTAAATTTTTGGATTGTAAAATAAAATCAATACTTCATCTATGAAGTGTCTTTTATTACCTTTTAACGATTAAAAATAACATTACTAAATGTCAAAAACATTTATTTTATGGAGGTATATGTATGACGGCCGAGGGGGGTGGGGGTTGGAGGGAAAATAAAAATCCTACTCAAGGGGCACTGGAGATGAAAAAGGTTTGGAAGCGCTGGTCTAGACACACGCAATCTTACTCACTGGCCGATGACGTATTATTTCATGGTCTACAATCATACAGAATTATTAATCATTTTCAAGTTTCGCTAAGGTACGCGAAACACAGCTTTTAGGAGAGTGGCCAAAATCGTGAAAACGAGCTGAACCACGGTGCAGCGTAAAGTTGCTTTTGGAAGGAAACCAGCAGTTATGGATCGTAATGCATGTGCATTACTGGAAGCCGGCCAAACTGCGGTGGGGCTGAGTAGGAGTCTCATTAGCAGCACCCGTGTTCTAAGTTCAGCTTCAAGTAAACACTTACAGATGATCCTAGACAACATTACTGGCACGACACAACGTCTCGTCTGTCCTGTAGTCAATGTACGGTCTGCTGTGGCCACTCGTACAACGTGACTGCCTAAGTGTGCATATGTTTAGTTATCTACTGGCGACATGGAAGAGGGCATGCCGAATTACGCACTTCTGATTACAAATAAATAATGCCAGCGTGACCATGGAAACGAAAGCACCCCCTTACCAATCTTTGTCTTCTAGCGTTTCAGACACCCTTTCAATAAATATCATCATCCTTTCCCATCGTCTGTTCTAACAGCACTCTTTTTCTACTTCATAAATTGCATGCAATTGTGCAATTATTTTATGTCGAGGGGTTTTTACGGTGCCTGTGTCGGTTCACCCCTCCCTTGGTAGTTCAGTTTAGGTTAACATAGGAGGTAAGAATGACCCCAATCGCGGGCCTGTTTGCCCGATCCCAGTAAAGCCGCGAGCATGTGCTCTTGTAGTTAGAATCTTCCCGACATACCTAGGCGTATGGAGTCCTGCCCTAAGAGGCGCTTAGGTTCCATCTCGACTTAGGAACTCTGACGCTCCTCTTAGTTTTAAGGTAAATATATGTTATAAAACCATCGCGTGCATCTTTATGTCGCTGCCGCCCGAGCAAAGCGCGTGGACTCATGCGCCTTTCCCTGACCAGCGATGCAAACATCTTTGTGCTGCTTACGCTTCTCGCTTAGTGAGTGGCGGAATACTGCAGTATCATATCGCATACGTACGCTACAGCATCGCCAATGCTCCGTTCGTTAATTGCACAAACTGTGCGTATGCCTACGCCGTGTTGGCATGCCAACAACATCCGACACAACTTCGGAGCACAGTGTGACGCTAGAAACGGCAGATATCTCCCTCTGCAGGTCAAGTGAGTGAGTGAAGAGATTTGGGCGGCTCTTAACAGCGAGGTCTTGAGAGCCGATGAGGGTGAAGCGAGGTGAGTATGGAGTATGGAGCAGCGCCGGATTGAAAGTGTGGGGGAAACGGGAGATCCCCTAGAAAACCCGCCGACCAGCGGCATCGTCCGGCACGATTCCTACATGCGAAAAACTGGGAGTGACCCGGCCGGGGATTGAACCCGGTTCGCCTTGGTGGGAGACGAGCATGCTAACAGCTTAGCCACCGCGGCCCCGAAACAGTGCTGAGACGCCTCAGATGTTCGATGGGAATACTGTACTCCTGATTATGCCACAGAACTGTTCTCTTTATCATCTCAAGCTCTGCCATCTAGTAGCGCCACGCGCAACAATTGTTTGTCGTATGCGTTTTCCTTCAGGGTATTCTTCTTTTTTGTTAGAGTATAGTTTTAAGTATAATCTTTATGCAAAATAATGAAATAAAGTTTTGTTGCTGGCCCATTTCGTGCTAAAGGACCGAATCGTTTAACTTTTGGTTTACTTTGATTCTTATTTTTAAGCATCTTTACTGATTTGAAATCATAAATTTTTAGATTGGAAACGAAGAACGTAATTTCCTGTTCAGCCTCGAGAAATTCTGTAACCAACTCTTCCTTTGCGTTTAGGAAGTCAGATAAGACATAAACTGCTTGAAATGCAGGCTTATAAGTAGCGTGACGGTTCAGGTGGGGTGCTAGCGTTAAAAAAAAATTAAAATTAATAATCAAATGTTCAGCTTCTGAGGGGATTGAATACCATTTGAAATATTGCACAATGTGTAAACGTTTTGAATTCTAGTCTCCAAATAAGTAGTAAAATTTAATTATTTCACTTTATTGTTTTAATTTTATAATTTCTGTGGTAATGTGCTTGAGATTGTTACAGACCGCGTTTCAAGCCACAGCGCTCTATGGCATGGCTCTTCTCGCCACCGTATCTTATCTGAGAAGCAGCCTGGAGACGAGCAGCTGGGACTCGAAGTCGTAGCCTCGTAGAACCGGAAAGCCGCCATCTTTCATCGCAGCCGCACTTGTAATCTACCTCAAGGCTGCTCGTTTCTCTCTCGGATGAAAATCTTTCTCGCGCTGACAGCGGGCGAGGTACAGTCGGGAGGCGAACAAGCCCCGAGGCCGCAGAGGCAATGACGCCAGCGCCAATGAGTTGGCGTTTCGAAGCCCCTCGTGGCCGGACAGGTTCCTGAGCTGCAGCCTTCGTCCCAGAACAAACACTCTTCGCTCTGCAACACGCCGCGAACAAACCATTGCTTTCCACGGCGCATGCGCCCAACTACACGTCAGCACACACAAGCAAGTTCTACACTACACTTCGCACATTTGCACCACGAATTTGTACGACTACTGAGAATGCACGAATATAAGTATCCCCCCCCCCCCC
>NQII01000311.1:941036-958292 GCA_002778355.1 Clitarchus hookeri | reverse complement strand
TTCATACATCCATGGCAATTTTTATATAGGCTGTTCACGGTAAAGCGAGCATTTTTGAGGCCCTAGTTACTTTTTCCTTCCAGCGATTTTAAATCTTTAAGCACCTTTCAAAATAAATATTGCCATGTAAGTAATAAACACAGTGTGGATATTCCATCCAACTCGGAACATAACCTCCAAGACTAAAATAAATTACATTTATTGATGATTATTCCAAATGAGACGGCTTACAAAAGTGCTCACTTTACCGTGAATAGCCTATACATTTGTTCATTGAGGGGCCCGCCAACCTGGCACTTCAGCTGCGTTGCATACATTTGAAATAACACGTTTTACCATGGAACATATTAAACGTGTGTCCAATGAGTTGATCTGCAAAAATAACACACACTTCAGACGAGGCCTGTTGAGTGCTCTCAAGACGTAACGCACGTTATAAATACAATTTCGGAGCAATCAAACATAGCTAAAAACGGATTTTTTTTTAAGCGCTGTAACTCGAAATAAGCGCCTCAGACACATACAAAAACACAATGAGAGAACAGCTAACAAAATATTTTATTTGTAAAGAGCCAAAAATATATTTAGTTGCCCAAACATAATATTTTGTTGTGCAAAGAAAATTGAAAAGAAAAAATATTAATTTTGTTGATCTAACAAAATATACGCTTGAATGAACGAAAGCTCTGTGTTGGGCCAAAATTAATTATACCTTCCACAAAATATTTGGTTGCAAAAACTGCATACATTTGTTCGGCCACTCATTTGATTGCTTTCGTTCGAAAATACAGCTCGAGAGTTTGTATGTATTTTTGTGACAATTAGGAGAGGAACTGTATTTGTTAATGTATTTATTGATACTTATTAATGGTATAACTACACGTATTAAAAAAATATTCTGATTTCATCATTGGTCAGTTTAGTGAGCTTGCTGAGTAGTTCTCGGGCTCAGCTGATATAAGTTTGAATTTCGGTCGGGTTTCACTTTTTTTTTTTTTTCACATTAACCGATAATGTTTGATGTAGGTAGAGCCAAACAAACTTTTTGTTGCGCCAATCAAATCTTGTTTGGGGCGACCAAATAAGAACAGCAAAATAATTTGGTTNAGCCAAACAAACTTTTTGTTGCGCCAATCAAATCTTGTTTGGGGCGACCAAATAAGAACAGCAAAATAATTTGGTTTCAACAAAATATTTAATTGCCCCTAAATAAACAATTAATTTGGTTGCACCAAACAAAGTTTATTTGATTCAATAAAAACTTTTGCTCAATGTACTTATTTTTTTCCTAGTTAAAATCCTACTACCAGACAAAATTNTTATTTGATTCAATAAAAACTTTTGCTCAATGTACTTATTTTTTTCCTAGTTAAAATCCTACTACCAGACAAAATTTTTAATTTTTGTAGTTATTTTTAACACAGCGAATCACCCACATAACTTAAAGTAAATCTTTTTTGCTGCCCTTTTTATAAAAAGCAGATTTTAAAAAATTAACTTGCAAGTTTGTGGACACGTTCCGTGAATTCACGGAGATTTATGTAAAATTTACGGAGAGAGCGTTATTGAAAAAAAAACTAAGAGAACGTAATTTAACGCATATGTCTGCATAATTTGTAGCCTGTATTTTCCGTAATTTTAAGGAAATATTTCTAACAGTGTGTGTGTGTGCGTATAGTGAGAAAGCACAAGTGGAAATTTTTTTNTCCGTAATTTTAAGGAAATATTTCTAACAGTGTGTGTGTGTGCGTATAGTGAGAAAGCACAAGTGGAAATTTTTTTAACCATACATCCATGGTAAAGTTCCTATATTTGCACGCAAAAATTCAAATGCATAAAAAGTTCCTAACTTTATATAGCGACGCTCAAAATCCCTATATTTGCATCCTTTATATGAGGTATTGTTTCCATACACTGTATAGGTTGAAAGCTTCCATTACATTTTAGTAAGTATGCCAGAATTTTTTATACAGGTCAGCGCTGATTTTAAACATTACTCGGTTAGAGTCTGTTAGGATATCAGTGGATCAATTATAAATTTTACAAAAATCGTTCGTAAAATGAAACCAGAAATCAACTGATTAGAAAACGCCATAATTTATCTCAGCTTGAATCTGACTTATCTCAGTATAAAAATTACAAACATTTCCTGGAACGAATAATTTTCTCGTTTGGCTTGCATTAAAATATAAAACAATTATTGTTTTAAAACTTAATGCAAGCCAAACATAAAGTATTATATATATAACATAAAGCAATGTTATATACAATGTATATAAGCATTGCTTATACATTTCAGTAGCGGTGAAAAAAACTGGCAGGCTTCAATAGACAAGTACATTTGATTTTACAATCACTGAGGCTAAAAATGTAAACTTAAAAAATATTTATTCAAATGGCGTAGTCATTGAAATTATATTATTTTTGGCTCACCAAAGAACTATCCAAGCACATAAGAAATGACAGCGCATGACAGAAAAGCGAAAACGTCAATTTTTTTCTATATCGAAACATAATATATTTTGTGGCGTCGCTTTGAAGTCATTATCATGTTACTGCCGGAACAAATGCAAATGTCATGCAAATCACATCTTAAAATGTACGTTAGTTACGAATAAAGTAGGCCACTATGCGGTAAAGTTATTTGCGAATTTTTACTAAAAAAAAAACCTAATTTAGAATATTACATGTTTGGGAATAATTTAATAGTAAGTCGCTGTAGTTAGTCGAATAAAATGCACGGTGATGCCAAAAATATGACTGTTACAAATGAGATCGGCACTTAAAAAATTTAGTGAAAACACCGTTGTCGATTTGCAAATCAAACGCAAGACCAGTTGAGAGAAAAACCTAGCATCAAAAGTAATGAAAGTAAACTGCTTATTACCGTAAATATTTTTAAGAATTTATTTTACAAATTTTATGTTATTTCTGTTAATGTATACAATAAAATAGGCATACCCTACATCTTCATCACTACAATAAATACATATAATTGAGGTTAATTAAATAAGGTTTCTCAAGATATAAAATTGTATTTAGCTAAGAAAGAGATTTTATGGGATAAGTACTAGTAATTTAACAATGCTATCGAAAATATTCGTCCATCTGGTATTCACGGTACAGAAATACATACAAAAGTATTTTCCCACTGAAAATAAACGACTTTTAAAAAATAATAAACATAAACTTTTTCACCAAGACGTGATTATGTTACTTTCTTGAAAAAAAAATGTGTAATATGCACTAAGTATGAAAGCCGAATTTTATATTTTTAAAACAGTGACATGAGAAAAGGAATGCTTAAGCTCGACGAGTAAATTTGTATGGAAAGCCAGTTCTTTTATATGCATATAGCCTAGGGTGTCCCTTATATGGAAAAAATAAATAAAATTTAAATTTACTAACGCATACCCCCCATTTTTTTTTTTTCGAACTGCCATGTCTTAATCAGATAAGAAATTTCGCCCCTGTACAATGACTTAAACCCGTGCCGACTAGGCCCCAAAGTTTTTAAAAATAGTCTTTTTTTACTTATCCGTGATATGTGGTTAGATGTTAGCACAATTTTATTTTAGGCATAATATGAAAATAAAACAACAATGAACACTAGATAAGTATACTAAACAAAAAAAACCAAGAAATTANTGCATATAGCCTAGGGTGTCCCTTATATGGAAAAAATAAATAAAATTTAAATTTACTAACGCATACCCCCCATTTTGTTTTTTTTCGAAATACCATGTCTTAATCAGATAAGAAATTTCGCCCCTGTACAATGACTTAAACCCGTGCCGACTAGGCCCCAAAGTTTTTAAAAATAGTCTTTTTTTACTTATCCGTGATATGTGGTTAGATGTTAGCACAATTTTATTTTTAGGCATAATATGAAAATAAAACAACAATGAACACTAGATAAGTATACTAAACAAAAAAAACCAAGAAATTAANTTTTAGGCATAATATGAAAATAAAACAACAATGAACACTAGATAAGTATACTAAACAAAAAAAACCAAGAAATTAATGTGGATATTTTCTTTTTAAAGTCTCTTTTTGCAGTCAGGATATAGTTTCCTGTGTTCTTGAACACAGCGTAAAAGGTACTGCTTCTGTTCATCCTTAGCTGTGATTTTTCCAACAATTCGCACCTCAGTTTCTTCATAGACCGAATCATCAAACCGTGATAATATAGCTATTTCTTCGCATAAATATCACAAGTGTTGGCAAAACTTGCTCAAAGCTGCTTGGGAAATTACTTTATCAACTTTTTCGTAACCTTTCAAAGTTTTCAAAAACAACAAATCTTGATAAGGTGCTCTTACTGCCACACTACATCCAAGCCAGGGCTTCACATAAACTGTTACAATAAATGAGCAAACGTCTCTCAGTGCTTGTTTTTCCTTNACATCCAAGCCAGGGCTTCACATAAACTGTTACAATAAATGAGCAAACGTCTCTCAGTGCTTGTTTTTCCTTCGCACTTATTTTGAATTGAGACTGCAACAAACATATTTTCAAAGAGTAAATAGCTCTATCCATCCACCGCGCTTGATGCATCGCATCAGGTCTTATTTTCAGTTTTTTCTCTTTATCTCCTTAGGCAAAAACTCTTCGTCAGAACTGAGAAAACTACCATGTAGCTATTGATGTGATAACTCGTGCGATGTAGAAGAAGTAGATGCAGTTAGTTTTATTTTTCTTCTTCCACTTTTCGTTGCCTTGCCCTCTCTTCTTTCTCGGCAAATTCTTTGTCTACGCCCACCAAGCAGCCCGGACGACCTGCTTCTCTCTGTCTCTGTAAGAGCATTTTATCTTCATCTGTTTTCATTCTTTCGAGGGCATCGGTGTGTGCGATATCAAATAAGTTATCCAAATCCGTTTGGAAATTTTTCCGCCCGCCGTTTATGAACATCTTGGGATTTCGTACAATTGTTTTGAAGCTCCCGCCACACATGATAAAGATCCACAAGTTTCTTTACACAGTTTGGAAGTGATTTCGTGGGTATTCTCGTCTTTTCCCAAAAAATAATGCACTCGCGAATAACAAGATTTGCGTTTTCACTTAACAGTCAATTTAACTTCTCGAGTATTAAAAAACAAAACTGCAATAACTTGTCGATTTGACGGCAGTTTTGCACCCGTTATTTGGTGGTTTGCCTCCCGACTAAGAAAATACTTTTTTTAGCACTTCGTAATTCCNTACTTTTTTTTAGCACTTCGTAATTCCACTCACATCTTCGAACAATAAAACAATCCGCGTTAATGCCGCGACGTACTGCATTAGAATGACAACAAAGTGAGTGCGCGCTGCCCACACGCTGCTTCTCTAGCGTAACTTGTATCAACATGTTCCGATGCAAGTCGGCACGGGTTGTAGTACNTGCTTTTTTTAGCACTTCGTAATTCCACTCACATCTTCGAACAATAAAACAATCCGCGTTAATGCCGCGACGTGCTGCATTAGAATGACAACAAAGTGAGTGTGCGCTGCCCACACGCTGCTTCTCTAGCGTAACTTGTATCAACATGTTCCGATGCAAGTCGGCACGAGTTGTAGTACTGCAAATGAGTTAAAATTTGCTGTGCGAGTATTCTATAGTATAAAACGAAAATAAATAGGCCCTATGCGTAACAAAACTTACTACTTAAAAAATAAGGGATACCCTAATGTAGCCTCTTTATTTATGTAGATTTTCTTGAAGAATGGCCATGACCACTCATCAAGGAAAGCTCTGATTAGAACGCCTAACAAGTATTGCCAGAGGAATTTGAAAATTTCAGAATCACTCAGAAGTCAAGTTGGGTCAACTCAAAAACTCACAGTGATCGAAACTTGTCCGCTTATGATATCAGCTTTGTAAACCAAACAATGCAACTATTATTTCTATGATGTCGGTAAAAATGTAAAGAAACCAAAATGATCTGTGAGAAGAACAACAACCTGTCGCTGCATTTGCCGCAGCAAACGAATGTATTCGCCTTAATTAAATTAAAATTAAAATGGATCTTAACGAATTTCTTGAAAACGGTGTGCTAATTGAGAGATTTAGCCATTTAAGGGTTTATATTATGGTCATTTAAAAACCTGTAGACAAAGTAATCGACGACATTGACAATATTTCTGATACCAAAGATAACATATTTCAAATGTTTTAAACACTGACCATTTTGAAACAACTTACCGCGCCTTTTTTGCATAATTAGTCGACACATTAATCACGGGACTTGAGAACCGGCTGGAAATTTTTCAGATGCCCTAATAGAGTATGACCGGTAACGGATTGCAATTCTTCGGGTTAGAATCCCGGAAGAGTTTGGTGTTTTATTTTATAAGTAACATTCTGTTAGTATGTTATTAAAGTCGTCCACATTTTAGCCCCCATGCAAAGAACAGGGGCGTTAAAATGAAATAAATTTAACTTGTAGACTATGTAAGCTTTCTGAGGAGGTGGCCTACTGGTTGAAGGAATTTTGCACGTCTGATGCCTAAAAGCATTGGAGCGCTAGAGGCGACCGAGACATGTGCATCAACTCTTTCATCGCCTCTACGCGCAAAGAACTAAACTGGCGTGCAGTATTGCCGTCGATAACGCTCCTCTATGAGACTTTCAACGGAGACTCTACAATATTATGATTTAATAATAAACATAAAGGTTTGATGCACGTTNTTTTATGATTTAATAATAAACATAAAGGTTTGATGCACGTTCCTATGCCTTTTTTTTAATGTTTTGTACTGGAATGTTTATACCTAAAAATGACAGAGAAAACATCCGTTTGAGCCATTTTCACTATCATAAAAACATGCTTTAGAGAGAAATGGAAGAACTGAAAAACGTTAGTCTTGCCACAAACAAAACTTCCCTTCAGTACAACGTCGACGTGGATGAAGTGCGCAGATGAAGTGCGCAGATGAAGTGCGCATAGGCATGATCACAGGTTGCGGGTACACACCGAACCACCGGTTAGGGAAGTTAAAAACACACCGCTATACCTTGCAACTTATGCACCTCCCTCCTAGGACAAGATAAATACATCGAGACTCACGGTACAGATGGTTTTAGAGTATTTGAGGAAGAAGGGCTCAGCTTCCCTGAAGGAAACATCGCAGTGACACATATGCTGTCACTGGNGCAAAGAACTAAACTGGCGTGCAGTATTGCCGTCGATAACGCTCCTCTATGAGACTTTCAACGGAGACTCTACAATATTATGATTTAATAATAAACATAAAGGTTTGATGCACGTTCCTATGCCTTTTTTTAATGTTTTGTACTGGAATGTTTATACCTAAAAATGACAGAGAAAACATCCGTTTGAGCCATTTTCACTATCATAAAAACATGCTTTAGAGAGAAATGGAGGAACTGAAAAACGTTAGTCTTACCACAAACAAAACTTTCCTTCAGTACAACGTCGACGTGGATGAAGTGCGCATAGGCATGATCACAGGTTGCGGGTACACACCGAACCACCGGTTAGGGAAGTTAAAAACACACCGCTATACCTTGCAACTTATGTACCTCCCTCCAAGGACAAGATAAATACATCGAGACTCACGGTATAGATTGTTTTAGAGTATTTGAGGAAGAAGGGCTCAGCTTCCCTGAAGGAAACATCGCAGTGACACATATGCTGTCACTGGCCACACTGCATGGTAAATTATGGTATTGGCTCCTTGGTCCTTCGAATGGGACCACTCGTGACCAGAGCACTGAGTTGAGAGATTAGGGCTGCTGTTAACAACGAGGTCTTGAGAGCCGATGAGGGTGAAATGAGGTGAGAATGGAGCAGCGCCGGAATACAAGGGCAGGGTAAACTGGAGATCTCCTAGAAAACCCGCCGACCAGCGGCATCGTCCGGCACGATTCCCACTTGCGAAAATCCGGGAGTGACCCGGCCGGGGATTGAACACGGTTCGCCTTGGTGGGAGGCGAGCAGTCCATCCGCTCAGTCACCGCGGCCCCACCAGAACACTGAGTGATGAAAACGAGGCAAGATACGGGAGTAGGCCGAGAAAACTACTGTTCCACGGCAGTTTTCACTTCAGTTTATATAAAAATTCCACTACGGACTCAAACCAGGGTCCTGCAACTCAGGGGCAGCGTTGGTGTGGTGGTTAGACTACTCGCCTCCCAACTAGGCGAACCGGGTTGGATTCCCGGCGGAGTCGCTCCCAGATTTTCGCATGTGGGAATCGTGCCGGACGATGCCGCTGGTCAGCGGGTTTTCTCTGGGATGGGATCTCTCTTTCCCCCGCCCTTTCATTCCAGCGCTGATCCTTGCTCACCTCGCTTCACCGTCATCGGCTCTCAAGACCTCGATACTAAGAGCCACTCAAATCTCTTGACTCACTCGCTCCATACCTGTTGACGAGACTCTGCGCCGTAGCTACCTTTTATAATAATAGAATACTCAAACTTGAATACGCTATTTTAGTTACATTAATAATAGGGTAGAGGAATTGTACAAACACTTCAAAGCGCTTCCATACATAAACAGTGTTCTAGACCACTCTATATTTGATACCTGTTACGAGGTAAAACTGGCTACACACTTGGTCAGCNCGCTATATTTGATACCTGTTACGAGGTAAAACTGGCTACACACTTGGTCAGCAGCCATTGAACAGAAAGCTAAAGCTCGAAAATACATAAGACCGTGGAGTCTAGCCTACGGGTCGTTTAAAAAGCGAAATTTTTCCTGTGTTTACCAATAATAGTCTGGCGCGAGCTACACAATTTATGTTCGTGCAGGTGTTCCCATTATTTTTATAGCCACCTCTGTCTACTCTGTGAACCAAGCTCGGATGGTGTATAATATCTGAGTTTATATTATTTCCTAGGGAGGAAGTGGCTACTAAACTTTATTTAGCGGCTCGCTGGNGTGGTGTATAATATCTGAGTTTATATTATTTCCTAGGGAGGAAGTGGCTACTAAACTTTATTTAGCGGCTCGCTGGGGAGTCAGTGATGGGGTGGGCAGGAGTGGTGAAGGGGGAGGAAGGGGAGTTTTTTGGCGGCGTGCGCGGCGTCCCTCCCCCTGAAGACTGCAGGTATTTTAGGGCGGGTGCATGCGCCCGCGGTGCGGTCCCCTCGCCGCGTCTTGGACGGCGGCCACCGAGCCGCCTGCTATTTCTGAACGCTCCCCGAGTTCATTACCAGATTACTCACGCGCCTCCTGCCCCCGGGAAAACAACGCGCCGCTCCCTCGACGTCGTCCGGGCCGAGAAGTCGTCGACGACGCCGGAGAAACTCGCCTCCAGGGTCCTTAGGAACCTCCCGCCGCGCCGCATAGTAGCCGAGTGCGATCGAGGCGAAACAACGCGGTGGTACTTTTGACGTGGCTTTGCCCATTCTCCCATTGGCTGCGCGAGACTCACGGAAGGCATTTGCCGCGAAAGGTCCCCTGTTGGCTGGGCTGCCGGCTAGCGAGTAGGTAACGAGGTGCTGATTGACGAAGGGCGTTCTAAAACGTTATTCGCCAGTGGCGCCATTTTTCTGGCGTGTGCGGCTGCAGTTCACGGTAAAAGCGCCTGATTCGTTTCTGTATTTTTAATTACTCTTTGTACGCACTTCGATGATAATCTCAAATATAATGTCTTCGTTTGAACCATACACTAAAGATGAGTTAGACCTATTTTCCCTTTTTACACGTGACCCCAACACTTACACCCGTGACCAATACAAAAACTCTAAAAGTCACATGGTAAAAAGTGATGAACATGTTTTTTTTAACATTTACAACATACCTTTCACTTTTTATAAGACCGAGGGGAGATGACACAGTTGTGAACCACTTGAGTCGCATTCGGATAACTCTGGTTAGATTCCCAGTCCGGCCATCCTGATTTCTGTTTTCCATGGTTTCCCGATATCACTCCAGGTGAATACTGGGATGGTTTCATATTACAGACCATGGCAGATTCCCTCTTTTCTGCTTCTTTGGGCAACTTTCTTCATACCCATGGGGGCTACGGTGTTGTAGTGGTTAGACTACTCGCCTACAACCTAGGTCAACCGGGTTCGATTCACGGGAGGGTCACCCCTGGATTTTCGCATGTGAGAATGTACCGGACAATGCCACTGCTCGGCGGATTTTTCTGGGGGATCTCCCGTATCATCTGCCCTTGCATTCCGGCGCTGCTTCATTCTCACTTCGCTTCTCCTCATCGGCTCTCAAGACCTCTATGCTAAGAGCCACCCAAATCTCTTGACTCACTCACTCCATACTTGTCGACAAGACGTCAAGCTGTAGCTGCCGTTTATATTAATAAAATACTCAAACTTGAATACGCTATTTTAGTAACATGAATAATAGGTTAGAGAAACTGTACAAACACTTCAAAGCGCTTCCATACATAAACAGTGTTCTAGACCACGCTATCTTTGATAGTGCTTTTGGCAGAAAAGTAGTACACTGCTGGAACACAAATCGAATGTCATTTACCAGAAGTACTGGGGAACTGCTAGTAAGAACAAGATAAAACCTAAACTGGTGACAGCAGAAGGCTATCTCTGAATTACTGCAGAGAAATAGGGTTATCGTGTGGACCAAACTATCTTGGAATAACTAATGTGACCTGCCACCACACAGACCCATAAAGCAGTCATCAAGACGACTGCCACTAGTTGCACATGAGGCAGTTGAGGAAATTTTGAAAGAAATGAAGGATCTAGATGTAATAGAACTATCAGTTAGTACGTGGTCATCCCCCATCGTTCTTGTTAAGAGGAAATATGTATCTCTGAAATTTTGTGTAGATCATCGCCAGTTTAACAATATAACAAACAAAGACTCTTAACCACTTCCGAAAATAGGTGACATATTGAACAGCCTAGCAGGGTCGCAATGGTTTTCTACTTTGGACATGAAGAGTGGGTACTGGCAGTGCGAGGTGGTCCGAGAGGACCAAGAGAACATTGCATTTTGTGCCCAAGGGAAAGGAATCTAGCAGTTAAAAGTTATGCTTTTTGGGTTGCGTAATACCCCTGCCACCCTCTAATGCCTAGATGATACAATTGTGACAGGAAGGACATTTGAAGAACAGCGAACACTCTGTACTCGAGAAAGTGGTACAGACAACTTAAAACTGGCTCCTAAGATGTGCCACCTTTTCCAGAAGATAATAAATTTCTAGGGACATGTAGTGTCTGCCTACAAAACTGAAATAGACTCAGAGAAGACCAAAGCAATAAGAGACTGGCCACCACCATATGAAAAATCCGAAGTGTGGAGTTTTCTGGGCTTATGTGCCAACTACCATCTATTTGTACCTGGGCTTGCCATGGTCGCCAAGCTACTGCATGGACTGGCTGAGGCAAAATGTAAATTTCATTGGACCACTGAGTGCGAACGGAAATTCTGATGTCTCCTCCAGTCCTGGGATTCCCAAACGGTAAGGGCACATCGTTCTTACTGATGACAGTGTTATAGGCATCGGAGCTGTGGTGTCTAAGATTCACGGTGGGAAAGGGAGATCATTAATATACTTCAGTAAGGTATTGCACTAGCCTGAGAGATATTTCTGCATTACATGCAAGGGGCTTCTATTCGTGGTTAAGGTAATTCACATTTTCACCCCTAATTTTATGACAGATATTTTATTCTAAGAACCGGCCATGCTTTATTACACTGGCTACTAAATTTCCAGAATCCCTAAGTTCAGATAACCTGGTGGATACAGCATCTTCAAGAATACGACTTTGAAAACAGCACAGATCTGGATTCCTTCGCCACAATCAAATGCACTTGCAAAGATGCCATGTTAACCATTCTGTCATTATTGTGAACACCAGGAAGAAAAGAGGCTGAATATGGGGAGGAAGGCAAGAATTCAAGGTTCTGTATCTTCTAATGGGTCACCTATGTGTAATGATAAGAGTATTACATAAGATAATCTAAATTATACAACTTTTCATCCGTTACTAGAGTATGAAAAACTGATTTTCGGCCAAAATGGGAAGATATATCAAGCCTGAGCACAGCAGTCAAAGCATACTGGGCTCAGTGGAATTCCCTTGTACTGAAGATGGGTGTGCTTTACAGGAGGTGGGAAAGTAATAATGGGAAACACACACACTTACAATTGGTCCTTCTAGAATGTGGGTTACCTGCAGTCTTAAAGGAACTGCATAACACTGCAACCTGTGGTTACTTTGGTCTTAATAAAACCTTTGACAGACCGCGACTGAGATTCTACTGGCTCCAGTGTCGGGAGGATGTTAAGAAATGGTGCCGAATGTCAGACAACTACACAGCGAAGAAGGTACCAAGGACTAGGGGACAAGGTCATCTACAGAAATAAAAGGTTTTGGAGCCCAATTCAAGGGGATGGCAGTAGATTTTTGAACCCCTTGTGTATCATTGAGAGCGGTAATTTGTATCTGCTGGTGGCCCAAGATTACTTCACTAAGTAACATAAGGTCATTCCTTCCCAAACTAAGAAGCCCATACTGTGGCCGATTTACTTGCAGAACATGTCTTCAATATGTTTGGGGTGCCACTGGATATCAGTTACTAACAGGGATGAATTTTGAAGCTGCTGTGTTCCAGAGTATTATAAGAACTCTGGGGATGAAAAAGACTGGGAAAACAGCCTTACACCTTCAGCCTGATAGAATGGTATAAAGGTTTAACCGCACTTTTGAGCAGTTACTGTCAATTTTTAATAGCAGGCAATCAAAATGACTGGGATTCAAAGGCGCCATCGTTTATCCTTTCTTACTGCTCGGAATTCACATGTATTCAAGGTTAACATCATAAAGAATTATGTTTGGTAGAGAGCACTGCCTCCCTAGGGACCTGCTTGTGGGTCGGCGATAGAAAAGGATGCTGTCTCCCCGGAGTATGCCAGTGAATTACGCAATAGACTAGTCGGCATTCATGATTTTCATCGAAAATGCCTCAGAATAAATAAATACAGGATGAATACATGGTACGACAGAAAATGTCTGGCAAGAAATTTCCAAAAGGGCAACTGGTGGGGCTGTACAACCCACAGAGGTAAAAAGTGTACTGCCCGAAGTTACAGAAATGTTTGGAGGGCCCTTACAGGTTTGTGTAGTAGATTAATGATATGTTCTTTTATATTTGTCATTAAGGCTTTCACATGAAGCATAAGGTTTTCCACATCGATCAACTGACACTCTATGAAGGTCCGGATATTGCAGAGTCTGCTCGGCACGAACATTCTTGAGGGGGAAGTGCAGTATTACAAGCAGCATCTTGGTCGTCGTGGCCATATAATTTCCTTCTTGGGCGTCTGCTGATATCTCTGGTAACCAGAAAACAGCCAGGTATCATTTCAAACAGGCTGTGATAGATGATTTATGGGTTTCCGATAAAGCTATCGGGACTTGTGCCACCCCTGTCCTTGAGAGGATTGATCATGTGGTATTATTGTTGCAAGAATGTTCTGTTCATCGCTCTTGACTCTTACAGCACAACTTGGGGGTGCAAAGAACCTTCTGGGCAGGACTCACTAATCTATGTAAGCCGCAGCAAGCAACGAGTGGCGACGACTGTATCCAGCAAGAGTGAAGTCTGCGAGCATCGGTATAGTGGAGAGTGAGACTGACTGGCAGACTGTAGAAGTGGATGCATGCGTGAAAAACATTTGGAATGATGGTGAAAGACAGTTTGATTGAATATGTGTAAATAATAAGTGGGTATTAAGTGATTGTAGAAAGTATAAAGACAGTGATAAGGATTTCAATTTGAGTTAAGATTAACATGAAGTATTGCAGTCACTGTGAATAATAGGTGTTAATAGTAAAGATGGGCAGTTAAATGTTGTAAATAATTGCTGGGTATTTTTATAGAATTAAACCTAAATTAAAAATAATAAATAAACTCTGTTTTTTATAATTATTAATACTTCCATCCCTTACGAACTCGAATATGTCTCAGGCGACTTATAAGAATGCCAAACGACCTTAACCAACCTACCAGCTATTCCAATCTTAAACACCTGTCAGCCTGTTGACCATTTACCAAACGACCATACTGACCGACCACAGCGACCACATCTTCCATACTGAGCATACTGGCCATTCTTACAAGTCTGGCAGACCATACTAGCTATCAATATCGACAAACTGAAAAGATCAGTGGACAAGACCAATCAGCAAGACCAACTGAACCACCCAATCAACCAAGCATCCAGACTAACTCATGTTTCACAATTATCTGTGATTTATTCTCATGCGATTGATTACATCTGTTTTCTCAGAGTGCTCCCATATTTTTGCACTTGAAAATGTAATGCAGAAGAGTTTTGGCGAGCATAAGCAGAATTCCTTACTAGAGCAATACAAGAAATGTTTCGCCAATTAGATGGAACATTAGCGATGTGTTATGTGAAGTGATTCGAGAGGGCAATTTCGTGCAATAGATTAATGGTTCGCGAAAAGTTTTGCGAAGTAATTCACAAATGGGAAACATGCTGCTGGGCATCAAAGATATCCGTAAGTTTGTCACCAATTCGAGGCCGATCAGATGGAATTACATCGTCGATTGTAGGCATGCTCGCGAGCATGTGGTATCGATGGTGTGTTCTGCAGCATCTGACCATTTGGCTTGAGACTTTGCTAGGAAATAGCTTACAAAACAACCACTGGCCATGTGCTGTGTGACAGAAGCATAGCTAAAAATCCTCCAAACGATCGATAAATAGCTAACACAGCTCGCAATAAAAGTTTTGAGTTACCTTCATGTATATTTAAATTGATATAATCATTCCTTCGCGGTTAGTTGGTATTCAACCATCATACGAGTAAAGCATCGGCAGGAGTCAGTCAGTATGAATGAAGGAGTTAGTCCTAGACTTATTTTGAATGAAGATGCTGCAAGCAACTGACAAAGTGAAATCGAGTAGGCCTATGTCAAGTACAATTACATGCAAACTTTCACCAATGGGCCAAGAATTACTCTCTAAAACCATTATTGCTATTGTGATAAGATCTTTAATAAAATAAACTGTAATTCCTGGGCATTGGTTCGCGAAATGGCTCACGATGTGCTTCGTATCGTGTTTCGATAATCATGACTCGATTTGCTGCATTATCGCGATGGCCAAGATGCTTTGCGAAGTTTTCCATGAAGAACTTCACAGTGATATTTGTGTTATGTGACTTTTTTTCAAGATTTGTAGACGACATTTGTTGTTATGGTCAGTCGGTAATATTCTTATCGCAGGTCTGTATGGTCAATTGGGCTAGTCGGATGGTCTTACTGGTTAGTCATTCTGGTTGGTATGATGGGTTAATCTGGTTGAATCGTTTGCTTGGTTGGTCAATTGGTCTTGTTTATTCATATTTTCCATTGTTCTTTTCGGTTTGTCGCTTTTGATGGTTAGTTTGGCTTGCTAGTATTGATGCTTGGTATGACCTTCTGGTTTTGATGACTAGTATGGCCTGCCAGTCTTGTTGGTCGGTTGGCATGGTCGGAATCGTCAGTTTGGTCGGTGTGGATTATATGGCTGGTGTTATCAAGGATATGGTTGTTTGTTATGGTCAGCTGGCATGGCCAGTATGTATGGTTAATTGGTATCGCTGGTCGGTCGGTATCGCTGGTCGGTTGGTATGGTCGTTTGGTATTATCGGTCAGCCTTGTTGGTCATTTGGTATGGCTGGTATTGTAGTCTGGAGTTGCCTATTGGTCTTTTCAGTACGTTGGACTTGATTGTTGGTATGGCCTGCTGGTTTTGTTAGTTGACATAGTCGGAATGGTTGGTATTGGCCAATATGCTCTGTTTTTCGGTATGGCTGGTCGGTTAGTGTGGCTGGTCGGCCTGTATAGCCATTTGAAATGATCGGTTGGCCTTGTTGGTCATTTAGAATGGCCAATCTTGTTGGCTTGTTGGTTTAGTCAGTTGATCTGGGGATTTAGTTTGCAAGCTAGTATTGTTCTTTTTTATCTCTGGTAAGTCTGTATGGCTGGTTAGTGTGGCTATTCAGTCGGAATAGTCGTTTGGTATCGCTGGTAGATACCGTCTGTATGGTTAGTTGGTATGGATTGTCGGTCTAGTGGACCTTGTCAATTGATAAATATTTTACATATAAAATTGTAATGAAGACTAAGTGTAAATGCACAGACAGTAGACTGCAAACAAAACATTAATGCCATCATCAAGTACAAATTTGGTGACAGTACGTGAATGAATTGTTTTTATATGCACATGAATGGGGGACAGATTACAAACCGATGAACTGACTATGGGTTGATTATAGATTTAAGTATTTTAATTTTGAAACAATGATTAAAAGATTGAATGATGGTTGAAATATTGACAGATAGATAACAAAATTGGATTGAAATATTGAGTGATTGAAGATTGATCGAAATAATGAAAGACAGATCTAAATATTGAATGTTTGATCGAAACATTGAGTGCTTAATTGGAATTTTGAAAGATTGTTTTAATTATTGACAGATTGAAATATTGATGAAAATATTGATTGCGTGATCGAAAGGTTAAAGATTGATTGGAAGCTTGACAGATTGATTTAAAGAGTGAAACATTTAATTTAAAAATTGGAAGATTGTTCGAAAGATGAATGATTGAATGATTGATCGAAATATTGAAAGGTTCATTGAGTGATTAAAAGATTATTTGAAGAAACGATTCAAAAATTGATCGACAGATTTAAAGATTGATTGAAAGATTAATAGATTAATGGAATGGTGTATTGATGGTAAAGAAGAGCCCAGAAAATAAGACTGTCTATCACCTGAGCTGGCCTCATACAAATCCAAGTTCCAAGGAACATTCGCTAATGGTTTGCAAATGGCATCACTGACAATGTAAGCAGTCAAGCTGGATTCAGCGATGGTACTACCAAAGACGAAGTCGGAATACTGGTCGCAGGTGTACTAGTAAACGCATTCTTCTTCTTAATCTCTACACTCAAATAATTCACTGGTCCGAAAATGAACATGGAATTTGAACAGATTTCTTACTTTAGTGGGAAAATATATGTGTATTTAAGAACACGAACGATAATATCATACAGACCCTGATTTAAGAGTTGGGCCTAATAACTTTCCAGACTCTCAGAGAAAAGTGAATTTTTATGTCGCCCCTTGCATCAGACGAAGAGATTTAACTTAGCATGATTTTAGTAATTTATTTATCCACAGTGATCAGATGTCATGAGGCCAACAATCCATTACAAAAGAGCAATGTGATGTCATGTTTAAATCACTAGCTCAGTCTAGTGGTCGTGGTCGATGTATAGTGTGAAGTGTTGG
>NQII01000311.1:850169-941008 GCA_002778355.1 Clitarchus hookeri | reverse complement strand
ATCGAGCAGGTATGATATAAATTCAATGATTCGTTGATGGGAGTAGTTGAATGAAAGGGATTAAATAGCCAATGAAATAAATTGGTGTGTTTTAGTTTTGTGCTGATCAACATACTAGGAGTGGGGATGTTCCACCCTAGTAACAAGAATCGAACCCTGGACCTCATACATGTAAGAGTAATTAAGTGTTTTTCACAATGTTCCTAATTTTTTAGAGTATTTAATTTTTTTATTACATGTCGTATTTTTATAAAAAAAAATAATTTTTTTATAAATATTTTATACAAATATGTAACCACTTTTTGTAATTTTTTTATTGTTCAGGGATTATGTAGTAGAAATCCAAGGTGGCGGTCGTGATCAATAGTGAAATTTTTTCTAGATGTTTATAAAGTTGTTAGGAATTTTTGTAATTTTTCTCTAGTTTTCTGGTTCAAGTTTGTCTGGGGTCAAGGTCAAAACCACCGAATTCTAAGATTGAGGTTGGGGTCAGTAATGTTAATTTTTCCTGGATTGTTTTCCTATGTTTTTTTTTNAACCACCGAATTCTAAGATTGAGGTTGGGGTCAGTAATGTTAATTTTTCCTGGATTGTTTTCCTATGTTTTTTTTTTCATATTATCTCTCTTTTCAGGTTTATAGGTCATCCCAAGGTCATCGAAGTTCAAGATCAAGTATTTCNTTTTTTTTTCATATTATCTCTCTTTTCAGGTTTATAGGTCATCCCAAGGTCATCGAAGTTCAAGATCAAGTATTTCGGGAAGGCATTCGGGGTCAATATTTAAACAAACATGGCGCTGTCCCTTCTGAGATGCTGAGCCTTTAGTACGTCTTGCTGCTTTGAAAACTTTCTGGCTCACGCATCGAAGAGCTATGAATCTGCCTTGCTTATTTGTGGACTTTTGGAAAGAATCTCGAGCCCACTTTGTTTTTTTGATGTTTTTAGGAATTTTTGGCTTTCACATTGAAGAGCCTCGAATACGCCTTGCTGATTTTGGGACAATAAAACAATTAGTAGCGAATGTTTACTTATTTTCAAATTTTGTGGGGAACTGGAGTAAAATCATTGCTTTCTGAAGTGATTTTTGGGTAAAAAATAGGATATTTTGACGGCCATGATGTCATCCAATATAGACTCTGTGCGCTGTATCGTTATAATCCTCAATCCTCACCCGCATCCCGTTTTCCAGACTCGTCCAAATTTTACTACTTACCTATGTTGCTATAGTTTTTGTCCATATCCAAGGAAGTGGGTACGTTAAAAAGAACACGCCACTACACCGGCAGCTAGGGCCCCAACAGACGTCGTCATCGAGTGAGTACGGGTGGCATAAAAGGAAGCCTGCAGGCCATCGTCAGCAAGCCCCACATGCTCATGTAGACCAGTTTGATGGGAGCTGTGTTTATAAAGCATTTTCTTGCAACAGTAATGTTTCCGCACTTTATTCGAGGAGTTTCCTCTTTCTCTGTTTACCAGCATATTATGCAGCAACAAATGTTACCAGCGAAATCTGATAGCCAACTTATTTCTTTCGCACTACTTCAATACCGTTTTGTATTTTCGTGTTTTCTTTCATTATATTAGTATTTCGTATAGATAAAGAAAGGAACCATGTTGACAAATTTTGTTAACTGGAAAAAATTGGCATAAACGTGAATATTTGGATGAGGCGGTGGTTTTCTTTAAAATAATACCNGATCTTTTTCTGGCCGCAGAGATGTCGAAGATGTGATGTTTTACCGGATTCCCGATATTCACGGCACACTCGTGAAATGGTCGTACGCGAACATCCAAATGTTATCGCTACCTCGGAGATGCTATGTCCCATCTCTCGTGCGCCAACTATAACACCGCGTTCAAACTCTCTTAAATCTTGTTAACCTGCCATTGTAGCAGCAGTAACCAATCTAGCTGCCAACCGCATCACGTTACTCTGATTGGTTCCATGCCTCTGTTATTTGCATACGCACGCCTATACCAGTTTTTTTTGCTCTTCAGTGTAGTATGCTTATCAATCGTAATATTTCGTTTACTTACTCAGTCATTTATACTCCCTCTCTGGTTTTGCACAATCCAACAACTTGGTTTTTTTCATTATTTTGATCATGCTAAGTAAATTCAGAGCATAACTATGTAAAACCGATATAGCTAGGTAAAAGTATGAGGTAGAAGTAGAAATGGCTGACGTTTGGTTAAGGCGGGACTTTAAAACTAATTTCGAAGGTGTTTTTAAAATAGTCTTGATGAGATGTAGCATGAATAAAACGTAGCCAAATTATGTATACAGATAGGTGAAAATAAATGTGCATCCAACATAAGTTCAAATATGGAAACATCTTGCAATAGGTCATGGAAAAAAAAAACTCGCTTAGTAAACATACGAGGTAATATTCCACCTCAGTTCACGGCAGCGCCAAAATTATCCAATTGCTGTGTAAGATTGTCGTGGCAGTGGTGTAACTGAATATCTTGTTTGACAGGCCAGTTTCCATTACCAGTGTTGACAGTAAAACACGACAAACATGACTACGGAAAAAACAAACATCAAATAAAGAAGTTGTTCGAAAATACCGAAATTAATCAACATATTTTTGCAAGAAATTCTTGACCAGTACTCTGTAAAGTTCTATTATGTTTTTACATTTACTNAAAATTAATCAACATATTTTTGCAAGAAATTCTTGACCAGTACTCTGTAAAGTTCTATTATGTTTTTACATTTACTTTAGTTTGTCTAAAATGTTCGTAATTATGCTCCTGCGCAGGACAATATATTCTACTGTTTAAGTTTGATTTCCCCTTTTCCCCCAATCTCCCATTTTTATAGTATCTTTTATAATTTTCTGTTCATTTTCGATGACTGCATTTGTCGTAAACATATGTTATTTCCTTGCTATCTGTATGTCAGTAGTGGATTTTTTCCATTAAATATTTTATGCGATTTGGTAGTGAAGATTTTAATTTCTATTAAATATGTTCCTCTTTTTTTTCTATGATTATCCTCGCCTAGTTGATTGTTCAATATAGGCAACGTTTTGAGTTATGCTGATTTCATAAAGAAGGATGAAAAGTATATATAATGTTTTATAACCCTAAGCTTAAAATTAACCATGTACGNACGTTTTGAGTTATGCTGATTTCATAAAGAAGGATGAAAAGTATATATAATGTTTTATAACCCTAAGCTTAAAATTAACCATGTACGCTTCTTACGACGTACTTTATGTTCATACATTCGTGCTCGTAAAACAGTCAACAAATGCTTTGTCTTCTTTTTTTTTCGTAATTAATTGCTACGTTTTACGGTTTCTAAAAAAGTCTCTGGGTCATCATCTTGGACAGATTTTAGTGTATTTATAAGTCGTATCACAGGTTGCAGAGGCCCAGTCACTTGAAAAACCTAGGGTAGTGACTTTGTTTAACACATTTCTGCACTATTAGAAAATATTTCTGTGAAATTAAATAAATGTGCTAGTAAAAAATTATTCAGAAATCTTTGTAAAACTACGGACCTTATGATTTCCTTAANTAGTAAAAAATTATTCAGAAATCTTTGTAAAACTACGGGCCTTATGATTTCCTTAACAACGAGATTCTATGTAAATTTCACAGAAATTCTCGTTAATACACGAAACATCTTCGTAAATTTGCTGGTTAGTTATCAGAATTGCTGGTTCATAAAGATATTGCGAGAATTGGCTAATTTTCGCTATGCGGATTTTTTTACTTTCAGAATTAAAAAAAAAGCTGTTTTAAATTAAATAGGAATTTGAGATGAAAATGATGTAAAACCACCGGTAATGGAAACAAATACACTCTCATACATGATCTAGGATTCAAACCCGCAATCCCTCGTACCGTACGCCGGCTTGTAGCCAACTACACTACGTATCCAGAAATCTTCGTTTAAACGAATCACTCGCATATCATGCTCTTGTGAGAGTTCGGCTTATAAATATGTTATTTCACTACAATACGTATAAAGTTTTCAGTTTCTAGTAATGTTTGACTGTATAAGATATTTGTGATTGTTGTACGAGGCTTCTGGTAGAGTATGTTCACGGTTGCTTCCAACTTTCCTGAAGCCCTGCTAAAGTTCTACTTTCAGGATATTCATCCGCTTCGTCTGAACAAAACTTAGCTAAGTACAGAAAATTTCACCAAAGGGGCAATGCACTGCATTCGTGCGCAACCAGTTTAATAAATCTGGCATGAGAACTATTTCTTTCTAGGTTTTACCAACACACCTATTTGGTCCTGTATTTGATTAATTTTTATTATACATAAAATATTATAATTCAAGNTACACTCTCATACATGATCTAGGATTCAAACCCGCAATCCCTCGTACCGTACGCCGGCTTGTAGCCAACTACACTATGAATCCAGAAATATTCGTTTAACGAATCACTCTCCTATCATGCTCTTGTGAGAGTTCGGCTTATAAATATGTTATTCCACTACAATACGTATAAAGATTTCAGTTTCTAGTAATGTTTGATTGTATAAGATATTTGTGATTGTTGTACGAGGCTTGTGGTAGAGTCTGTTCACGGTTGCTTCCAACTTTCCTGAAGCCCTGCTAAAGTTCTACTTTCAGGATATTCATCCGCTTCGTCTGAACAAAACTTAGCTAAGTACAGAAAATTTTACCAAAGGGACAATGCACCGCATTCGTGCGCAATCAGTTTAATAAATCTGGCATGAGAACTATTTCTTACTAGGTTTTACCAACACACCTATTTGGTCCTGTATTTGATTAATTTTTATTATACATAAAATATTATAATTCAAGAATAAAATATAAGTAAAACTTCACTCGACAAAAAAAAATATACTTTTTTGTTAACATAATTATAAAATGCTTGTGTTACATGACATGTTTAGAAAATAACCGAACACATCATTACTGGGGTGATTTTTCAAAGGTTTAATTAAGAAAAGTGTGAAGAAACGGCAAATTGACTATACTATTCGATGCTCGAAGAAACAAGTTTACGTGGGAAAAAAAAAATATCCTAACTGCCACAGGAACGATACTGTCCTGATTCAATTGACAAATAATGCTTCGTGTAGTCTCGCCATTTATCGTTTCCTAAATTCAAAGCTACAGGTCTATACGATACGGAGAGGTTGCGTATTTTTGATGTACGGTGCTCGCGTTTCCACTTATTGAAATTACTGAGCGCATTCCCATACTATATTAACTGTGTATTTCCGTAAAATTGCCGTGAAAGTAAGGTTAATTTTGACGGTGTTTGACAACGTTTAAGGCGATGGAAAATAGCATAAACAAGCTTCGCGTGTGTTCAGTTTACTCAGAATTTTAAGAGGTGGCTGTTGGGTTACAATACAACAGTCTGTTCAGAAAAGATACAGAATTGTCGCTATAGTTTAAAACACTGTTTTACATGAGATCGTAAACTGAGGGCTACTCACAGCGATGTTTGCTGATTTTGAAACTTTTCAACGACGGCATTTGTGTTTCAGTAACCAAATCTATAAATTGGCCTTAAAAAAAAAAAAAGGCTATCGGCATTCATTTATGTCCTGAACAAAAGATTTAAATTGATATATTACATAGTTTCTTTAAAAAAAAAAAATAATAGACACAACTTCTTACAATGATACCCATATAAGAACTAGGGAGTTTCCATGACTTTTGCAGTCATTGAAATTTCTGTTTATTTTCTCAGAGGCAGCTTATTATTTGCCACGTACGAAATGGGCCCATCGTAATTAACTGCGGAATATTTGGCGCGCACACATGGGCAGGACTACTTGACAGTTGGAAATCGGCTAACTGCCAAAAAAAAAAAAAAAAAAAAGCTCGGAGAAGTGCGTACGCTACCGCAGGTTGTAAAAGTTCTTAATTGACTGCAGCCAGTTCGGCTTTTACAGTTACGCATGCTCGTTACGCGGGGGATAATAAACGGCCTAAACGAGGCTCTGGGAATCGAACGTCTGCGGACATAAAGAACCCGCTTCTTGTCTGTCTGCGCCGTGGGGTCGACGTACCGTCGGAGAAAAGGAGGCCCTCCCTCGCAACATAAAAAAAAAGGGGGAGTCTGAAGAAGTGGCAGGGGGATTCTGCTCGCTTGTCTGGCATCCCGGACAAGAGTCGTCTGTCGCGAGATATGGAACGTTCCCCTTCCACGAATGCGCTGTTTGACACCTCGCCCGATAGGCGTCACCGCTCACAAGGATTATTTTTTCCTTCAATTTTTTATGTTAGTCGCTTGAGAAAGCCTGCCAAGTTCCAGTGATCACGTTAACCTCTTTACGTAAACATTAATTTCCCATTGGAGGTGTTACAAACGAGGACATTTGTGGTGTGATAAGTACTTCCCAATTTCTTGTGTATATAATAGTCTATTCGCGGCTATCTTCACTCTTTTTGAATTTAACCTTTAAAAAATTACCCTAGAATGACGTGTCTTGTTTCCTAAATATTTAATTTAACTTAAGTGTTTTATAACTACTTGCATTAACATAAAAATACCTTATTTTTTACTTAAAATGAACCATTGTTAATATTTTATATACACATTTCATATTTCATTGATAATTACTATGAATGAAAACAGTGATAAAATACGTACGTTGGCAATGCCTGGTAATAAATAGTTCTCATGCGAAATATTATCAGAGTGAGTGCGTACGATTGCCGTGCGCTGTCCCTTTGCTGTAATTTTTTAGACTTTAGCAGGGCTTCAGAAAAGTTGTAAGTAACCTGGAATGGATTATATACTGTTCACGGTTAACTGAGCACTTCTGAAATCAACCTTTAAAAAAATGCAACCTGCATGCATTCCAAGGGGCGCACATACCGGCATGCGCCCAGTTAGGTTGGTAGCGACGGAGAGAAAGTAATTCCGTTTTTTAAAGTCGAATTAAAATAGTTAATAATAAGTACTCTGAATAATTATGTGATTTATTCCGTTTTTTGTGTTTTTGATGAAAATTTTGAACTCTAAAGAATTGGTAAAATATTTACTTTACGAATAATTCCAGTTTCGCATAGTTTCGCTTGGCCGACGCAAGAAGAAAGGGATCAAGCCTACGGCAACGTTAAGTTCAGCCCCCGTATGGATGGTGGTAGAATACACAATGTGCATACAAGTAGCTTTTAAGCAGGGCTTTCAAAAGTGCTCAGTTAACCGTAAACACCCTTTAACAACTAACACTTTGCCACCTATGGAAACAGTTTCAGTAGGTCAATGGCACAAGAAGTAGTCAATTATAAAATGGTTGGTGTGTAAGCAGTAACCATTAACATTACCCGGGAAGAAAAGGTGCTGTGTATTGGTGCTAAGTTGTGACCTTGAACAGCAACGACAGTGGCTGTACTTACTCTGCAACATGCCATGAACGAGTGTACTCGGAATAATATGTAAAGTGGCTGAATCAAACCTGTTGTTAAGTCTCTGTTGCAGCAAGACTTTAATACTGATATTCTACTTGTAAAGAGTGTTGGCGGCTACCAAAGAGTCGTAAATTTAGTATTTTCATATACACCTGCGCATAATTACGTCGAATAATGACAGAAATAATGCAACATCAATGGTAGCATTCTCGACAGCTGCTATATTTCAGTAGATGTTCACAATATTATTACGCTAGGAATCTTTGGCAGACGCTATGCGATGGCATACATAGTTACGTCTAAGTAAGTGTGATGTGTAACCCTGATTGTATAAATGATCGGTTATTTTGGCAGACTAAGTTGTGAGAACTAATTTTTGAAATGGCTCTGAAATAAATTCTCATTTGGAGAAAATAGACTCCAGTATGCTTTACAGTGAAGCGCGCGTGACGGGGTGTCACAACAGAGCGCACTTAAGACTGGCGCGTCGTTCTTGGCGACCCAGCTATAGGTTGTAGCCTAAGTCGTAAATTCGTTCTTCGATACCGCACACCACCTAGCAGCCACACTCGCGCAAGTATTTTTACTTGTAAAATTTCTGTTTCGAGNAAGTATTTTTACTTGTAAAATTTCTGTTTCGAGTTCTGCGTCGCTGTTTACGCCATACCTTTAAAAATGAAGTCGCGCCCTTTATGATCGAATAATTTTGTAGGGATGCCAAATCTCGTGCCTGTAAATGTAAATATTTGATCACCTTGGCTGAAGGATGTTATAAGTCCCATGGCAGTAGCTGAGAAGGTGCCCAAATATGTAAATTAGAATTCTCGGCCACTTCAGATAAAGAAACGTTTTAATCTTTTATACCTGTCCCAAGTCCAACGGCAGTAGTTGAAAATGTTCCCGAAGTATCTGTGCTTGGATTTTCGGCCAGCTCCGCTAATGCAAGGTTTCCCAGTTTTGCACATGTACAAAGGTGGAATTTGAATGTGAAAGGGTTTATTTACGTCCTCCGGGGTTATCCCTGAAGGCTTATCATGGGATGACTTACAAACTAAATTACGATCTAGCTTTAAGTAACATCCATGCCTTGCCTAGGATTCGAACCCAGAACCTCCCGCACCGTAGATCGGCGGCGCACCAACCGACTGCGCCATGAGAGGTCGGATGTACAAAGTTATATCGCACTCTATGAAAATGTGCACTAGTTATGTGCATTTGAAATTTCAACCACCTTAGATGGAAAGTGGTCCACTTTTATTCGTTGCATTTGGTTTAGGAAATCATTGTTCCACACCGACATTTATATGTGCTACATTCAGCAGAATACGGCTAAGACTCAAAATGGTCGAGAAACATCGCGCACATGTAGCTGATATCCACATGTAGTAGGTTAATAAATTATTTACTGATAACTTATATGTTTAATACAACTTCGATTTAAAATAATCTTCTATGCAGTACTATTAATTTTACACAGGTTTCTTGAATATTTGGATAAATAAAAATCTTTAAAATATGATAAAATGCTAAGCTTCATACTTAATTTCAATTTTTTTTTCGGGGCAAAACTGAGTACTACGTGTTTAATGGGATACTGTTCCAAAGCATAGCAAGCAATTAAAGGAATATTCTAAACGACACAAAGTTCCAGTGAGGTGTGCAACTGTTATAACAAAAGGAAACATACAAAAATACACATACCGAAAAAATNACGACACAAAGTTCCAGTGAGGTGTGCAACTGTTATAACAAAAGGAAACATACAAAAATACACATACCGAAAAAATATAATTGTCAGTAGCAATCAGATTCTCTCTGACCTTTGTCAAGTTCCATTTCAGTATCTGAAAAGTGTTCCTGAGCTCTGTGAACTTGAAATTTTGGGTCANACTCTGACCTTTGTCAAGTTCCATTTCAGTATCTGAAAAGTGTTCCTGAGCTCTGTGAACTTGAAATTTTGGGTCACCTCCCTCCAATTATATACCTGTACGAAGTTTTTAAGTGGTATATAAAAATATGTCCGACATGTATTGCCGAGTTGTACATCTGTACCAAAACGCTTCAAATTACTGAAAAGTAAGAGTTTAAGTAAGGAGATGTACTGCATATGGTAAATACGATAATCTTAGCTTTTATTGTTAGGTAATGGCAGACATGTAAGATTTCGGTAAGGCGAGGTGGGTAAAACAGGAGTGTGGTTTTTGGTTCTAAATACATTTTACGTACGATAAAATATGGATGAGAGAAGGAGTTAGTCAAACACAAAGTCTGTAGGTAGAGCTGTCCGAAATATCTTGACACAGAAATATTTAGGCTAAAGGATAGGAAAAAAAAGGAGGGTGCTTAAATGGCACGATATAAAGGTGCTTAGTGAAAGCCAAATATNTTAGGCTAAAGGATAGGAAAAAAAAGGAGGGTGCTTAAATGGCACGATATAAAGGTGCTTAGTGAAAGCCAAATATATAACCCGTAGCTTCAGTGGTATGGAAATAGCAAGCAGTTTGGCGTAATGCATTTTTTTTGGGCAAGGAAAAAGTGATAGAATTCCAACAAGAGAGGCTGTGTTGTATCTACAGTCGAGGAAGTTTCAAGGAAAAACCTGTAGGACCAATCGTTTTCAAATCGATGACCAAAAAATATGCCAATTTCGTGGAGAAGAGTTTGAGAATTTTGGGAGAGGAAATCCGTATGAGATTCGAAACCTTTACTATAAACGCTTCGAAAATGGTGTCACGGTAAAAACAGGATCTCCAGAAAAATACTCTCAAGGCCTCGGTGTTAAGAGTGGCCCAAATCTCTTCACTCTTCACCCATAAAGATACCCCCTCTGCAACACTATGTCCTTCTAGAGACAGGGGTGGTGGGGAGTGGGGAAAGGTGGTCAAAATAAGCCAAGTAAAAGGATAGGATATTGTATCAATTTTGGCTTCAAATCTGTGCCTTTATTGTAAATGTTTTAGCGGATGTTCAAAAAAGAGGTTGCGGTCGCAAAANTTAGGCTAAAGGATAGGAAAAAAAAGGAGGGTGCTTAAATGGCACGATATAAAGGTGCTTAGTGAAAGCCAAATATGTAACCCGTAGCTTCAGTGGTATGGAAATAGCAAGCAGTTTGGAGTAATGCATTTTTTTTTGGGCAAGGAAAAAGTGATAGAATTCCAACAAGAGAGGCTGTGTTGTATCTACAGTCGAGGAAGTTTCAAGGAAAAACCTGTAAGACCAATCGTTTTCAAATCGATGACAAAAAAATATGCCAATTTCGTGGAGAAGAGTTTGAGAATTTTGGGAGAGGAAATCCGTATGAGATTCGAAACCTTTACTATAAACGCTTCGAAAATGGTGTCACGGTAAAAACAGGATCTCCAGAAAGATACTCTCAAGGCCTCGGTGTTAAGAGTGGCCCAAATCTCTTCACTCTTCACCCAGAAAGATACCCCCTCTGCAACACTATGTCCTTCTAGAGACAGGGGTGGTGGGGAGTGGGGAAAGGTGGTCAAAATAGGCCAAGTAAAAGGATATGATATTGTATAAATTTTGGCTTCAAATCTGTGCCTTTATTGTAAATGTTTTAGCGGATGTTCAAAAAAGAGGTTGCGGTCGCAAAATATCTTCGTTTTAATTTGTGAATTAAACCAATTATTTTTATGACTGATATTGACAGAATAAAAATTATTTACGGAGATAAAATTAAAATCTACATATGGTCCACGCTTTTTACCATGCTGCTAGCGAGCTTGACATGCATTCAGAGTATATTGAAGTCGAGTTGAGTTGAGTTAAGAGATTTGGGTGGCTCTAACAGCGGCATCGTCCAGCATGATTCCCACTTGCGAAAATCTGGGAGTTACCCTGCCAGGAATTAAACCCGATTTGCCTTGCTGGGGGGTGGAGGGAGCAGTCTAACCGCTCAGCCACCGTGGCCCCAGTGAGGTCGAACGTAACCGGCTCCACTGAGGTTTTATTCCACCTTGCGTGTTTTGCCGCTCACATTCCATGCGAATGCCAGTGCAGCTACTTACGACGTGCTTCGCCACTTCTCTGCTCGTTCAAGTCAACATTACTTACGATTAACCTGCGAGCACAAAACAACTATCCACTTGGAGGAAACACACTGTGATCGAGAAATCCTAGTCACGCATGGAGTCAACTGTACTCCCATTGCTTGTTACTGGTCAGCACGGGTTACAAACTAGCTCACACAGTGTCCATGGGGCCGCTGTAGTCGCGTGGTAAGCGCAGCGATGATTCGGGTTCCTTTCCCGGTAGGATAACGCCCGGAGTTTCACATGTGGTAAACGTGGCGGACGTTACTGCTAGCTGGGCAGCTTTTCAGTGTACTTCCTTTTACCCTGACTTTGCATTCCATCGTTGCTCCATCATAGAGATTAATTNTTAACCTGCGAGCACAAAACAACTATCCACTTGGAGGAAACACACTGTGATCGAGAAATCCTAGTCACGCATGGAGGTTCAACTGTACTCCCATTGCTTGTTACTGGTCAGCACGGGTTACAAACTAGCTCACACAGTGTCCATAGGGCCGCTGTAGTCGCGTGGTAAGCGCAGCGATGATTCGGGTTCCTTTCCCGGTAGGATAACGCCCGGAGTTTCACATGTGGTAAACGTGGCGGACGTTACTGCTGGCTGGGCAGCTTTTCAGTGTACTTCCTTTTACCCTGACTTTGCATTCCATCGTTGCTCCATCATAGAGATTAATTNGGCTGGGCAGCTTTTCAGTGTACTTCCTTTTACCCTGACTTTGCATTCCATCGTTGCTCCATCATAGAGATTAATTTGATGACACCACCTATGTACATTGGGCAAAACTTCAAAACCCATTGCATGATGCGTGTAATCACTGCCGGAAGGTTAGGTCAGTTTAAATAAGGTACATAGGTAAGGTTTGCACAGATGTATTCTGTGCATGCTGCTTAAATGTGCGTGTACACGGGCAAGTATTCTTGGCCAACAAGCTGTCCAAGTGACTTGCTGTGGTATGTCGATGTTGACACATTGGTAGCGCAAGTTGTTATGCTGGCAAGTGACGGCAAGAACTCGCTGAGCAGGATCTTGCCTGGGCATGTCCACTGCAGCGGGAATGATAAAACTAGCCGTGTTAAGACCCACACATTTCCAGTAATGGCTCGCAAGCAGCAAGTGAAACTCGCTGCCGCTGTGGCGGTTTCAGTGTGTCTGAAGAAGAAGAAAAAAGGAAACAGAGTACATGTTGGGTTAGAGAGTGGATAAACAGGCGTGGGAGGTTAGGTGCATACACAAATCTAATCTAAGAGGTGCACATTGAAGATGCACAACAGTACAGGAACTTTACGAGGATTTCTGCAGTAAAAGTACAGCTTCTCATTGATCTAATTGGCCCAACTATAGCCAAGAGGTGATACATCAATGGGGAAGGCGATTTCAGTTCGTGCACGTGTCTTGGTCACTATTCGATTTTTAGCAACAGGCCCGTGGATATTAAAACTACTAATAACTCATTCCATTAATTGTACGCTGCTTCAGTTATGTTGTAACAAACCATTGTCCATGAATGTGATACAGGTGATGCGTACAACAGCCTGCAGTATGTATTTCGTATTCCTCCATTTGTTATTGGAAGAATAGTCAAAGAAGTGACGAAGGCTATTTTCGACTGCCTGAGAGAAGATTATCTATGATATGAAAGATCACTGTTTCCTTACTACAGCCTTTATTAATAACGTCTAAATGTACTTATTTACAAAGTTTTTTTAGAAAGGCAGCATTTAATGCTATTTATTTTTGGAGGCCATCTAGAAAATCATAATTCATACAATGTGAACTTTCCTGCACTTCTTGATATTCGTGAGTGTTTATAGAATGAGAAACCACGGCTGGAAATGTGGCTGTTTGTTGTGACTGTGTAAAACTGAATGGAACAGAGGGAGATGGAGTTGTTGATGGCGAAACTGTACATGTACTGAACCTTGTAAGGTGCTCGTAACCTTCGTCTGTGACATCGGCTATAGCTTTCCGAATGGAACGCACGAATTTCTTCCTTAGCAATTCCGAACTTAAACCACGAATTCCCATAGCAACATATTATTCAAATATGTCATACTCATCAGGGAGCTTGTTCATTACTCCTACTACCTTTTGCAATATGCAATCATCTGCAGAGGAAGGTACACTTTGCTGTTTTCTTTTACCTGCGCGTGGGGCTTTATATGTGACTCTTGTTCAGTTACTCCAAGTAGGATTTTTTATATATCTTCGATTTTTAATCATAAGATAAATAAAATTTTAAATTTGTTGAATTGCATAAACATTTTATTGCGACTACTTTATTCTTTGATTTGTTGTAAGTCATCTTCACACACTGGAAGATCGCTCGCAACCTATAAAGAAAGTATAAAAGTAATCGGTCATTGTTTTCTATGAAAATTGTTTGATGCGGGTATTACAAACATACAAGCTGAATGTAACGAACGATAATGTTTTAATATTTCCAATGGTAACCTTACTATTGTGTAAGACGTTCGTTTTCCCAGTAATAATGCAATGTTTACATTATCTACAACATAGAGGATATTATTGTAGACGTTCGTCGTGTAGTAGTGGGTGATACTTGTATGGTTGCTGAATGTCACATATCCTTAAAAGTAAACTAAAATTAGTGGATATTGATATATCAATTCCATAATATCATCTCAATACATTGACAGTTTTAGCCTGATAACCACGCTCAAAAGATTCTTGAATGGTGCACCTACTTCTTGCTAAATATAAGCATAATAATTACTGTACTACTTAACCAACAGACAAGAAACAGTTTCACCGTTATGAAAGATGTGAAGCTCTATTTACTTAATAAGAGTCTTTACAATGTTCGCAATCACATACACCTCTTTGTACAGGTCTTGGGTTTGTTTCATTAACATTTTGTAAGCAGACAATATGTATTTCGTAAATAATTTATTCGGCCTACAATGATGTGTGTGAGACTGAACTAAACTTAATTGGTTAATGTTGGTAACATGTAGATACATTTTTCATATTTGTGTTACAGTTCTTTGCTACACGAGAAGAATGGTTGTGACATGCGAGGTAATTTGAAGAACGCTGGAACTTCCCCCATTGTTTAGGAGCAATGTATGGAAAAGCATGTAATAATACAGGTGCCTAACGATAGTGGAAGTTATTACTACAACTATAAGGGATCGCATAGTATTGTTCTTCCAGCAGTCGCCCAGTACAGGTTTACGTATGTCGATGTAGGCTGCAATGGGAGGATATCAGATGGCGGAGTGTTCGCTGATTGCTCTTTGCATAATGCGTTAGGAGCTGGCTCTGTGCAGCTGCCACCTCCTATCCCTCTACCTGGCAGAAGACTTCCTGTGCCCTTCTACTTCGTTGCAGATGATGCATTTGCCATGCGACCGTATATTATGAAGCCATGTCCCTACAGGGACCAGCCCACTCCAAACCGCCTATTTAATTATAGGTTATCACGTGAACGAGATGCATTGCTGAAAATGCATTTGTATTAATTTCCAACAAATTCAGAGTATTGCGGAAGCCCATGAACATATCTTCGTCCACTGCCGATGGCGTTGTTCTCGCCATATGCGTGCTTCACAATTTCTTACTTTCAAATGCTTCACGCGCAGCATATCTCTGCCATGTATCTGTCGACAAAGAGAGTACATATGATGTGACAGAGAGGACACATGACGTGCGCAACACACAACCTGCTGACTGGCGTGAGGAACGTTTCCCAACAAATACATTTTTTCCATTGCAAGGAGGAGCACGTCAAAATATGGGAACTTCACAGAAGGATGTAAGAGCTCTAAAAGCATACTTCATGACGCCTATGTGTGAAATTGCCTGTCAGTATCAGCGTATTGCCAACTAACGTTTATTTAATAAAAAATAATGACCATTTAACTTATCAAGTTATAAACCGTCTCTCTTGCAGCCATACAGGAGAAGNGTTTATTTAATAAAAAATAATGACCATTTAACTTATCAAGTTATAAACCGTCTCTCTTGCAGCCATACAGGAGAAGACAAATTGCATTATGTTGAAAACAGGCCATTTTTATGTGTAGTTTTCTTCTAATGCACATCCACTCTTCCTTCTCTTCCCTTTTTGTTGTTCTTGATTAGCCTGCAAGTTGATACAATAATCGTACAATTTTGTTCAATTGTATACTGTATTACTATACTCATTGTTATTTGATTATATTAATATTTTAGTATCACATTCATTAGTCATATTAGTTATATACCCATTTTTTACGATTCGTACATTTTTTTAAAATTAAACAAATATGCAGGACCTACATGTCCAATATCTGTACATACATACATTATTATTTAAATTCACATACCTGCGTTCTCAAATTATGGAACTTACTTCGTAATTCTGCACCTATATTTCCGAATATGTTTCCAATTGCTTCCAATCTTGCCGCCTTCTTCTCACGATTATGATTCTCATCGATCCGGCTGTCCCACAGACTCGGTGACTCTTCAAATCATTGAATAAGTTTTTCAATTTTTTCACGTAACCACTCACGCTTTCCGCTAGCCACGCTGTGCTGCGGCGATCAACTTCCCTCAACAAGTGAAGTGCTATACGAACTAATCTCGTATAGCTGCAAGTACTTCCTGAGAGACAGTCAAATGCATGTCCACGTGCAAGGTCACACACAAGCTTGCTGCTGCTTGCCACCAAGTTCGTGTGCACTTGCGNCAGTCAAATGCATGTCCACGTGCAAGGTCACACACAAGCTTGCTGCTGCTTGCCACCAAGTTCGTGTGCACTTGCGGTAGTCAACTTTCCGGGGACACACACGAGCAAGTAGCATTTGCAGCAGTAATTATAGTCGACTTGCGATAGAAAACTTGCCCGTCTACACGCACCTAGACACGTTCAGAAANGCATTTGCAGCAGTAATTATAGTCGACTTGCGATAGAAAACTTGCCCGTCTACACGCACCTAGACACGTTCAGAAAGGTTAGGACAGGAACAAACAGGTTGTGACTAGTCCTAACAAGTTCCAACACACATTCTTAGAATATAAGTTACTTCTAGACTCAAACACTACAATATAAATGGAGAAGAAAAAATTACATATCCATTCCTTTTTTTTTATTATACTTATTTATCAAACAATACGTGCCATTGGAGGCAGTACATATTAAATATTTTTAGAATTACAATTTTGTCATTTTAATGGTTTACTGGGGGCAGTAGATATTAAATATTATTAGAATAACAATTTTAACATTTAATGTGAAGTGTCATGTGCGTTGTTATATCAGTACCATTGACATCCAAGGGTTGCCTCAGCTCGTTAATCACTGTCCTATTTCTGAGG
Source organism: Clitarchus hookeri (assembly GCA_002778355.1). Classification (NCBI taxonomy): domain Eukaryota; kingdom Metazoa; phylum Arthropoda; class Insecta; order Phasmatodea; family Phasmatidae; genus Clitarchus; species Clitarchus hookeri. The sequence goes on along the minus strand of NQII01000311.1, from coordinate 924,279 downwards.
TTCCCGGTTCGATCCCAGACACGGGCGGGGAAGTTCTCATGTGGGATGTGTGGNTAATCACTGTCCTATTTCTGAGGTTCCCGGTTCGATCCCAGACACGGGCGGGGAAGTTCTCATGTGGGATGTGTGGCGGGACACTGCCACGGTGAGGGGGTTTTCTCGGGGCTCTCCCGTTTCCTCCTCCGTCTATTCCGCTGCGTCTCCACCTCCATCTCGTCTCATGTCGCCCATTCTACGCACTGGCTGGAGCGACAGCTAGTGCAGCCGGCTCCGATTAGCCACGTGCGAATTTTCACCATCGTTATCGTCCACGTCTTAGGCGCCGAGTATGGGGGGCAAGGGAGGCTGTCACCCCTCCACTTTTCAGCCAGCTGGGGTGTCCCCTCCACCCTCCACATACACGGTTTGATAAACAGTGGTTGGTCACTGCTTCAGTTCACAGTAAATACTTCCAACTTATTACATACTTTGTGTACCTCAATATTTTTCCAAATATATCGCGTTTATAGGTATTTTAATAATTGGAAACAACTATACTTCAGTAGATATAATTTTATTTAAATATTTTAAAACTTAACCCACGTGAAATTAAGTGTTATAAACGTACATAACACCATACAGAAACATACAACGTACATGACAGAGAATAAATGGGGGAGGGATAGAGTGTGAGATAATATTTAAATAAAGTTGGATCTTATGGTTCACTCCGCTGACTTGGGGTGGTGAAAGTGCAAGCAAGCGGCGCGTGTTATAGTGCGACGGCAAGTCCGGGCCAAGGGCTGTCGAAGACATCCATAGTGACCTGTGGCCGGCCCACTGTTAATCTCAGGTGTTATCACTGAGCTGGCCCCCTTTGCGTTATCCATCATGCTGCTGGACCGCAGACGAGATGTGGGTCAGCGGGTCGAGTGCGGAGGGTGGCAGGCACACCTACGCTTTCACGAAACAAGGCGAACCAAGGTACAAAATGAATGGGCGAGGACTGAGTAGGTGGGCATTGAGATGGAGGAATCCCATTCAACATGGATTGTTTATTTACATATCTTCGTAATCGGACTTTACATGCCCAGACAATAAAAATAAAAACTTAACATGGCATAGAGGACAACTTAAGATAATTTTTTTTTAAGTTTGTGAAGTTTCAGTTACGTCCGTATTTTCCCAAGAGGTACAAAAATTATTAAATAATGAAGGAAACTTGATTACGGTTATAGATGCGTTGAGAAAAACCATGGCTGTACAAACCATCTATACTGTAAAAAAAAAAAAAAAAAAAAAAAAAAANACAGCCATCTGATTGTTTGTAGGTAGAATATAAATATTGTAAAAATAGATGTTAATACTAAAAAAACTATTATGTTGTATTTCTGTCTGTGATTATATTTCGTACTGCACATATTGTTACGCGCTCGCTGCTTTGTTCCGTGCGAGCGAGTGCAAGTGAAGAACAGAGCAGTTATATGATAGCGGCGGTAAGTCAATGGAATGTTTTGAATGACAGGCGAGTGATAAAACCAGGAACCGCGTATCTGTTACAAAAAAAGCGAGACGATACGATAATCCTTTTTATGGTCAAGGCCAGCGGCTATCTAAAGCGCGCTGGGCCTCCGAGCGGCCAATGGAACGGAGTGGAGTGGAAAGTTGTTGAGCGAATCAGTGACTGCGGCATCATGCGAAGGACGACGAACGACGAGAGGCTGGACNAGTGGAGTGGAAAGTTGTTGAGCGAATCAGTGACTGCGGCATCATGCGAAGGACGACGAACGACGAGAGGCTGGACAATTGGACTGGATGCGTGAGTGAAAGACATTACAAATGATGGCAACAGACAGACTGAAAGTGTGTTAATGAGTAGTANATTGGACTGGATGCGTGAGTGAAAGACATTACAAATGATGGCAACAGACAGACTGAAAGTGTGTTAATGAGTAGTATGGGTTAATTGACTATAACTGAACTAGTACATTAAGAAGGACGTTATTTAGAGTTAAATTATATATTAATACTGCTCTCACTGAGGAATGAAAAGAGTACTAGTGTATATTCATATTGATTATTGCCGTAAATAATAGCTGTGTGAATAAATGAAAATCAGTTTTAGTTCTTTCATTTTCATTTTTAAGGCTTCCATCCCTTACCTACTCAGGTACACCCCTCAGGCGTCCATGTAACAATATGGTTACTAATACAAAACAGATAGTACCTCCAACAGAAGAACTTCAACAACATTTTGATTTATTTTGATTATTCCCACGACAATCAGAATTCTAATAACCTAACATAATGTTCTCTTGCTAGTAATGAACAGTTCTGTAATCGGATTTGAGGGATGCAGCAACAGAATATTCTGTTGTCCCCACAACAATCTTAGTTAGTGTGGGGACAATCCAAATGTTATTGAAATCGTTCTGTTGGAGTTGTATCTGTTTTGCAGTAGAAACGCAGTGCTCTACTGTAGCAACCGTATGCACAGTAACAAATAAACTCACAGGTAGGAATACAACGAACAGTTCTGTTGGTATTACTGTCTATCTTATAATTATTTAGATGGTACCTACAAACCATCAGTTGGCTGTCCTTATTTTAACAGTCTGTATGGTTACTAAAACCATATTTTTTCTGTCATTGTGTGAAACTAGTTGAATTTCGAAGTAACTGTTAATATATCNTGTATGGTTACTAAAACCATATTTTTTCTGTCATTGTGTGAAACTAGTTGAATTTCGAAGTAACTGTTAATATATCCCCTGCGCCCTAACAAACACGGTTTTTAAATATTGCATCCGGAAATTAAACTTTGGGCGAATATATGTAAATCTAAGATGGCGGTTATCTCCAATATAAGTGAGTGTACCAGTGAGGATAGAGAACCACCAGCTGTGCGGGAGATTTGGGTTGGTACCCACAACCTCCAGAGTGAGNCGAGTGTACCAGTGAGGATAGAGAACCACCAGCTGTGCGGGAGATTTGGGTTGGTACCCACAACCTCCAGAGTGAGATAGGAGTGTGCTACGGCATGAGCAAACGTTCACGCCAGACAAGGGGGAGAGAATTGCAGTGAGAGCGGGCAGATGCACGAAGGGTACCGTAGCATTTNTGTATGGTTACTAAAACCATATTTTTTCTGTCATTGTGTGAAACTAGTTGAATTTCGAAGTAACTGTTAATATATCTCCTGCGCCTTAACAAACACGGTTTTTAAATATTGCATCCATAAATTAAACTTTGGGCGAATATATGTAAATCTAAGATGGCGGTTATCTCCAATATAAGCNCTGTCTATCTTATAATTATTTAGATGGTACCTACAAACCATCAGTTGGCTGTCCTTATTTTAACAGTCTGTATGGTTACTAAAACCATATTTTTTCTGTCATTGTGTGAAACTAGTTGAATTTCGAAGTAACTGTTAATATATCTCCTGCGCCTTAACAAACACGGTTTTTAAATATTGCATCCATAAATTAAACTTTGGGCGAATATATGTAAATCTAAGATGGCGGTTATCTCCAATATAAGCGAGTGTACCAGTGAGGATAGAGAACCACCAGCTGTGCGGGAGATTTGGGTTGGTACCCACAACCTCCAGAGTGAGATAGGAGTGTGCTACGGCATGAGCAAACGTTCACGCCAGACAAGGGGGAGAGAATTGCAGTGAGAGCGGGCAGATGCACGAAGGGTACCGTAGCATTTACAAGTCCTTGTATGCGGCGAGGGGAGACTGGTGGCAGGGAGCCGGCAGCCCAACACCAGAGACAGGATTTGCAAGTTCACATGTATCGTACATTTTCCATATGCCAGTCTCCATGCAAACTTCTTCCATTTAAACTCTACTCTATTGTATACTACGAAGCACCGTTACGCACAGGAGATAATACAGTAAAACCTCTCTATAACGGACCTTATTACATACGGGCGTCGCTTACAACGGACAGTTGATTCATGCAGCTTGTTCGCTCGCCAGCCAGATAGCCAGACTGAAGAAATAAGAAGCAAACAAACCCACCAGAAAATAAATATTATTTTCAAACCAATGAATGTAGGTATTCAACATGAACCAGGACTCCCTTGTTCTAAATATCAATGCAGTGTATACGTTCACATCATTTTTAATTCAACCTACATATGTTGAAGATAGATTTTTATTTGATTTACTATATATACATATAATAAACTTTTTTTATAGCTAACTATTGTACTTTTGATGATGTACACCCTGCTGCATTATAACCATATAATAATTATTTGTTATAAACCGGATTTTTATTAAAATGGACAACCTTTTGCTCCCATTTGTCCATTATAGCGAGGTTCTACTGTATTGGTAGTAACTGCCACTGAATTGCCCGGCAACGTCACGAAGGAGCTACTTCTTTTTTCAAAGTCGTTAAGGGCGTTAGCCACGAAAAAAAATTTTTATTATATATTTGAACCCCATACTGTTTAAATTTAAGACATTATCAGTAATTACTCTTTACTCGCAAAATACGTGTGCATAGTTTCTATATAAATACGTGTCAAAATCACATTTTTACTTTTTCAGAAATGTACAATTAATGAAAACTAACCCACATACAGAAGAAATGAGATAATTTACACTGGAAGAAGATGCCTAGAGCTACTTCAAAACGTCTATAAAATCGTATAAGGAAAGAATTGTGCAAATTCGAAAAATTGGTGAAAATAATGAAATTCTTGCATATTTTTATTTGTGGCTGATTCTAAATATNGAATTGTGCAAATTCGAAAAATTGGTGAAAATAATGAAATTCTTGCATATTTTTATTTGTGGCTGATTCTAAATATTTATTTTAAAAAACACATTCTGAGCATATCTAAAATAAATCAAGACAAACACTTACAGTTTTCCTCGTTAAATTTTCTACAAATAGTCTGGCTTCTCTTATTTGTACCTACTCGTACATTGTAAAAACTGTGAAATTTTGACTTTGACATGTCATTTTACAAAAAGGAAGCGATATAGAAAAAAAAAAATATATATATATATATATAAGAAAAAGTAGTTACAGATAATATCTACAAGTTTTACACTATGTGGTATATACAAAATAAGTAGAATGATTTGGTATATTCTGGCACAATGGTATCATGCGTCGGAGCTCGAAGCTGTTCAGGCTGTCTATTAAGTCGGCCAGCAGCCATATTGTCTGCCATGTTATCAACAAAATAACTGGTCTTACGCCAAAATCACCTCATAAATTAATTATTTTACCCAAAAATTACTTTTCTCAACAAAATATTTCTAAAAAAAATGGGGAAATGTCCCGATTGAGTGCTTAAATGAGCAGAGTGGATTCGAAGCTCCTCGATGCGAGAGCATAAAAGACCTCTGAGGAGCAAGCGAATTCGAGGATATTAGCAGATTGTGCCACTTAATCCTAGCAGTAAAAGCGGATTAGGGGCTCCGAGCCAGGTCCAGCGGATTGTGCGGGACAGCGAACATGGCCCCCTCCCCCAATCACTATCCTGCACCTACCATGTCCTCACACCCTGGCCTCCACCACTCCCCCTCACCCATGCCCCCACCACACTCACCTTCCTCCCCTCCAAACCCAGTCCCCTCAAAATAATANAAATGCATTATACACCTATACAGCTATATTGGATGTCCGCGATCTTAACCTTGACCTTAGTTGACCTTAGTCGGTTGGTGCGCCACCAGTCTGGGGGAGGGCTGTAGGTTCTGGGTTAGAATCCTAGTTAAGGCCTGGGTGTTAGTTTAAGTTAGGTCATAAGTTAGTTTATAAGCCATCCCCTGATAAGCCTTCAGGCATAACCATGGGGGGTGTAAATAAGTCCTCCCTAATCCAATCCACTTTAACTATACATTCCAATGAACCATGGGCATACACCACACCTCCTTATTACTCGCCTCGTCTCCACTCCTCGTCCCCTCATCGCTCATCCACGGTGTACACACTGCAGTTCAGCCTCCGCCACTACCATTAGACTGTGCTGATGAAATCACGATGATGTCACATTACTCGCCCGGGATTGGTTGTTGGTCACAAAGTATCGTCTTCTGCAGATATTTAATTTAGTCAAAAGCATGCCACATCACAGTTCTTCGTCTGATGAGAGAGGTGAGAGATAGCATTATCTTCCCTGATATTTCCAGCATACAGTCTGGTAAGTTATTTTTTATGTTCATTTTTTTCATCAAATCCTGCTGGGGTATTATTTAAGTGTGCTCGTAATTTAATTACACATATATTTTCCACATTTTCCACAAAACTATACCTAAATTTTCTAAAACCAGTTTGGACCAGCGAACTATTGGAGTGTACTTATAAAGATGAATTGTTGGTTAAAGGTAGGTCTGCGACCAACATCCCATCTTCGTCTTTGGTGGTACCATCGTTGACTTTAGCTGGCGATTGTTTTGATTTTTATGATTGGGTGGGGTGGGTATGTGGACACGGTGAGGTGAGCTAGGAGAGTGTTGGTGAGGGGAGGGGTGGAGGTGGGGGTGTGACGGGGTAGGTAAACGGTGTTGGTTGGGGGAGGGTGGGGACCATGTCGTTTGACCCGCCCTATCTGCTGGACCTTTCTCGGAGCCTCGAATCCACCTTTAATGCTTTGAGGATTAAATGGCTCATCCTGCTAAGAGCCTCGAATCCATCCGCTCTTCTGAGGACTTTCAGGCCCTCGCATCGAGGAGCTTCAAATCTGCTTTGCTCGTTTTGGCCATCTATCGGAACATTTTTCCATTTTTTGGTGAAAAAAAAGTGAATTTTTGGGGAAACAATTAATTTCTGAAGTAATTTTTGGTGTGAAAAAGTAGTTTTGTTGATAACATAGCGGACAAGATGGCCACCGGCCGACCGGAATGGCAGCATGAACAGCTCCGAGCTCCGATGCATGACGCCATTGTGCCAGAACATACCAAATTATTTTACTAAAATGACACATTTTTTCGTACCCAACGCCTTTAAGACGCATGCAGAATACTATATTCCATGTTCGAATAGTGGGTTAACCAGTTGTATATAAGTTTAGATGAGTTTAGTACGGAAATCTTTCCCCATTTGGCTTACCGGCATAAAAGCATGGACGTCAAAAGCAGTAATTGCAATACAACACTAGAAGCTCAAACGGTAGGGCATAACGAGTATAGAAGTAAATTCAGACCCGTCCTACTGCTCACACAAGTATGAAGCGCCTTAAAGATAAAGTTCGCCAAATAACTCATGTACTGCCTATAAAGCGAAGTTTTATGTGATTGCAAATTGTGTCATCGGATATTCCGTTTGCTACTTAGGGCTTACTAGATGTAGAGTAGGCCTATAAATGTTTTCATGAATTTTCTATTATGTTGTTACATCATTGCATGAAACTAGTTGAAATTTGCAGTATGTAGCGTACGTAATTAAAACGACTAAAAACTTCGTAAAAGTTTTAAGCCTCCAGTCCTCAGCTAAGTCGCAACTAGAGTTATGTATGGTTTGGGCACAGAACCTGGTTGACCTCTATTTTTAAAATCTGGCAACGTTGTAGTGTTCCTCAAAAACATTTAGTTATTAAAGCTGCAAGGGTAATGTGTTAAATAACGTTTGGTTATAAAAGTTTAAACAAGGCCTGATTAGGAATTTTTGTTCTTCAAACACTAACCAGTTGATAATAATTGTTTTTTTTTTTTCTGATTTAGTTTCTTGTGAAATCCTACCTGCTGACTCTCAAGATAGGTTGCGCGTATGAACTGAGCAGAGGCCACTTTCCGTGTTCCAGCATTCAGACTTATTTTCTGCNTAAAAGTTTAAACAAGGCCTGATTAGGAATTTTTGTTCTTCAAACACTAACCAGTTGATAATAATTGTTTTTTTTTTCTGATTTAGTTTCTTGTGAAATCCTACCTGCTGACTCTCAAGATAGGTTGCGCGTATGAACTGAGCAGAGGCCACTTTCCGTGTTCCAGCATTCAGACTTATTTTCTGCTAATAGCACGATCAAAAACAACACGTTTAGGATTTGAGGTTAGAACATTGTTTATGTAAGTAAGTGCTTCGAGGTGTTTGTACACGTCCTCTAATATATGTTGTAATGCAACTAGGATTTATTCAAGTATGCTAAAGTATTTCATTCATATAAAAGCATGAGTCTGTTGAAAATTCAACTGTAAAACACGTTCATCACTGCTCAAGACCGTGCATGGTAAACTCAGCAATTTCAAAGACCTTGCTTAAGATCTACTTGTATACATATTGTGTATTCTTCCACCATATGTAAAATTTACATTGCCTTTGGCCTGACCACTTTATTCATGCGTCGGTCAAGTGAAACTATTAGGAAAGTAAATATTTTATGAACTTGCTAACTATTGCACTCATGTGCATTAAACTTGATTGCACATAATGATCAAAGAAACAGAAAACTAAATAAATTCCTTTAGTATTCACAATTGTTTACCTAACACTTTTAATTCAACGTTAACACATGGAACTTATTTTTCTCCGTGATTGCCAACTTTGCTGGCCGCATGCCAGTTAAAGTGCCCTTTAAAATATGCGCAGGTGTGGCCAGTAACATTTTTCAAAGGTTCCGTGCGACTTTGTTAGTTGTACTGGCGATTGGCGAGTCGATGTTCGGGGGCATGCGCAGAAGACGATAATCGGACTGCCTCATCTTTAGTATTTGACTACGGCAGTCAGGAGGTCCGGTCGTGTTTCAGTGCGCTGTAAGATCCTAACTGCGACTACAACAGCGCCATGTAGCTGAACTGTGCAGTGCTGTCGGACGATACGCAGACCGTGGCCGTGGCATGCGGTGGCAGTTTCACAGCCGTTCCCAAATGAAAACTGCAGTCGACCCGCGGACCGCGTCGCGTCGCTTTGTTCCACCAGATAACGTCCCCGAGCTGTTGTTGCTAACTGTAGCAGCTGGCCGCAGTGCTGGCGCAGGCTGCTTTCACGGCTCGGTCCGGCTGTAATTAACTCCGTATTTCATTGACTTGCTGCATGGGTCCCTTCAGAGACCGTGCTGCTCTTTTACATGCACAGTCAGCATGAGTGTACTTGTCGCCATATGAGACAAATATTGTGAGAATTCTGGCGCTTATGGTGAACTCTATTATGTAGGCCTACAATATTGTACGAACAACTTTTTCTTAGAAAAAAAAAAGTAAATAGAAAATGTCAGTAATAGTGCAGTGACCTTAACTTTTTACAATATAAATTATTTAATAAAAAATAAATGTATACTATGTTAATTTATATGAAAACTGATAAGATTACATACATTTTAAATCCAATAAAGAAGCTTAAAATGTACACTTTTTTAACAACACATACACTACATAAAAATTATTTATGATATTATGTTGATTTTGAAGCAAACCCAGGAACTATATTTAATCTTCTTACTAAATGAAGAGTAGTTTTCTTCCTTGTTAGGTATTTGACCATTTTTGCTGTCATTAACCAACTCTTGAATAAATATGGACTATAAGCTACTAAATTAATTATATGCACAAGCCAGAAATGAAGTTTATTATAATTTAAATTACAATTAGTATGAGCTGCACTATATAATTAACGGTTGTATTATCTTTCACCGAGAGAAATATATGTTCCAGCCAACAAAATACTTGAAAACCAACAAAATTAATTTTGTTCATCTAACAAAACACACACTTAAATAGTCAAAACCTATATTATGGGCCAAAAAAACTAAACTTTCAACCAAATATTTAATTGAATCAACTGTATATATTTGTTTGGACACTCATTTGATTACCTTCGTTCGAAAATACAGCTCAAGAATGTGTTAGTAATTTTTGTGACAATTAGGATGGTAGCAGAGTTTCTTAGTTCGTGTATTGATGCTCACTAGTGGTATAAAAATCCTGATGAAACAAGTTCGACAGGAAGCTAACAGGTAAAGCTGTAAAACTTGAAATAATTATGCGTGTGGTCCAGTATTTGAATTGTGTGTATATAAAATCATTCTCATTTCGTCGGTACTTACTTTGGCTGTGGTTGCTATGGTGTTGTGCTCGCGCGCTAACGATTAAAGTTCGAATATCGTTCGGGCTTTAATTCCTTTTCATACTAACCGAAATTGTTTAATGGATGTCGAACCAAGCAAATCTTTAGTTACGCCAATCAAATTTTACAGTCTGGGGTAACCAAATAAGAAAAACAAAAGAATTTGTTTTCAAGAACAAAATATTTCACTTCCTCTGTATAAACAGTTAATTTATTTGCGTCAAAAAAATTTTTGATGCAGCAAAACCTTTTTCTCAGTGTAATCATATACTTTTTTTTATTATCATTAATATGAATTATCGAGTTATTTTAATTATCTAGTGAATTTTTTAATAATTTTTTTTTATCTGTTGACTATTCTTCGAATGGTAATGAGTGATTATCACCTTCCACTTCAAATCTTACAGTTATATTTCTAGGTTGGAATTTTAATCTCAGTGCAACTTTGGTAGGTATTGATATTCACTTGAAGTTTGTCGTGTGACACGAGCAGGTCTTCGAAACGCCGATCAGCGGGCACCTTAGCGATGAAATCTATATTCAGCCCAGAAATAGAATTTCAAATCACATCGGGCCAGGATTGTCAACAGTTTACACAACAAACTGTGCCGAGGCACCGGCGTTTTTCCCTTTCACGTCACGTGGGATTCCAATCATCGTTGTGCCTATAAAAGACTAATCAAAAATGCTATGTAGCAACTATACTGCCCACAAAAAGTTTAGCATATATCAGAATTCAGGATGTTAAATCGAATAAAAGTAGTTTACATTTTATGTTGTGCACCTAATAGCACATAAAAGGGAAGAAAACACAATACTCGTTTCCATAATCCCTGCATGACACGAACAAAAGGCATAAACTGAAAAACAACGCAAACAAAGGAATCGCAACAGTTTCAGTTTCAAACAAAAGGTCTTCTCAGATGCAGCGACAAACGGCAATAACGTGTAGGACCTCCACGATTCTTGAGGCACGCTTGTATCCGTCGTGGCATGTCAAAAACAAGACCATTGGCCCATTCCGCAATTGCTGCTGTTTGTAAAGCCTGAATGGTCATTGGTGGTTGAGCATGTTTTGAAATCGTTCGTTTGAGGAAGGACCACGTATTCTTCATACAGTTCACGTCAGCTGAATTCGCTGACCAGTTTATTCTTCGGATCCCAGCAAGGAATATGCTAAAATATTTGTGAGCCGTGTAGAACACAGGCTGTTCCCGCCATCAAGACTCACCGACAAGATGTCTGCACTACTGGACGTGACGATCGAAGATCCAAGAGCTCTATCAGCGCGGCGTTGAGAGAAAGTGTTAGACTACAGTGTTTACAGACAATGTGTAGCTTGTAAATCTAACTGTAAGTTTCTCCCTCTTAAGTAAATACCATTTTTATTTTTAATATGTATTTTTATTTATACCTGTTGTATATTTATCAATTACAATGAAAATGTTGACTAACATATTTGTTTTAGTCCACGCAAACCCCTTTTATTCCATCAGTTAACGATTTCTTAATTAAATTAATTAACTGTTTAAACAAAAATTGTGATGTTTGTCCTTATTATGCGGAATGAAAGTCGTGCAATGTTATAACATAAAAGAATATGATCAAGCAGTATAAGAAAGCAAAGCAAACAAAAAAAAAACAGAAACAGAACAGACCGATTAAATTAAGCAATAGTTACTTCCCAACCACCTCTCGTAAGAATATTTCGAGATGAGATATATCGAATATATACTTACGAAATGAAATATATATCGATTTTTTGAAAACTAAAATTAAGGTAAGTCATTGTCGTTTCGGCCAGTTCTAACGTTACTGTTCAAGCGGTACTGCATTTATTTCAGAACATTTTTGGCATCTCTCCAACAGAACTACGCACGTGCATGTGCAGAATCTGCAATGGAAAATACGACGTGTTCTATATGCGAAATGAAGTACGGACCACGGCCAACTGTGGCAGTTGGCCGCAGTGCAAGGTTACAATTGCTATGAGTAGGCACCCGCTACTTTCATTTTACCCTCCACACAGCCTCACTTCCTGGTTCATACGGAATTGGTAAATTAATACGGCAAATTTCAGATGTCTTAGTTTACTCACCCCATTATTCCTATGATTTCGGTTTATGAGAACATCGCCGCCGTTTGTTCTGAACGGGTATACACGAAATTACAATACTCGCATCGAAAAAAAAGAGTTGCCCCTAACACCACCTGTCTTTCTGTGCGATTATTAAAGCTTACTATATTGTTACTCCACAGCAAATCACTGTGTTGCTGTAATCCAGAGTGACACAGCACAACTTGGTTACCTATTTGTCAATATTTTTTGACATGTCTTTCACTGTTTGGTGGTATGTGCATCGTAATTTTTTATCAACGGAAGCTAAAGACCTAAACCGCAGTGATCGGTGCGTGGTCATCTGATGTCTGCTTGATCCGGAGGTAGGTCTCTTTCGACCCAAACCATCAGTAACCATTTCCGCATGGACGAACTGCACTTCAGAAGTCCCTGACGAGCACCTGCACTGTCCTCCAACACTGTGGGGACCAGGAATGGACTCCATCAATATAGTGCCAGTTCCTCTTCACCAACGAGTAGAATATCGACAACGGGGTAACACAGTGCGTGTCAGAAATCCCGTCATATGCCTACGCTTCCAGCAAGAAGGAGATCAGCCGTGATTTCGGTCGACATCATGTTTGTAAGTCGGATGCTGCTCTTTGCCATCCAGGGCACTGGGGCAGGATCCTCCAAACCATATCCACTACAGGGTCGCTTTTCAAGATAGCAATGCGGAAATGCACTGCTCCTGTCTTGTCAACTCAGTTCTGCAGAAAGATGAATTAAGTTGAATGGAACAACTTTTCAATGTCTGCTGACATGAACCTTGCTATCGTGCACACCTGGGACCACCTGAAATGAGCAGCGCGGAGATGCAGGGACCCTCCCATCTCCCTGAGCGATGGCTCAAGAACAGCCAACAAAGAGTTGGTGACTTAACAAAGACACTCTCAACCACCTTGTAGACGGAGTACCACCAAGGTTTCCAACATGCGGGAACACACGAAGTTGTATAACGCGATACCGACAGTTATGCAGGTGCAGATGCCGATTTACATGTGGAGACACCTTCCACTATGATGCCATTGTTAAGTGACTGTTTTGTTTTGCCGTTATAGTGAATGTGTATTTTTGTATCAGATGAGCTATGGTTCCATTTCCTGCCCTCCTTCACCTAGAATGTGGTAGGCACATCAAGGACATATAATACCATGCTGCCCAAAACTATGCAACAATAACAGGTAATATAATGGTATTTGTATTTTTTTAATGTACAATTCACAGTTCAACTACATGTGTTTATTTGTAAATATTTTCCTCCCTTACCCGCAAATATAATTGTTAATCAACTTTAAAGAAAAATGCAGCTTTTTTTCAAATAAGGTATTTGTAGTCATCCAGCAGAATGCGATCACAGGTTTCGTGTTATACAAGCACCCATATCGCAGTCTTAATTAGTTTTTAAAATAATACATATTTTGTACCTATTCGTCAAACGGTAACCTTCAAACACTCTCAGAATTGAAATGTTCAGATTCCCCATTACGTTGCTTTGACTTAATTTAGTCGCATAAATGCATTTGTAATTTTAACTTTCTGATTACATTCTGTTATTAAATTGATGAATGTTTTTGCTGCTGGTGTACTGTTGGCCACAAACCCTTGTTTCTGGCGAGAAAATTACAATCTGGGTCCTTTCTAACCCAATCAGGTCGGAAACTAAAATGGATTGAAAAAAAAATACTCTTAAAAAAATTAAAGATAAATGTTATTTAAGAAACTACTTTTATTTCAAATTTGTTGAGGTTGATTTATGTGAATTCAGGTGAATGTGAAATTGTTAGACTGACAAGCTAAATGACTTTGGTTAACGCATAAAATATACTTTTTCTCGGGAATAAGAAACTTACTAGTCTGTAGCGATTTACCGCGTATCGAGGGCGAGGTAAGGCTTGTTCTGCAAACGGATTCTTAAAAACTGACCACGAGATGAAACTTGCTGCAAAAATGTTTTCGTTTTGCGACCGTGTGTCGGTCGTTTGTCGTTTGTCCCACGACAAATTTCCGAACTCGGGACTAGCTGAGTGAACTGCAAATCGCTGCGAGTTTGCTCGGGGCCACTAAATGCAAGCGACTGTCTCAGCACGTATGTTACAGATCGCATGCTCACAAAGCCATGCATCGCTTGCAGTATTCCTAGGAACAAATCAAGTAGCACGTTACAGGCATCTGACACTTCTTGGGCTTATGTGCAACATGAGAAATTACTACTTAATATCGCAACGGTTAAAAATTAAAAACAATACTTTATTTTAAAATACTACCTGAAAATAGTCATAATTAAGGAAACTTAACAGTGCTGTCAGAACCTTGCAACAAAAAGGAAAAGAATTTATAGATATATCAGAAATGTTAGTTTACCACGTAGTATGTAAGCACATACGCTTTGTTCTACAATTTGGGCAACAGTGTGGAGCGATAGATGTGGCTGATAACCTCCGAGCCGGTCACGGACGCTCGTTTTATATCGTGCTGTTACTCACATCCTGATTCCGTAGATGCGGTCACGATTTTGCGGTGAGCATGAATGCCCTAGTATTATTTACATAGTAACGTTAACATTCTAGGCTCAACAAGACAATACACACTGCAGTATACAGAGCGTTCAGTACTCATAGAGACATACTCAGTACACACTTTGCAGAAAAATTCCATACAATAAATTTCTAAAATCAATATAACATACTGGATGTACCAGATTAATATTTACACTCTTTTAGCGGGAATAACACAGAAAATATTAAAGGCACTCTGAAGAGACTGCTTGTGTTTGACGCCATAAGGACAACGTTGGCTGTGTGCGAATGTTAATAACAGTTACTTATGTTCAAAATGTCACCCTTCAGCAGCAAGACATCGTCTGCAACGCTGTAGAACAGAACGACAAACAGAAGCTACTGTTACGAAGGGAGTGGATTCACAGGTGTTCACACCCACGTCTTTAATGGCATCCATTGTCCGAATTCCGCACACACACAAATCAAACGGCGTTAAGTCTAGAGATCTGTGCAGATAGCCAACACTTCCTCGTCGACCTGTCCACCGCCCAACAAATGTTTCATCCAAGAACTACCGTACGTCTCGATAGAAATGTGGCGATGCAACGTCTTTCTCGAAATGCAATTGTCATCTTGGTTATGTTGGTGAACAGCTGGAAGAATGTTTTCCTGCAACATAGTACGGTGACTTTCACCTGCCACCGTTCCATCAAAGAAGAGTGGCGCTGCTAGTCATCTGATAGACATACCGCACCATACTGTTTACCAAGGAAGACTAACTGCTTGCTGTACCACAATGTTAGGATTTTCATCGTCCCAAAACACACAGTTGTGGTGGTTGGCAGTTCCATTCAATTTAAAGACTGCCTCGCCGGACAAAACAATAATGACAATAAAATGTTGGTTGTCGTGGCACACGTTCACAACCCACTCACAAAATTCGACAATCCTCTCTGGGTCGTCTTCATTCATAGCGTGTTGTAAGGTGGAATGTAGGGCCTCCATTTACCCTTAACTTGCTTCAAAAAGTGATGGACACTTGATTTACTGACACCTCACTCACGCGCAGTTTTCCGTGCAGATTTAGACTTCCCAGGGTAACGTGTGAATGTGTGCAAACAGCCTCCGCACTTCCTTCGTCCGTTGACGTTCTCTTCCTGCCGCACCGTCTTTTCTTCACATCACACACAGTTACGTCCACCTTAAACTTGTCACATAATCGTGCCATTGTTACGCGCGATGTTGGCGCAGTATCGAATCCTGGCCTCCATTGTTTCTGCACATCAGTCATATTCTCGCATTTCCAATAACACTTAAAAATCCACTCACGTTGCTTGAAATAAAAACTCGTCAATACAGCCATTTCTTCTACAATTGTAGTGTTGCCGCTCGTGGCTGCATACGGAATGACAACAGCAGAATAGCTAGATGCTCTTGCACACACCCAACGTTGTCATTATAGCGTCAAATACACGCAGTCCCGCCAGACTGTTTTTAATCGTTCCTCTGTTATTAACGTACAAAGCGTATAATCATTAATTTGGGACAGCCGATATTACCTTGCAAAGCCTTCCATCTGGCCATGGCGAAACAACGGATAACAACGCCGGAGATCACCGGTATTGTATCGAGGATTGGCTTTACGTTTTTTCTAAAGGTTAAATTAGTTCAGACATTATCATTTAAGTGGCTCATTAAGGCAACAAGAGCGGGTATTTAAAGAGACTCCAAGTAAAATATTGTCTGTAAAGCCAGTTTTTGTGCGTATATGTGCATCTCAGGAAATATGTTGGGAACAAACCTTTATCTCCAGGAAAGGCAAAAAAAAAAAAAATTATCTACAACCAAATTTTTTTTTTGCTTTTATCTTTCTGAATATGCTTAAACAAAAAATTTAAAAAATGTTTAAAATTATAATTTTGGTGGTTTTCCTGTGCAGTTTTGTTAAAGGAAAGGAGAAAGGTACAAAAATGGCGATTGTTGTTTAATCCATTCGCTTGAATCGTATGTAATAATGCTTCTTTTACAGATCTAATTTACGAGAAATTCAACTTCCCGTGAAAGCAAATCGCAGTTTAGGGAGGAGCAATCAAAATGCTTTTTTCTTTAGGGGTTTCGCTTAACGTACACATCTATTCGGAGTTATTTTGCATTGCCGAAGAGTAGGAATATTGGGAGGCAGTAACAGCGAAATCGAAACGCGTTTCAAAACGTAACACAACTCCCAAGCTGAACTCATGTCCTGGGCCTACAGTTGCTTGGCATGATAGAGGCATACACTGAGGCAACAAAAGTCATGGTATACCTCCTAATATCGTGTCGGACCTCCTTTTACCCGACGAAGTGCAGCAACTCGGCGTGATATGGACTCAACAAGTCGTTGGAAGTCCCCGGCAGAAATATTGAGCCATGCTGCCTCTATAGACGTCCATAATTGCGAAAGTGTTGCCGGTGCAGGAGTTTGTGCACGAACTGACTTCTCGATTATGTTCCATAAATGTTCGATGGGATTCATGTCGGGCGACCTTGGTGGCCAAATCATTCGCTGGTATTGTCCAGAATGTTCTTCAAACCAATCGCGAACAGTTGTGGCCCGGTGACATGGCGCATTGTCATCCATAAAAATTCCATCGTTGTTTGGGTACATGAAGTCCATGAATGGCTGCAAGTGGTCTCCAAGTAGCTGAACATAACCCTTTCCAGTCAATGATCGGTTCAGTTGGACCAGAGGACCCAGTCCAGTCCACGTAAAAACAGCCCACACCATTATAGAGCCACCACCAGCTTGCACAGTTCCTTGTTGTCAACTTGGGTCCTTGGATTCGTGGGGTCTGCACCACACTCAAACCCTACCATCAGCTCTTACCAAATGAAATCGGGACTCATCTGACCAAGCCACGGTTTTCCAGTCGTCTAGGGTCCAACCGATATGTTCAAGAGCCCAGGAGAGGCGCTGCAGGTGATGTCATGCTGTTAGTAAAGGCACTCGAGTCGGTCTTCTGCTGGCATAGTCCAGTACAGCCAAATTTCGCCACACTGTCCTAACGGACACGTCCGTCTTACGTCCCAAATTGATTCCTGCGGTTATTTCACGTAGTGTTGCTTGTCGGTTAACACTGACCATTCTGCGCACACGTCGTTGGTCTCAGTCATTAAGTGCAGACGGTTGGCCACTGCGTTGTCCATGGTAGGAGGTTATGCCTGAAATTAGGTATTCTTGGCACACTCTTGACACTGTGGATCTCGGAATGTTTAATTCCCTAACNGCCTGAAATTAGGTATTCTTGGCACACTCTTGACACTGTGGATCTCGGAATGTTTAATTCCCTAACCATTTCCGAATTGGAATGTCCCATGCGTCTAGCTCCAACTACCATTCCGCGTTCAAAGTCTGTTAATTCTCGTCGTGCGGCCATAATCACGTTAGAAACCCTTTCACGTGAATTACTTGACTACAAATGAAAGCCCAACCAAGGCACTGCCCATTTATACATTGTGTACGCGATACTACTGCCATCTGTATCTTTGCATATTTGTATCCCATGACTTTTGTCACCTCAGTGTATACTAGTGCCCACATAATGGGTATAAGCGTTTTTTTTTAAGCCAAGGACTTTGCTACTAAGCCTGCAGTCACCAAATTTAAATGGGGAATCAGTTTTAAAGAAATTCCTTCTGAGTGCATCAGTTTGAAAGATAACTTTTTCATACAAAAAATATTTAATGCATATTTTTCAAATAGTTCTGCTAGGTTAAAAAATATTCAAAAAATTTAATTTATAATTTTTGTTGTAAATGGTAAATTTAATGTTACATCTAGAAAAAAATATTCAATATACAAATTGGCAAGATGTCTTAACGTCCCAGTATTCCTAAAGAAATGTTACGTATAATAAATTTTGTTTGAAACTCTTATATTTTTAATGGATGCTTTGAGAAGACGTTTCTTCAACACCGATTTCCCATTTAAACTCTGTGGATGCAGACTTGGTAGGCAGCGGGTTTAAGCACTTGCCAAACTTATTTATGGAAAAACTGATTTTTAGTGATTTGTAATCTTAGTATATTGCACTTAGCAAAGGATCCGTGACTCTGAAACTGCTGCTTGCACATTAAAAGTNAGTGATTTGTAATCTTAGTATATTGCACTTAGCAAAGGATCCGTGACTCTGAAACTGCTGCTTGCACATTAAAAGTAGCATACTACTCATTAACAAAAACTGTTCACGGTTAGTTGAGTATTTTTTAAAGCCCTTCTCTATATTTACTTGTCTTCTCGTTTTGTAACATTCTGCCGTCTGTAAAATCATTGTCATGGACCTAATCACTTCATTCATGCGGCACCAAAGTGAAAACATGGAGTTTTTAGATGTGTAAATATGTTGTNCGTCATGGACCTAATCACTTCATTCATGCGGCACCAAAGTGAAAACATGAAGTTTTTAGATGTGTAAATATGTTGTTGATAATACGTAAATTCGCCCTCTAATGGGTGTAAAGCAAGAAATTCTAACTTCGTGGACCTTAAACGAAAACATTTCATTCTTAATACAATGGCGCGCCAGTCCATTTTTTATTGATTCGTTACTGGGAACCTGCACGCTGGTGTGTAGTTACGGGCAGTAATTATTTTTTGTTTTCAAAGGTTGCTTTCAAAAGTACTTACTTTACCGTGAACAGTCTACAAAGAGATCTACGTGTATTTCGCAAATTCTCGTGAGTGTCAGCTAAACTTTACAGTTATTTAAACACTCGAGTGGCCTACAGTTGTGCATTGGCTCCTGCGACAGTGAAAAGCCATTCTTTAATCCCCCTCTCCTCCCCTCCCCAGCTCAAAAATCATTTTTGGGCTTTATTATATCTCACACTATCGTTTTGTTATTGCTGCGTAGTCCTCTAGAACGTAATGGAGAAGTTGCGGCCAAATAAAATACAGAACGATTCACGAGGAATTACAGTCACTAACGAGGCTTATTCGTTGGGTCATTTGGAGAAAAATGTGTCATAAATGTGGATCCTATTCCCAATATAAACACAGTAATGAGAAAAAAAAATTGAAAAGTGATTAAATGACAAATAACTATTTCAAATATATAAACATTAATTATTATCAGACTTTATTGTTTGCATTTTATCATCAAACGCCATAATCGGCGTATACGTATACGTATTGTTACACAATCGCATTAACTCCCAACCAAAGGCTACAACTACAATAAATGTGCAGGGGGACGCCATGTTCACGCATAACACAGTGAAACAGTCACACTTCACGATGCAACGAGCTGTCCATTGTAAATATAGCGACTTGGACCCACGTTTATATAACATAATTTACTCCAAATGACTTATGGAATAAGCCCTGTGAGGGGCGGTAGCTACTCGTGAATCACCTCTATAAGCACGAAGAAGTGATGAACTGGCGTGGCGGTGCCTTTGATGTAGGCCTACTCATTCGCTTATTGGCTGCGCGTGTTTCTGAAACAGGCCTCGAGTCTGACTGGCTACCGTGTTCTGCAAAATATGAATAGTCTGTTAGCGGTTTTTGAATCAAACCTTTGAAAAATTACCCCATGTATAACGTGTATTTCCATAAATATGTCACGTATCACAAGCGTTTTATACTTATTTTTAGTTAAACCAACTTATACTAATATTTTATCCAAAAATTATAATATTTAGTTTTAAATTAATATGAATAAAAACAGAGATAAATTAAGTGTGATGGCAATAACTAGCAAGAAATAGTTCTTACAAAGAATATTATTACACGTAGTGCGCACGAATGCGGTGCTTTGTCCCTTTGGTGTAATTTTCTAGACTAGGTTAAGCTTTGTTTGTACAAGGCAAAGGAATATCCTGGAATTATAACTTTAGCAGGGCTTCAGAAAAGTGCGAAGTAACCGTGAATTGACTATACTTCAGATTCCAAGGGTCTGTGAACGAATCGATAATCTCAGCTGTGGGAGAATAGTGTAATATTTTATATTTATTTCTACAAATAATTCTTTGTAAACTTGTTTCCAAAGGTATCTGTGAAACACTGCAATTAAATTAGTGTAAATTTCACAAAATATTAGTGTGGAATGTGTAAAACTAATATTGAATTTCAACAAGTAAGTGTTGCAGAGACTTAAATTTTATCATAAACATTTAGCCGCATAAGAAACATTTTACACGTTTCCTAAAACAATGTATTGTAAATATACACGATTTCAACTAACCTAACCTAACCTAACCTAACCTAACCTAACCTAACCGTAGAGTTACAAGAAAATGTTTTGCAACTAGTTTCCAAGCAATTGTCTGTAACAAGCACAGAGATATTTTACTGTGTAGGTTATGGATGAGGCGTGCGCCAGCTTACTTAATGGTTGCCGCTGTATTACTGATACTCTCCACAGCATTCTGTGCAACAAGTTCTCGGAGCTATTTGTAAATATATTCAGGAAGGTACTGGAATAAATAACCGATTGAATATTGCATATGCATGTATGTAGCTGCGTGTGTTCTGACATGCTTACTTAGAGAGTCTAGAAATAGTGTGGCTTTTACGAGAGGGCGTCTCTCCGTATTTGTGTCCATGGTTCTGTTTACGACCAGAGGCCAGTTAACAATATCTTGGAGTTATTTTCTGACTTTTGGATAGGTAATGTATTAAACTATATTTTTAAGTATATAAAACAAACATTTTCTATAATTTTTTATGCACCGTGTCCCTGAATGTATATAACAAACTGTGTTGCAGTCCCACGTGATAAATGAGACAGAAAACTTAATACAGCTAATTGCCTGAAGTTATTACTAAAGGAGGGTATGCGCCCATAAAGCAAGAGGTTTTGTACTGAATTAAATTTAATGTATAAGATACCTTGAGAGATTAAGCAAAATATAAATGGAGGATGTTTAGCTGATAAAAGATCTGACGCTTGAATTGCGTTACAGTGTGTTTTAAATATTCGTCTTCCAAGAGACTCATGTGCCAAATGAGCTGATCTACGAAAATAACACGCACTTCACGAGGCATGTAGAGTGCTTTCAAGGCATTACGCACATTACAAACATCATTTCAGAGCACTCTAAGATAGCTTAAAAAAAANGCATGTAGAGTGCTTTCAAGGCATTACGCACATTACAAACATCATTTCAGAGCACTCTAAGATAGCTTAAAAAAAAATTTTTTTCTTCAAAGTACTGTATCTCACGATATAAGCTTGAGATGCATACAAAAACTCAAGTAACCTGCATTGAACCTTGCTGCAGACGTGCCATCAAACGCACCTTCTCAACGTGCCTTCTCGGCCTCAAACGCGGAAAATAGCCCCCCCCCCCCTTAAAACTAAGAAAATTTGTTTCGTAAAATTTTACCAGTTCGTAAATTAAATTGAAGTTGCCAGATNGCATGTAGAGTGCTTTCAAGGCATTACGCACATTACAAACATCATTTCAGAGCACTCTAAGATAGCTTAAAAAAAATTTTTTTTCTTCAAAGTACTGTATCTCACGATATAAGCTTGAGATGCATACAAAAACTCAAGTAACCTGCATTGAACCTTGCTGCAGACGTGCCATCAATACAATGGTACGGTCATTGCTTAACGTTCCATATATATACACAGCACGACGAGAACACTGCACGCCAGTTCTGTTAGTGGCGATGATGGCGCACTTGATGCGCATAACAATGTAGACCTTATCGCTTCCGCACTTCTCGGCCTCAAACGCGGAAAATAGCCCCCCCCCTTAAAACTAAGAAAATTTGTTTCGTAAAATTTTACCAGTTCGTAAATTAAATTGAAGTTGCCAGATNGCCCCCCCCCTTAAAACTAAGAAAATTTGTTTCGTAAAATTTTACCAGTTCGTAAATTAAATTGAAGTTGCCAGATTATAGTCGCAAAATAAATATCCTAACCCCTAGCTAGTCACCGGTTTTGATGTCTTAAGTTAACGGGTACAAACAAATTAACAAATAGGGTCACTTTAGTGAAACAAACTTGGGCCAACCATACTCAAGAAATGAGTGGACAGATTTTCAAAGGGTGCAACGGCACTGCACGCCTGTGTTGGTAGGCAGCGCCTATGTCGCCCACGAATGTTTACATCTGTTTATGGCGGATATGTTTATGGCGGTATACAAATCACAGCATTTGTTGCAAACCTAAGTGTTTACTACAAATAATATTGTGCATTACACATAATACATCTTTACATTGCTAAGACATATTTTGTTTAGGCTAAATCAAGTTAATATATAATAAACGTGGGTTATTTTATTGTGTATTTGCAGACTATCGCAATTAACAAAGTATCATTTCAAATAACTCAACGAATTGCAACTGTTGTCAGATCACCTGACATGTGACATCCGCGACCTCGCCATGAATCGCCACATACTCGTACTTAGCATTCACGAGTGGCAGAGGAGTCTTCTATCCACGCAGGCGTACCCCCTGAACTCTTTCAAAATTAGTTCACTCTTTTCTTGAGTACGGTTGGCCTGAGTGTGTTTCTCTAAAGCTACCCCATTTGTTCATGTGTGCCCGTTGACTTAAGACATCAAAACCGGAGAAAAGCCAGGAATTAGAATGTTTTATTTTCAATTGTAATATTGCTACACCAATATATTTTATGAGAAGGGATAAATCCACAAACCTAATTTTCTTAGGTTTTAGATCTTTTATCACCTAAGCACAATATATTAATATATTATCTTATCTCCCTTAGTATATGATATATTTTAATTAATGCATAACAAAACCTTTTGTTTTAGGGGCGCATACCCCTCTTAGTAATCACTTTAGGATATGAAATGTATTACGTTTTATGTAACCTTTTTTATGAGCAATCACCTCACAAAGTTAGGAGCATACATTCAGGAAAACGTTGTATATATATTGTGACGGAAGCTTTCCGACACATGGGACATAAACTCGTCCTTCCCTTCAATCACTGTTGTTTTGTATACTTTCCATAAAAATGCATAGCAGAGTATCAGCATACAAACAACAACCTCCAGGAGGCCCAACAGTCGACAAAGTTTTCTTAGGTTTGTGAAATGTTTGAAACCTGTTAAATATGCTTATTTTATATTTCTGTGCAAAGTCTCCCTCCCTCCTCCCTCTCTCACTATATATATGTGTATATGTGTGTGGGAGTGGGGGTTGGTGGGTGGGTGTGGGTGTGCGTGTATATTTGTTTCCTAAAAAAATACGTTACACAAATGGAAAATTTTTAAACCCAACTCAAGAAACAGACCAAAAGGGCAAATGTTTAAATTATATACATATACATACTATATATATATATATATATATATATATATATATGCCTCTAGCGGCTCTCAAGACCATGATGTTAAAAGCCATCCACGTCTCTTCACTCACTCACCCTAGCCCCTAAAATATCATTAAAATTCTCAAAATATTTAACTAAAATATTATAGGCGTGGAAAACCCATCCTTCCCTATAAGGAACAAGAGCTCCGCGATATGTCTTTATGCAGTCATTCCCCAGTCTCTGCCAAAACACGGCAAAAACGTCTTGTATATCCTCAGTCGCCCCACACAAAAAGTGTCTGGAAGGTCGGATACCATATTCATTGCTTCTAAAACATCGAAGGAGGTTTTCTCGTGACGTCACATTCGCCACGCACGCACGCCGACAACAGTCACTAGCAATGCTTCAAGAGAACGAGCACACACCTCCGCGCCGCATGTGTGATCCAACGCTCTGCTACGCAGCAACCACGCATTGTCAAAATACATTTCCTTCGTTTTACAGAAAACTGCTGCTAAAAATTTATACAGAAGCGTCCATAAACTTTCCGGAAAAATTCGGGCACATTTATTTTCAAAAAAAGACTCCGTAAATTTCACATAACTTTCCGTGAACTCATGGAACCNCGACTAACAGTCGGCCCGACTAACAGTCGGCCGCCCTGCCCCTTAGCTATAGGGGCAGGGCCACACTCCTACAACTCTCACTTAGCACTTTCCGTATAGCTTTGGTATTTCTACCGTTACGTAAACAATTTGTTCAGTTTCTACTAACGTTGGTGTATCTAACGTGTTGCTAAATGTTACAGACGCCTCATGCTTCCTTTCAATGTTTGAAAGGATAGGTCTTCGTTGCGTGAATAACCTAACTGTCGCAGAAATGACAACTTTATTGTTACAATAGCGAAGAAATCTTCGTGTAGACTCAGCATTGGTTGTCCTCGAAACCCGAAGCTACAGGAAATACTGAGACTTCCCGTATTTTGTATTTACGGAGCTCAACTCCGTTTTTCGTTTTTATGGATTGCGTTTCCGTACATTTACTGCAATTTTCCGTAAAATTTTCCGTAAATGCAAGGAAACGTTTAACAGTGCAATCAACGGGGCCCGCCTCGGCCATCACACAGGTAAATACGATGTATCAGTAGATCTCTGTCCCACATAACAAGTAACATAGCTCTTAAACCATTTCTGACGTGTAGGTGTTTTTAACCGATGTGACAACCGTCACACTTTATACACTGTCGGACAATAAAAATAGCGCGCACAAAAGTTTGCATCAGATGATACTGAAACTTTATAGAGGTAGTGATGCAGATCATAAATACACATGATCGCAAAAACAGAGCACCAGGATAGTTACATATGGATCTGTGGTATTCCGTCCGTTCATTTCAATATTAAATCGTACGCCATCGCACTGCGATATACGCTGCAACATGGTCTTTTATATCTAGATGTTGTCCTGAGGCAGACGGACCCATAATTTGTGGACAGTGTGTTCCAAATGCCGGGTGCTGTGGCATGGATGCAGCTGGCGATTCAACTGGTCTCACACATGCTCGATTGAAGATATGTCAGGGGAGCGGGCAGGCCATGGTATTGTTCGGACATTACTGAGTCAATCCTGGGTGACCTGTACCGTGTGTGGTTGGACGTCATCCTGCAGGAATGTCGCCTATGGAATCCTGGCCGTAAATTGGAGCAGATGGGGATGTCGGATCTCATCCACAGACAGCTTGGCCGTCAATATTCCACATAACACAAAGAGAGTGGACCAGATAGCATAGGCTATGGCTCCCCAGACCAAAATGCCTGCCATGGGGGAAGTGTGCCTTCGATAGTGAGATTGGGATTGTGCCAATCACCAGGGCACTCCACACCATGGTGCGATTTCATAACGAAGTGGCACTCATCACACCACACATCGCCAGTCTGTGGCTTTCCACGTTGCTCTGTCTTTGCACCAGTACAAACGGAGCCGCCGTTGTTGCAGTACTTGTAATGGGCGCCGGGATCGCAGATTCGCCTGCGCAAGGCGTCGGGCTATAGTTCATGTGTAAGTACACAGGAGCCTCAACACTTTCCCTAGCATCCCTCCGAGCCTGGTGCACGATCCGTCAATCCTCTCGACTGGTAGTCGACATAGTCCATCCTGGGCTGGTCCTCCGTGTCGGAAAGGGGGGCCTTCGCGTATTCACTACCCCCAACAGCATCGGACAGTATGATCCGAACTATCCACATCGTGGGCTATACGGCGATACGACCACCCTGCGGTTATCAGCCCCATTTTGAGTAATATTTCGAAGTCCGTCAGTTGCGTTAAGCGACGTCTTTGGCGTCTTCCCGGCATTTTTCTTAACTCCGTACACTTGCTTGGTATCGTCTGGTGTTTCGTGCGTTAATGCGGCTTCGCCTACCCGTCAGTGTTCACGACCGCTGGCCGGTGCTCGCAGCGCCACTGTCGAGCGTGCGGTCAAATGCAAACGCACCTAAAATGGAATAATGTGCATACCAGCCCGTACTCTGCCTATTTACATCGTTTCGTGGTTGTCACATGGTTTATTCGTGGTGAGCTATTTTCATTGTCCGGCAGTGCATTTGGGTATTTAAATAAATTGTTCATTCACCTACTGCATAAAAAAAATTTCATTCGAACCAGTTTTATATTGTAATAATTTAATTAAAGCTATAACTATGATTCGGCAATAGTTACTTTACATATTTGTTTCCTGCCACTTTCATTGTAAGCCAAAGATTTAGTTAGCGCATTGCTTTTTGCACCATATGTAACGTCTTCTTTTGAACCCCGTTGTTCGATAGGACGATTTCGAAAAGCGAGAATTTTCACTCGTGAAGTACGAAGCGGGTAGCAACCTGGCGGCCATTTCCCCGCAAAGTTCCTATTCGAAAAAAAAAATTAAAGAGAGAAAATAAATACTGAATGCTGCCGCTGGCGGCCATTAATGCAGTGCTAATTGCCCGTGTTCAGTTTCAGGGATGGGAGCACGGAGCAGACACACGCGAGCACTTCTCATTATACACGCCAGGCCCTCCACCTTCCCCCATAACCCTTCGTGCATCTGGTCCACACACACTGCAGCTATTAGCCCCACCCCCTTTTTTTTCTCCTCGTCTGTCCTATTAAACCCTTTTGGACGTGTTCCAAATGGCAGTTTTAGTTTACTAAACGATCACGTGACCCAATCTAGTATATGACGTATTTGGTATTTTAGTTTTTAGTATGTAGCGAAACTTAACTAAATACTAATACACCAAATCCCAAATCACCGCAATATATATTTTTTGATCATGATATGGCAAAGAAAACTGCAGGGACGGTTTAATAATCTACATATGTGTATATATTTTATGAATTTACATAACTGAATAAATACTTAATAAATAAGTAAACGTAGCCAAATGGTACTGTATACATGCGTTTATCATATAAATATTAATTCATTAATTCATTTTTAATTTATTTATTTATTCATGTTTGCGACGCCAGAGTGTTATGCAACGCAGGTAACAACTTTTATCAACATATAGCATCATCGAGGTAAACAAGTGAGTATCGACAGTGTTCTAACTGTACCATGCCAAATCAATAATTACTAAATTGCTAATTCGAACACGGTCTTAAACTTTTCACCCGCTGCAGTTGGCAGACACCGCAGTTGTTTCCACGCACTGCATACTCCCTACCGACAGCATTCCCTGCTGCCGGCGATAAATAAACCAACCGCTCTGTTTACTGCTTTCATATTGGCCAGAAGGGAGGGAGTATTTTTCATCCTTTTTTTGTTAATAAATTCCTGGGAAAAGGGGAGGTAGCAGATAGTTGCTGCACATATTGCAAAACTGCGATTACCGAGCAAACATAAAATATATGATGGGTGCAATAACATGTATTTGTTTGCATTGTGTTGTTGTTTAATTTACACCACGAGTGTACCTATTGCCTATTTATTACGTTAATGTAATATGTAAAACAGGAGCACGCTTCTCTACTTGGCTTTCTGTATACTCTAATCTACCCAGGAACCTAGATCCCACCTTGCATTTACGTGCCATTTTGTGTTAAGACGAGGGTACCTAGAGGTGCCCACTTTTCAGTCGCGAAGTTTCAGTGTGCCACTGCCGTAGTAATTCGTCTAAGTGCACAGGAGGAATTGAGTCTAAGACTTCTCTAGAGCACTCCCGGCATACGCCCATCCATACTTCAGCTTGCAGACAGTTTGTTTGTGCAAGGTAGACAGACATACCGCATTTCCCAAAGTGAATTTTTTTTGGTTAATTGCAGCTAAAATAATTACTTCGTTGTCTATTTAGCGTCATTCCACGTTTCTAGTTGTAGTCGACTGAATAATTAAAGGCTGGAAGTGTGTACTCGACCAAAAATAAATGTACCCGTTAGTTTATTTTATCGTTCCTTGTATTCCTCATTTCAACATTCAACAATGCCAAAAATGAACAAGTGGTAGAAACATCTAAAGTTAAGCTTAGAAATAAATATGTGGAAGCTACCATTAAAGGTGCTCTACGAGATCTTGAAACTTACACACGTGAGATGTAATATTTTTAAGGAATATTTTTAAAGAAATTTTAGTAGAAATATATCTTGGTTTTCATTACACCAAATCTAGCCATACTAACTGAAACAGCCCTATGTAATGACCTACAACCCTCTCGTAAACATTAAAGCAGTGCAAGAAATTCGGCTGCCCCTGAAGGAGAGCACATGCAAGTTGGGCAGAAGCTAATTACTGAGTTACTACACTAAACTCCTTTTTTTTCTTGCCAACGGAAATTTCTAAGCCAGGTGGCCTCACTTAAAGGCAAAAAAAAAAAAATATGTTTTTACATGAGTAAATATTTGCAATGAGAAAGAAATATGGTTCTAGGCACCAAATTGTTGTACTCATAACCCATATTAGGACAGAAATCAGTTTGGTTGTAGGGACCACCTAAATATTGGTAACGTGGACAGTAACTGCAACAGGACTGTTGTGGTTTAGTCTGTGACTGTATCTGCTACTATGAATGCAGTTCCTACAGCAGAGCATTCCGTTTCTCCTGCAGAGCAGATGGTTTCTTTAACAAAACAACTTCTGCAAGAACTGGATTGTTCCTGTAACGAACAGTACTGTAATGAACTAACGAGAATTCTGTTTCTGGTGCAGAAGTTTTGTTGCTGCTACCCTGAAGCCCGTGTACATAACTATTCTGTTGGCAGTTCTCTGAGGAATTTATTCAGTGTGCAAATTTTACTACTCTCCTCCTGACTGAGTTTCAGTGCAACAAAAATTAATTCTCGGTAAATAACTTTTTAATTAAAGCTCCGACGTGCGTAAAAACCAAAATATATCAATAAACGCATTTTCAGAAACCAAACTCCGTGTTAAAATAACTTATATATATATGTAAAAACTATGTTTTAAGTTGAACTTTTCATATATTTGCTTTAAAAGTAACACGATTAATGCTAGTTTTCAAATGATAAGTCATTTTTGTCCATTTTTCATCGATATCTGGTAAAGAAACCATAAATATTCTCAGAACCTAAAAACATAATATTTTGGTTTTTGAACAGCCTCTCCGAGGTGTTAAGTAAAGACGCGACAGGGTATAAAGCTGTAATTGCTAGACTGAACGGAGTGGGAATGCCGCAAGAGGCACAGGGTGGAGGGGATGAATAGGATTTATAAGATGCTATAAGATAGCCAACAGCTTGGAAGGCAATCGAGAGGAAAGCTCACGCCCAAACGCATCCCGGATGCAAATGAGGCGTGGGAAACCGGTCCTGTGCCAGGTTGGAAGGATGTGGGTTCCTGTTCTCAGCGAGGATCGAACCCACGTCTCTCGCGCCCTCCTGCTCGCTCGAACAACCGGGCGGTACTTGCTCGACCGTGTGTGTCGTGGCGAGAGACTGGAAGACACATTTCACTGCAGCCAGCACCGTATAGCACATTCGCGGTTACTTCCAACTNCGTTTTACTGCAGCCAGCACCGTATAGCACATTCGCGGTTACTTCCAACTTTCCTGAAGCCCTGCTGAAGTTCTACTTTCAGGCTATCCCTCCGCCTCATGCCGACAACTATCAACTAAATCTAGGATATTGCGCCAAAGGAACAACGCACCGCATTCGCGCGCACTCAGTGTAATAATATTTTCCATGAGAACTATTTCTTACTAGGCATTNCATTTCACTGCAGCCAGCACCGTATAGCACATTCGCGGTTACTTCCAACTTTCCTGAAGCCCTGCTGAAGTTCTACTTTCAGGCTATCCCTCCGCCTCATGCCGACAACTATCAACTAAATCTAGGAGATTGCGCCAAAGGAACAACGCACCGCATTCGCGCGCACTCAGTGTAATAATATTTTCCATGAGAACTATTTCTTACTAGGCATTACCAACCCACATTACCAACCCACCTATTTTCTCTCTGTATTATTCATATTAATCATTAATAAAAAATTATAATTTGTAGATAAAATATAAGTAAAAGTCCAATTTAACAGAAAACTAAAGTACTTTATGTTAACAGAAGTATAAAACGCTTGTGATACTTGACATATTTTCAAAACAACCAGTATGGGGTGATTTTTCAAAGGTTTGATTAAAAAAGTATGAATAAACCCTGAATAGGCTATAGAAGATATATGAAGTGGAGTGTGCATACCAACTGCGTAGTAACTATCATGAATGTCCCAACACCGAGTGATATTCAAACCTAGCTGAGCTGCAGCCGAGTGCTACGCCTTGGTAACTTCAGCTAAAGTGACTACTAATGAAATCGGAATTTTCTTGTATAAATGCGTTTCAAATACTAGACAACGTACGAAAATAGATATTTAAATTTTTGCAGCTTTACTGTTTAGTTCCCTGCTGAACTTATATTCTTAAGGTGTGTATAGCATTGTTAAGCATGAATAAATTTACTAACAAACACTATTACTAACCTAATTGTCACGAAAAATGCAAAAAAACTCTCGAACTGTATTTTCGAACGAAAGAAATCAAATTAGTGGTCAAACAAATATATATAGTTGATTTCAACAAAATATTTTGTTGAAAGTATAATTTATTTTGANTCAATTTTTGCAGCTTTACTGTTTAGTTCCCTGCTGAACTTATATTCTTAAGGTGTGTATAGCATTGTTAAGCATGAATAAATTTACTAACAAACACTATTACTAACCTAATTGTCACGAAAAATGCAAAAAAACTCTCGAACTGTATTTTCGAACGAAAGCAATCAAATTAGTGGTCAAACAAATATATATAGTTGATTTCAACAAAATATTTTGTTGAAAGTATAATTTATTTTGAGCCATTACATAGGTTTTACTTATTCAAGTGTGTATTTCATTTTCTGAACAAAATAAATGTTGTTGCTTTCAAGTTGAGTTTACTCAACTAAATATTTTGTTGTGAAAATTAAAAATATTTTAGACCCTATACAAACAAATATTTTATTGTCTGTACTCTACGTGCGGAATGAAAGGATTTGGGGGGAAACTGGAGGTCTCCGAGAAAATCCGCCGACCAGCGCCATCGTCCGGCACGATTTCCACGTGCGAAAATCCGGTAGCGACCTCGCTCGGAATCGAAACCAGTTCGCCTTGGTGGAAGGCGAACGCTATAACAGTTGCGCCACAGCGGTCCAATAATTTTAGAATAATGTTTCCTTAAATGAGTGCTTTGTTACAGCAGTGTACTACTTTTGACCGAGTTGGAGTTTATGCTGTATCCAATTGTAAGTACGTACATACTTGTTAAGTATATACATATTCATACTTGCCGTTGTGTATTTACCGAGACTATTGGGACGGGTTTTTTTTTCTGGCTGTACTTGACTCGTCGAACAACCTGGCGTAAATAACACGAATTACTAGAAATTAAATACGTGTTTTGACATTCTGAGCTAACAACTCTATGATTTTTTCTGTAAATAAACATTTTGTGTTCTGTGTTGGTTGTCTTTGCTTTCGTTTATGTCTATGTTGTTGTTTGGTGTTGTTGCAAAAAATAACAATAATGCATTCGTCATGTGTAACAGGTACGTTATTATAAACGCAGAAATAATGTTGCACATTGGTCGCTTCGTAGAGCAATAAGACGGCGGGTAAGTAGAACCACAAAAAAGTTCCCATCATAGGTAATTTATGTGACGTTTGAAAACAAACATGGCGACCACAGCAAGTACGCAAATTCACCCATCAAGTAAGCAACTTAGTGTACTTGGCAAGTACAGATGCTGTATGTACTATGCTAGGAACTGGGATGGCGCTAGTAAATACTTAGTGACGTCACAGGCGGGGCGAAGTATGGACATGTATACACATGAAGGGAATTGGGATACAGCCTTAAGCATGGTGTAAGTAGGTAGGTAAGGCCTAGCGTCTCGTCAGCGGTAATGCCATAAGAGACGGAGGAAGTTGCTCAGATAAACAGGAACGGGGAAGGAATCGGCCATCCCAGCATCCGCTTGGAGCGATTTCGGGAAACCATGGAAAACCGAAATCAGGATGGCCGGAATGGGAATCTAACCCGGGTCCTTCCAAATGCGAGTCAAGTGGCTTACCACTGCACCACCTCGCTAGGTAAATACGATCCAATGAAGTTACTTAACTATTAATTATTATAAACAAACGGCACATCACTGCTGAAACACGTGAATTTGACAGATATTTTTTNAAGTTACTTAACTATTAATTATTATAAACAAACGGCACATCACTGCTGAAACACGTGAATTTGACAGATATTTTTTTGGCAATTCTTGAGTGAGTGCTGGAGACACGCAAAAGACGAAAAAAAATTCTACCTCTTTCTAATTTACGGCTAGCATCCTATTCAACTGTCACCAACAGAAAGGCTTTCACATTTTAGCAACAGGCGATGTTCAAGAATAAGGTTACGCACATTTTCATCTGTACGTGTATTTTTTTCCTACATATTTTCAATCAATAACATATATAAATTACGGCGTCAGAAGTAGGTGGACATAAATGCGTCACTTCGGTAAATAACTTGCCCACAAAGTTGGCAAAAATTTTCATCTGACATTAATTGCCCTCACTTGTTATATATTGGTTGTACAATTCAATTATCGTATTCCGGGGCTACTCCGTACCTGATTGGGGAACTCTGAACCACTCAAAATGTTTGTTTTGGATTCATCTCGAACATAGTAACATAGCATACATAAGAAAGAAATATTTCTCAAATCAAATGGATTGCCAAATGAGCTTAGAATTCTTCGTAAGTTGAAATGAGAAACCCAGAATATAGTACTGTTTTGGCTGCAAACGCAATAGCCCTTTTCAATATCATTTTTCACTTCTTCTATAAACCACCAGCCACATATTTTTCCGCATACACGGAGTTACATGGGCATCGTGAATGGAAACACAGTTCTGAGAAACGGAAGGGCATTTCGGATCTCAAAATCACGCGACTTGCTGAATACGNCATCGTGAATGGAAACACAGTTCTGAGAAACGGAAGGGCATTTCGGATCTCAAAATCACGCGACTTGCTGAATACGCAAGACATGGAATTTCTCAGCAAACTGAATATAGAGTAAAAACTGACGGACATAGTTGATTCGTACAGGTATTTTTTTACTTCATGAGAACAGTTTCGGTTTCGTCAGTCACATTGAAGGGAGCGTGTCTGTTTTGCTGGAAGTAGTGGGTTCGATGGTTTGATGCACCGGTGCGCTTTTCCAACGTGGTTTCTTATCTCCGTTCTAAACAAATTTTTAGATTTATTTTTGATGAGTAAAACAGAGGTATAGNGCATCGTGAATGGAAACACAGTTCTGAGAAACGGAAGGGCATTTCGGATCTCAAAATCACGCGACTTGCTGAATACGTAAGACATGAAATTTCTCAGCAAACTGAATATAGAGTAAAAACTGACGGACATAGTTGATTCGTACAGGTATTTTTTTACTTCATGAGAACAGTTTCGGTTTCGTCAGTCACATTGAAGGGAGCGTGTCTGTTTTGCTGGAAGTCGTGGGTTCGATGGTTTGATGCACCGGTGCGCTTTTCCAACGTGGTTTCTTATCTCCGTTCTAAACAAATTTTTAGATTTATTTTTGATGAGTAAAACAGAGGTATGTAACATAATAGAGGTATGGAACCAATCAGAGTAATGAGATGAGGTCGGCAGCGCCTATATAAGACAACAAGCGTCTGGCAAAGTTGCTAGATCTGTTACTGCCGCTACAATGGCAGGTTATCAATATTTAAGTGAGTTTGAACGTGGTGTTATAGTCGGCGCACGAGAGATGGGACATAGCATCTCCGAGGTAGCGATAAATTTTAGATTTTCGCGTACGACCATTTCACGAGTGTGCCATGAATATCGGGAATCCGGTAAAACATAAAATCTTCGACATCGCTGCGGCCAGAAAAAGATCGTGAACGAGCGGGACAAACAACGATTGACGAGAATCATTAAACATGACAGACGTGCAACCCTTTCTCATATTGGCGCAGATTTCAGTGCTGGGGTATCAACAAGTGCCAGAGTGCGAACTATTCAACGGACCATCATTGATATGGGCTTTCGGAGCCGAAGGCCCACTCGTGTACCGTTTTTGACTGTACGACACAAAGCTTTACGCTTCGCCTGGGCCCGCCAACACTGCCATTGGACTGTTGATGACTGGAAACACGTTGCTTTGGTCTGACGAGTCTCGTTTCCAATTGTATCGGGCGGATAGACGTGTACGGGTATGGAGACATCCTCATGAATCCATGAACCCTACATGTCAACAGGGGACTGTTCAAGCTGGTGGAGACTCTGTCATGGTATGGGGCGTGTGCAGTTGGCGTGAAATAGGACCCCTGATACATCTAGATATGACTCTGGCAGGTGACAAATACGTAAGCATCCTGTCCAATCACCTGCACCCATTCATGTCCATTGTGCATTCCGACGAACGTGGACAATTCCAGCAGGATAATACGTCACCCCACGCGTCAATAGTTGCTACCGAGTGGCTCCAGGAACACTCTTCTGACTTTAGACACTTCCATTGGCCATCTAAATCACTAGACATGAACATTATTGAGCATATCTGGGATGCCTTGCAACGTGCTGTTCAGAAGAGATCTCCCGCGCCTCACACTCATATGGATTTGTGGACTGCCCTGCAGGATTCATGGTGTGCATTACATCCTGCATACCTTCAGACATTAGTCGAGTCCATGCCACGTCGTCTTACGGCACTTCTGCGGGCTCGTGGGGGCCCTACACGATATTAGGCAGGTGTACCAGTTTTTTTTGGCTCTTCAGTGTATAATAAGGTTGATTTCATTAGTTCTTTACTTGTTACTTACAAGCATTATTACCAAATTATGTGATTAGATAGGCCTTTATATCACAATAATTCTGCCTAGTAACGTAAGTCATTACTAAGGGAAGTATCGGAACAAAGGATAGGCAAAACGAGCCGGATAAGGGGCAGCTTCTCGTCGTATCCCGTTGCCGACTGTTCGCGGTGAGGCAACCGTAGCAAAGTGATCTTGCACGTTTTTTTTTTTAGCAAGATCTCTCCCAACTCCTTCACCCTTAGATTAATGTATTGTTGCTCCTCTTTACATAAAATAAAATAAATCACTAATAGTTGACGATATAACGAATGTCTGTATCTCCACGACACAGTGTGCAGCAATTTCTATTTTTTCAGACAAGGTAGTAGGCATTCGGCAAGACCGATTTGTACTGCTGGTTGCCAATGTGTACGACCTGTGAAATTGACGTTATTTTTGGCGAAAAGTTATATTTTAAGCACATGTGAGTTTTTTCATTACGTTTGTCATCGGGCCATACTTCAATTGACACGCCCTTAAAAATGTTGCGCCAGTGAACGTACACTTCATAAAGGCGTGCTCGAATCATGTGCGGTCTTGTCATATGAGGACTGGCTTCACACTCATATATCAGCCAATGAACTAACGATACTAGCTTGAGTATTAACATGGTTGTGAAGTATAATGCGATGCCAAATTAATCATGACCCGAGTTTTGCAGAGCACTACTAATCTGAAACATATTACGATTTCGATTTTATGTTTTTCGGATGCCGGAGCTCGAAAAGAGGTATAAGGAAGGAGCGCACGTAAATAAATTAAATCTCAACGAGGGGATGAAAATGTTGCACGTGTCAATGCCTTAGCTGACGTTCACTACTGCTTCTTCGCTTCCAGAGAAAAGTACCTTAGTAGTATTGGCACCGGAAGGCAACGTTGGTAATTCTGTTTAAACGTCACTACCCCAGAAACATCGCAGTTTCATAAGCAATGTGTGGTTTCGTCTAAGTTAATTCTGTGGACTAATAACAGTTCGAGGACGTTATAGGCCAAACTTGTTAGGTACATAGACGGAAATTTCAAACCGCTATATGCCCAACTCTGGCAGAAGGTGGTGCTTATTTTGAAAGTATAGTCCATTCATGGTTACTTCTGAAATTCTTGAAGCCCTGCCAAAGTTCTGCATGCAGGCTATTACTCTACCTCATGCAAACAAAGCTTAACAGAGTCTAAAAAAGGACACCAAAGGGACAACACACGCATTTGTGCGCCTTCAGTTAAATAATATTCTTCATGGCAACTTTTTCTTACTTGGCATTACCAACACATGTATTTTCTCTTATTATTTATTCATGTTAATTATAAATGAAATATTACCATTTATAATATAAGTAAAGTTAAATTTGAACAAAATTAAGAAACTTTTATGTAAATAGAAGGATAAAACGCTTGCGGTATCTGACATATTTAGGTAGGAAACCACCAAACACGTCATTCATGGGGTGATTTTTCAAAGGTTTGATTCAAAAAGTGTTAAGATAACGCAAATAGACTATAACTATTCATTTTAAACTGTNTGGTGATTTTTCAAAGGTTTGATTCAAAAAGTGTTAAGATAACGCAAATAGACTATAACTATTCATTTTAAACTGTGTGTCATGATTTACGTCGCGCAAAGCTCGGCGCCGCAGCAACCACGGCCACCGGGTCTCAGTTTCTTTCGCATTACGAACAGGAAAAGTAGTGTCGCCTAATGATCTGATCTGTTTTTTCCAAGTCTGGCAGAACGTGTGGACTAACGCCGTAAAAACGCTATAAAATAACTTTGAAATACGACATAATGGCCTAGTTAAATTTGGTTTGAAGAATTTGAACATCACGAGTGGGCGGAAGTTTAGCCTGTAAACTTCATAATTCTTTGACGCGTGGTAATANATCACTAATAGTTGACGATATAACGAATGTCTGTATCTCCACGACACAGTGTGCAGCAATTTCTATTTTTTCAGACCAGGTAGTAGGCATTCGGCAAGACCGATTTGTACTGCTGGTTGCCAATGTGTACGACCTGTGAAATTGACGTTATTTTTGGCGAAAAGTTATATTTTAAGCACATGTGAGTTTTTTCATTGCGTTTGTCATCGGGCCATACTTCAATTGACACGCCCTTAAAAATGTTGCGCCAGTGAACGTACACTTCATAAAGGCGTGCTCGAATCATGTGCGGTCTTGTCACTTGAGGACTGACTTCAAACTCATATATCAGCCAATGAACTAACGATACTAGCTTGAGTATTAACATGGTTGTGAAGTATAATGCGATGCCAAATTAATCATGACCCGAGTTTTGCAGAGCACTACTAATCTGAAACATATTACGATTTCGATTTTATGTTTTTCGGATGCCGGAGCTCGAAAAGAGGTATAAGGAAGGAGTGCACGTAAATAAATTAAATCTCAACGAGGGGATGAAAATGTTGCACGTGTCAATGCCTTAGCTGACGTTCGCTACCGCTTCTTCGCTTCCAGAGAAAAGTACCTTAGTAGTCTTGGCCCCGGAAGGCAACGTTGGTAATTCTGTTTAAACGTCACTACCCCAGAAACATCGCAGTTTCGTAAGCAATGTGTGGTTTCGTCGAAGTTAATTCTGTAGACTAATAGCAGTTCGAGGACGTTATAGGCCAAACTTGTTAGCTACATAGACGGAAACTTCAAACCGCTATATGCCCAACTCTGGCAGAAGGTGGAGCTTATTTTGAAAGTATAGTCCATTCATGGTTACTTCCGAAATTCTTGAAGCCCTGCCAAAGTTCTGCATGCAGGCTATTACTCTACCTCATGCAAACAAAGCTTAACAGAGTCTAAAAAAGGACACCAAAGGGACAACACACCGCATTTGTGCGCCTTCAGTTAAATAATATTCTTCATGGCAACTTTTTCTTACTTGGCATTACCAACACATCTATTTTCTCTTATTTTTTATTCATGTTAATTATAAATGAAATATTACAATTCATAATATAAGTAAAGTTAAATTTTAACAAAATTAAGAAACTTTTATGTAAATAGAAGCATAAAACGCTTGCGGTACATGACATATGTAGGAAACCACCAAACACGTCATACATGTGGTGATTTTTCAAAGGTTTGATTCAAAAAGTGTTAAGATAACGCAAATAGACTATAACTATTCATTTTAAACTGTGTGTCATGATTTACGTCGCGCAAAGCTCGGCGCCGCAGCAACCACGGCCACCGGGTCTCAGTTTCTTTCGCATTACGAACAGGAAAAGTAGTGTCGCCTAATGATCTGATCTGTTTTTTCCAAGTCTGGCAGAACGTGTGGACTAACGCCGTAAAAACGCTATAAAATAACTTTGAAATACGACATAATGGCCTAGTTAAATTTGGTTTGAAGAATTTGAACATCACGAGTGGGCGGAAGTTTAGCCTGTAAACTTCATAATTCTTTGACGCGTGGTAATAAAAGTAACAGGAGCGCCAACGGCCACCGTGGGAAATTGAAATGCAGAAGCTGGCAGCCCAGTTAAGATGGAGCCAGGAGAAACTATTGGGAAGTCCGAGATAGGATAATGGCGAGGAGATCAGCGGCGGCAAGTGGAGTGGGGCGAACATAGTGGCGTGAAAATGGACTTTTATCAGTGAGGCGAGTCGTAAATATAACTGGCGGCGGCGAGTGAGCTGATAGCTCTCGGGCGAGCCTGAGCAGCGAGCAGCGGTCGACATACTCGCAACTCTAGTGTCTTAACTGTGTGCTAACGAACACACGACGTACGGTCCAGTGATGCCAACTTATACGATTTTCCGCTAGTTTTAGTGGAATTAATTACGGTTTAGTGGAGGAATATTACCTTGAGCGGGTAACAACATTTTTTGCGGTTTTTTTTAATGTATAGAATAAAATAGCATGGTTAAGGGTTTGTGTATTGAGCTCTTTTATAGAACGTCAAAGTTTCTGTCTTGCTCACTTTATGAAGTTCCGAAGTAACACTCTATCCCTCTCTCTCTATCTCTCTTTCTCTCTCTTAAACATATACGCCATACGCGAAGAGGATATTCAGGGTTATAAGGAGAAGAAGGAACTATTATATATATATAATCTTTGAAAACAGAAAATATTGGTACATTTCACCGATGCTTATATAAAGACAGTTTTATATACCTAGTTTACCATGAAATGTTTTCAATTTTTGTTATTATGAGTCGGAAACAAGCGACTGCCGAAAATGTAGAACTAAACTTAAAAAGTCGTAAAATATTAAACAATATGATATATTTTCTCAAATTTAAAAAAGCTATTACTATTATTACTACTATTATTATAAATAGATTTATGGGGAATTTTAGCGGATTTTGCAACTTGTTCTGGCAGATTTTTAATATAGGACTTGGCAACACTGGACGCACCTTCCAACTTACGGCGCCCACCTGCCCCACGCTTCAACTGTGTAGCAATGTGCTTGAAATACACGCATTTTTATAAATGTTTCCATTTACGAAAATAACACTGAAGAAGAGGTAAGAATGGTTCTCTAACACACTCAGCAAAAATTGATAGTTTCAGGTGTTGCAAATAAGAAATGTTTTTATACGTAC
Source organism: Clitarchus hookeri (assembly GCA_002778355.1). Classification (NCBI taxonomy): domain Eukaryota; kingdom Metazoa; phylum Arthropoda; class Insecta; order Phasmatodea; family Phasmatidae; genus Clitarchus; species Clitarchus hookeri. The sequence continues at coordinate 884,420 of NQII01000311.1, read as the reverse complement.
AGTACTTAAGTCATTACCGCACTTATAACGTTATCATAACCAATTATGCATAAGGTTTATGTTCGACCGGCCGTTGTGATCCAGAAAAGTAGCTCGGTTTACGAATCAGTTACAAAGAAGGAAAACCATTTGGCACTGAACCTTGAAGTGTACTGTATCAGCCAGAAATAACATTCCAATGCGTTACGTTTGTAGTCATGTACACTGCGCTGAACTGGCTAAATATATACACGTTAGAAATACTGCTTAAGACTCTCAAATTGAGCTAAAAGTGGTATTTTTCAGGTTGTTCTACTTCAAACTAAAATAGAAAACTTTATTTAACTTTGTTATACACTTCCGACCAGTAAATTCATAGAGTCGCATCTGAAAAGCCTTAAAAAATATGCGAGCTTGGCAACGATGCAAGACTTTGCACGTACGACATAATTTTGAAAGAAAATGACAGAAATCGAAACCCGTCCTCATACGTCTACAAGCTTGCAATCGTGGCGATGGTACGGATGAGCTGCACTTCGAGAATGAGTGTGTTACAAGGCATTCCGCGAGGAGAGTTAAAGCGATAATATTTGTTTGCTGCTGAAAACAAATACAAAGCATTCTCTAGAAAAAAAACTTAAATAATAATTGCTAAAGTAACTACAAACGCTTCTTCGCGATCTCAGCTATAGAAGGCTTTCCAAAACAAGTAGTTACCGCGTAATGGACTGGGCGTAGATATGCCTATATCTGATCGCGTGTTTTCGTATACTGTTAGAAATTTCTGTAGATTTACGGGAAATTTTACGGAGATGTAGAGTTATTTTACGGAAAGGCACTCCGTAATTACGAATAACGGAAATTAGCTCCGTAAATATAAAATACGGAAGCTCTTCGTAGTCTTATGGCTTCGACTTTGAAACACGAACAATGCCGGTGATATACCTGAAGCGTATAAAATCCCATCTTCAGAATACTACTTCGTGTAAAATAGTAGTAGAAGAGTGGAAAATCGCCCATGGTGCACCGATTCTTTGGTTGTTTTCCAAATTCTGCTACAGGACAAAACCTTTATAAACAGTGAAATAGGCACACAACGAAAATAAAACTATTTGTTCGTAGCCTAGTTTCATGAACCTCAAATAAGGCAAAATAACTAGCGATCTAACACGACTTGAAACTAAGAGAGGCGCTTTCGTCACTTTCGTGTAAAATCCATATTTACGAAATACGGTATTTCGTGTAAAGGTGTGGTAGATGAGTGCCCATATAGGACATATCAATCCAAAGAATATCTGATGGATGTCCCCACAGACGTTCTGGATATCTAGGGACATCCAGGAATAGCAAAGTTAAATCCAAAAAACTGCCAAGGTATATCCAAATGTCCGTCCAATATCCACACAAGGATATATATATATATATATATTGTGGATATCCTGTATACATATTTTGTAACATCTAATGGATATCCAGAAAGTGGTACGAACTGATATCTTCTACTAGATAGCCGACAGATATCCTGAAAAGATTCACTTCAGGACTTAGATGACTTAAAGATATTTTGGATGGAATTGAGATATCCAGTGGATATCGTGTGCTATGTGGGTGGTTCCAGTTAATAGTGTTGATTTGTCGATTCGTGTTACAATCACACTACATGACAAAATATTTAAATTTTATTTAATTTCTTTGTTATGCACAGTAAAATACATTACAGAAAAAAAAACTCTCTTTATTATCTCATCTTGTAAAGCTGAAATAAAGTAACAAACTTGTAAGCACTCTAAGATGACTGCGAGGTATACATACATCTTTATCCATGTATACATAATTTACAATACTTCTGCTTATAAAAGTATGGTAGGTGAGTGGATAAGGTATAAAGGTGTCAGTTTTATTTTCCAAGTTCTAATCCCACTAACGGACAAAATTTTTTTTTTTAACTTTTTTGAAGTATTTTTTATACACAGTGAAACACCCACATAACGAAAGTAAAACTTTTCTTTACCTCTTTTTATAAAGAGCAGATTTAAAAAAAAACTGGCAAATTTATTGACACGTTTTGTAAATTCGGAGATTTATGGGAAATTTATGGAGACAACGTTAGGAAGATGTCTGGATAATATGTAGCCGGTACTTTCCGTAATTTGAAGGACACTTTTTCTAACAGTTTGCTTGCTATTGCATGGAAAGCAAACATACCATTGCTTTTGACAAGTACAGCACAATAGCCAACACACGAACTTATATGCTAGAGAATATACAAAGATGCTAAAATACCAGTAACATGAACAGAGAAGATCGGCACACGTTAAATAAAATGAATTCAAAACACACGTGACCCGTTCGCGATTCGCTGGCTTAAACGCCGACACAAAAACACACACACACACAAATACACATAAACATAAGCGTGCGTGGGCTGCCATTCGGCTCAAGACCTGTTTAGTTTCCGTCTGTGAACACTAGAGTTGCTCTCGAATGCTCAGACCCTCTCGTCGCAAGCTTCCGAACACTTCCCGCGTTTTACGACTGCGGATGGTGCACGTCGAAATAACCCACGTGGCGTCGTGATGCCTCTCCGAGAAGTTCAAGACAGGCCGCCGATAAGTGGCCCTCCTATTGGCGGGATGAGGTCAGCTGCTGTTCCTACGGTCCTCGTGCAGTGAACGACACGTATTTCTTGAGATAAAGACAAGGCGGGATGATCAGTGTAACTGGTGACATGGTCCGCACTCTTTTGTTACTTCAACTGTCTTTTTTATATATATACTAAACTATTCTACTTGTTAAGCCATACCGATCAAACACTGGCTTCTGTTATTTTTAAATTTAAAGTTAAATTAGGATTAAAGTTCTTAAGTTAATTTTCAAAGTAAGTAAAAAAAAAACAAGAGGCTATGGTTTTTAAAGTTACTGTGTAGGGTACGGTTTTAATTGGCTTTCTATTCTTATTATTATGATATTAAAATTAGGGATGGTGTGATAAGTCTTTATTTATTAATTTTGGGGTTTCTCTATTTTTGTTGTGGGGAAAAAGGGGAGGACCCCCTGTAAAACAACTCCAGATGCACTGTCATTATTATTAAAGTTGCACTGTTATTACACTGGAATTTGTTGTTGATATTATTGTTGCACTGGTTTTCTGCTTCAGTTTTTCTTATGGTGGCTGGTCTGCTTCTTCACTGAAGCTGTTGCTGGGTGAGAGTATTTTTAACGTTAATGTATAAGTTGTTCGTACTTTTATGTTGTCAGCATGCTCTGGAAGTTTTTCCACCTTGTTCGCGATCGATCTTCACTAACTCACCTAGGGACTCTGTGGTATTTAAAAGAGTACTAATTTCTGTTGCTTTACTCCTCCGGTATTTCCCTTAAATGAGTTGGCAGTGACCGTGTGCGTATAGCTGTGCAAGAGGTGTGAGCAGCGTGAAGCATTTGTGTTGTAGACGCAGGTTAGCTGCTTACGAATATATATCGCAGCATGTTCTGGATCGGTCGAGAAACGAAGAACATTCGTCGTGGAATTCGGCAGCATCAAAATGCTCCCTGTTGGTTCACCGTTAGCTGGCCGNCCGAGAAACGAAGAACATTCGTCGTGGAATTCGGCAGCATCAAAATGCTCCCTGTTGGTTCACCGTTAGCTGGCCGGCGACGAGCCATGACCACCATGGCTGTGTTTCTGGATTGGCGACACTGGTCCCGAGGCTTTGCTGCTAAGGCAGGAGGGGTGAAATTTGGTTTCTCAAGCCGAAGTATCCTGAAGGTCGTTACTCCAGGGCCTTCGTCACCTTTTATTTCACCTTCTTGATTTTCCTCCATTGTGATTCTCCGACGATGTTAGTGGGAAATGATATGTACAGCTACTGTTTAAGAAGATTATTTCTGCCGGCGAATCACTTTGACATTCAATTTTNTTAGTGGGAAATGATATGTACAGCTACTGTTTAAGAAGATTATTTCTGCCGGCGAATCACTTTGACATTCAATTTTTATCCATTGTATCGTCCATTGGTGATTGAACGATTCATAATGGTTTCGACATTGATTGTAAGTTATCTTCCTGAAAATGATTCCTTTACTGTTTGAGATTGGAATTTCAGTTGCCAATTTTAAAAGAAGTGATAGTTTACAACCAAATATGATTCTAGCCATTGGGGAGAATTTAAGTATAGTAAATTTAGCCAACAGTTAAATAAGTATTATTGCCTGTACATTAATGTCTTGTCAGAAATGTAGTGCTGCGTTAGGCAGTCTTTAACAATGTACGCAATTGGTTAGCTTATTTTTAAAGAGTGCAATTACTCTTGCAAATTTATNACGTTAGGCAGTCTTTAACAATGTACGCAATTGGTTAGCTTATTTTTAAAGAGTGCAATTACTCTTGCAAATTTATATTTATAAATAATAAGAAAATGTGCAAGGCTATTCACACAGACGTAAATTGTTGTTGTGAATATGCACTTTAAATCTGAATCAGTGATTCCAATCAGTAGAATTATTTTACCAAAACTTCACTTAATGAGCTGCAAAAATAATATTCATTTTTGGTTTACAAGACCATCTAGTGGCGAATAAGCGGAATGCACTGAGGTTTCACTGTCAGGCCAGTACAATTTACTAGGAATCAGTAGAAATCACTGTTTAATCAGTGACTACGAGAGTCTACAATAATTCAAATGGAGCAGTTTCAACAGATTTGAAGTCAAATTCGCTGATTTTGGGAAGTTTTAACTGTTTCTATTTTAAAGAGTAAAAAATATAATTCTAAACCTTTTTAATTAAATGCACCACAAACAGTTCAGTGCGTTGTTCTTGGTTTTATGTCAACAGGTAATGGTAATTCAAAATAGAATGTTTGACATAATAGTAAAATGATCTCTTTCTGTGAAGGTTTATAATGTGTAATAAGTACCTTCTGATTTGGTGAGATAAAATGTTTTGCTTTAATCAAATTACTATTTTTGGATTACTTACCTTGGGTACCTGTTTGTAATGAATGCTTTATGATTTGTTGTGGTAAAATGTATACCAGCATAGTACGATTAGTTATTGGAAAGCAAAATGTTGTCTCTTGATATAATTATTATTGAATCGTTTTGTAGGTTTTCTCTGGGATGCAGACAGTTGGCTGCCCACTCGTTTTATATAGAAGACTAACATCTAACACTACTAACAAAAACCTTCTTTCTTAATTTTACAGAAAATAACTGTTAAAAATTTATCCCGAAAAGTCCGCAAACTCTCCTTAAAATTACGGACGTGTTGATTTTTAAAAGCGGACATTCCGTAAATTTCATAAAACTTTCCGTGAATTTACGGGACCTCTCTGTTAATTTCCAAGTATTTTTTTCTCTACTTCCAGTTTGAAAAGAAAGAGGTAATAAAAATATCTTTAATTTTTGTTATGTGAGTTTTTTACTGTGTATGAAATGATGTATTTAAAAAAGTGAAAANGTAATAAAAATATCTTTAATTTTTGTTATGTGAGTTTTTTACTGTGTATGAAATGATGTATTTAAAAAAGTGAAAAATTTTATACTTGAGCAATATTAGAACCGAATAAAAAAAAATTTAGAAATCTATGACTCTAACCACTCACCTACAGCTTTCACATAATGTCTTCGCTATAATTTTAATATTTCTAAAACAGTCACATAAGCAAATTTTTNTACTCACCTACAGCTTTCACATAATGTCTTCGCTATAATTTTAATATTTCTAAAACAGTCACATAAGCAAATTTTTCAGTTTATATTAACGTTAGTGTATTTTGAGTGTTGCTAAGTGCTACAGGCAGCTGATACTATTTTTTAATATCTGAAAGAGTAAGTCTTAGTGGCGTGGATAAGTTAATTGCCGCAGAAACGACCATTTTCTGGTTACAGCGGCGAAGAAAGCTTCGTGTAGACTCGGCATTGTTCGTCTCCGAAAACCGAAGCTATAGGAAATACGGAGACTTTCCGTATTTTGTATTTACGGAGCTCAACTCCATTTTTCGTCATTACAAAATGCGTTTCCGTATATTTTTTGTACATTTCCGTAGAAATTTTCCGTAAATATACAAAAATGTTTAATAGTTTAGTTAACGATGGAGCTCCCAACACGACGCCCCACCCCCTCAGTAGTATTTTGGAATATGCCGATTATTATCCGACCCGAAACAGTCGGGCCCGGGCCATTAAAATTTCAGCACCAAGAAAAACGTATCAGAAGGACTCCACATTGGCGATATACATGTAGCAGGTTAGGAAAATGACATTATTTGTTGTTCAGCTGAGTGGTGTGTCACGTGCTCCAATGGCAGCACTGATAAGCGGTAGGTATATAAGTGGAGGCCAAGGAGCCACTGAGAGATACTGGCATTTTGTTTCCCCGCCGTTCATGTGCACAGATAGAGTGAGCATCCCACGTTGAATAATACGACAAACATATGAACAAGTTTCCGCCTTTCACAGCGGGAGAATCGTGGCCTACCGAGATCGTGGATCGTGCAGGTAGCCAACGGCCCCATCGCACCAACGGACGCGAAGAGAGATATCTGCTGCTTGTGGCGATTACGGGACCTTACGGCCACGTCAAACACCCTCACTCAAGAGTTCACGCGTGCGGCATATCAATCTGCACGTGCGGTTCGTCGCCGTCTGCAGCATCGGCTTCCACTGACTGCTCGCCACAGGTGCCCGCGGCTGCAATCATTCGCGGAACGTCGGGCCTGGAGGGACGGATGCAATGACATCGTCTTCTCCGACGAACCTTGCTTCTGCTTGCAACGCCAAGGTGGTCGCATCCGTTCAGGGCACCGTGGGTGGCGCACGAGCACGACTGGCTGAATCCTGCGTTGTGCACCGTCATGTACCAGCCCAGCACTCGGAGTTATGGTATTGCGGATTCCGGTCCCGCTGGTCGCTTGGTCCACATTGCTGGCACGCTGTTGTTCTCCCTTATCTTCAGGGAGAAGATACCCGTACCAACAGCACAATACGCAACCGCACTTAGCACACATATTCCGGCGGTTCCTGGATGACCACCATCCATGTCACACTACTTCAATCACCGGATCTCTCACCCATCGAAAAGTGAGGTCTATGGTCGGACGACGGCTGGCCTGCCACAGGACACCCGCGGGGACAATGGACAAACTTTAGGCACGTATCGAAGTAGCATGGGCGGAGATGCCGCAGACAGACATCTGCATTCTCTTCCTCTCAANAACTTTAGGCACGTATCGTAGTAGCATGGGCGGAGATGCCGCGGACAGACATCTGCATCGTGTGGCAGTGGTTATTGCCGCCCGTGGTGGGACACACAGTGCTGACTTTACCATGTTTTGTACCTCATACAGAGCTGCAAGAGTAATCATGTCACCTGTGTGTGAAAGGTATTCTGTCCAATAAATCTGGTTGAGGTAGCGCGCGTCCTTCCTAGTGTTGCAATTTTAATGGCAATCAGTGTACGTTCAACACGTGTCTCTAAACAACTGAAGTGAGCAAGAAACCCAGCATGGCGAGTGAGGCTGGACTATGGAATAGACAAGTACGCAGAGGTGAAACGGCGTAGCGGTTACTTTGACGTGTGAGTACCCATTCGCTGATTGGCTGCGTGAAGCTCTGGGAACGGTTATTTGTATTCGATTGGCTACCACGTGCTGCGAATGGTTCCCTATTGACTAGGCTGCCAAATGGCAAGTAGGTTCCCAGGCGCTGATTGGCGAAAGACGTCTCGTCATGTTACTGGCCAGAGACATCGCTTTGGTAGCATGTGCGACTGGAGTCCGCGGAGCAAAGTGCGTTTTCACCTCGCGTGTTCTTGGGCCGGCTCCCAGTGGCGTGTGGCTGAGGCGGCCGGCCACCACTTCCTGGGCCGCGAGGCATGCCAGACCTTATGCCGGCGCCGGCCCGCGACCGGTCCAGCAGCCTGCTTCCCCCCTCCCTGCCATCACCCCTTAAAAACCCTGCCCCACAATCGCAACACACAGCACTGACATTACAGAGGTCAAACAGCCGCTTGTCCTCCCTAACAATTTTTCTCTTCTAGTGTTTCTGACACAATTTCAATAAGTGTTAACCTTTCCTATCCTTTGTTCTATTAGAACCCTTTTTGTACTTCATAAATTGCCTCAGGGGCGTAGACCGGAAGTGGGTGAGGAGGGTCGTCAGGGTTCAACTTCCACCCCCTGCCACCCTCCTCCGAAATATGAACATTTAAAAACAATATAAATTATGTAACTGGTTATTAGTAAAATGAGAAATTAGATGATTAAAACGGTATAATCAGAGAGTAAAAATAAGTAAAATAAAATACAGGTTTCTATATCTACTTTTGTTCCTCAGCTCAAGCATTTTTATGGGCGCTGCTTTATCAATGAAGAAAACCTCCTGCAAAATAAATGTCTGCCTACGCCATTGAATTGCATGGAACTTTGTAGTTTTTTCTATCCAGGAGTTTTTTACGGCGACTATACTGGTTTCCTTCCCCTCCCTTGTAGTTAAGATTAATCTAGCATGGGAGGTCCAAGGCCCATGTCCCGGCCATGTTTGCCCAATCCCAGAAAAGCCGCGATGCACGTGCCTTTGTAGTTAGAATATATCCTGCATGCCGACTCTCCACTTAGTTTTAAGGTAGGTTAGAAAATAAAGCAGGCGCCCATATCGCGAACTTCAGCCGCACACGCCAGCAAGTTGGCGTCACTGTCCAGGAACGTGTCGGAACGCCGTTAGCCAACTAGCGCTTGGTAACCTACTCACCAGCCGGCAGCCCGGCCAATAGGAAATTTTTCGCAGCTCGTAGTAGCCAATGAGACTCAACGCCCTTTGCAAATCTTCGTGCCGCCAATCAAAGAATTGGATACGACCACACCAAAGGAAGGAAACGCCATCTCTCCTCCGTGTATTTATCTACTCTGTGCCCACAATCACCACCTACAATTACTGCATTTCTGTTCCTAAGTGCAACACTTAAATACAAGAAAAAATATAACTTGTTTGAGTCTTTTATAATTTACGCATGCTCTAACAATAACTTATCACACTGAGGAAAAGGGTTTGTTGAATGAAACAAAGTTTGTTTGGGGCAACCAAATTAATTGTTTGTAGGCCTATAGGGTCAATAAAATATTTTGTTGGTCTTAGTTGGTTGCCCAAACTGTAGGATTTGGTTAGTGCAGCTATATACTGCTTCACCCCAGGCACTTTAAACAGTTTCGTTAGTTAAAAAACAAAATTGAAAGCACATCCGAGATTCGAAGCGAGTTCGTTTGCATCCGAGCACTACGCCCTACCAACCTCGGCTAGAGCGATTACTGCTGAAGTGGAAACTTCTTTAAATATATGCATTTCAAATACTATACGAAGTACGTAAATAAATATTTCATGAATTACAGCTTTACTTTTTAGTTTCATCCAAAACATATTTTATTGTAATTTTTATATTATTTTTAAGCATCAATAATTGCAATAACATTTACCGTTTCAATCCTAATTGCCCCAAAAATTACAAACAAACTCTATAGCTGTATTTTCGAACGAAGGTAATCAAGTCAATGGCCAAGCACAGTTGATTCAATTATATATTTTGTTGACAGTCCAAATTTTTCTGTCACAGCAGAGATGTTTTGTTTATTCAAGCGTGTATTTTATTGAATGAAAAAAAAAAATCAATTTTGTTGCTTATCAAGTTTTGTTTTCTCAACAAAATATTTTGTTGAGGCTACTAAATATATATTTGGGCATATACATGCCAGTATTTTATTGGCTGAAACAAACCTTTCTTTCAGTGCACGGGTGAGTGCGCTAACTTACGTTTACACATCTTTAAAAGCCACTATTGAAAAACTTAGCATCAGTAATCCTAAATACTAGTTTTTGCCAACTGTGCAAAAAAAAAAATTATCAAAGCGCCCCATTCATTTGATGTAATTACTAGCGACGCAAAGAATTTTACAAATTTACAGTGGAAGAAATTTCGAGAGGAATTCATCACTGAAGCAAAATGCTTGTTCTCGTTTGGTAATAATATCTATAGTCCATTCGCGGTTTCTTCACACTTTTTGAATCAAACCTTTGAAAATTCACCCTACACATGACGTGTTTGGTTGTTTCTTAAGTATGCCATGTATCACAAGCGTTTTACACTCGTGTTAACATAAAAGTACCTTGTTTTTGGTCAAATCTAACGTATATTTATATTTTGTATATCAATTGTAAAATTGTATTAATAATCATTTTGAGGAAACACATTGAGAAAACATGTGTGTTGGCAATGTTTAGTAATAAATAGTTCTCATGCAAAATAATATTACACTGAGTATGCAAATATGTGGTGCGTTGGCTGTCTGGTCTAATGTTTAAGATTTGTTTATGTGAGGCGAAGGAAAATCCTGAAATTAGAACTTTAGCTGAACTTCGGAAAATTTATAAGTAACCGTGAATGGAGTATACGTCCGAAACGCCGAGGTGTTTGTAGCGACCTCGCTCCTATTGCGGTATTTGTATCCAGTGGCTGTACTACTACCAACCTACTCCCACACATTCTTTCAAGCCTAGTGCTGGAGGTAAATATCAAGTCTGACAGGCCGTTAATTAGCAATTACAATATCCTGATTTGTTCCTTGAAAAAAAGCAGCAAAGTCGCTGACGGCCACACAACATACCTGTTCTCCACCCCACGTGATAGCGCCTTTTCCAAGAGATATTTATGAACAGCGCTGCAGCTTCGTTAGAGCCATTCTGAGATTAGCAATAAATTGGTTCTTTAAAAGAGATAAAAAGCATTTTCATATTATTTATTTCATGGGTATCGTCTTTCGTACGGGAATAATTGTTCTCTGTTTATTCTGTGCTACTGGTCCTGTCAGTCAGGTGATTTACTGCCATTCCACTGGTAAGAATCTAAGAAACTACGTTTTCCTGTATATCTTGGAGCATAACCAAGATATAACTGGAAACATACTAAAGTTATTTAGAAATAGGATTACTTTCAGAATACGAAGTCAACAAATGACTTAAAAATTCTAAGAGCTGCGAAACCTTAACCATATATATATATATGAAATATTTTAAATAAATTTTAGTAAATGCTTTAAAAAAGTAAAGTGTATTTCTTTCTTCCTTCCTTTTTTTTTACATAGCTGGCAAGATCTAACTGTTTCTGTTTTTATCGATGCTTCCAAATTGTTATACAAAATTTACGAAAATATGCTGACTCAAAATTTTCGCTGTTTTCTAGTGTCTCTAGGAGCCGCGGTTAGTGTAGTGGCTAGAGTGCTCACCTCTCAGCAAGATGAACCATGTTCAACTCCCGGTGGTGCCACTCCCGGATTTTAGCAAGTAGGAATCGTGCCAGAGGATGCCGCTTGTCGGTGGGTTTTCTCGAGTATCTCCCGTTTCCTCCGTCCTTGCATTCCGGCGCTGCTCAATATCCACTTCGCTTCATCCTCGTCGGTTTTCAAGGCCTCGCTGTTAAGAAGCCGCCAAAGTCTCTCAACTTCACTCTACTCCAGTGTCTCTACTCATAGTGCATCGGTTTGTCTAACGAACTGGCTGGGCTAGTTACATTTACATTTGGCTAATGGCATTTTAGTGTAGCTTGCGGTTCTTCCAAGAGAGGTTTCCTGTAATTTCAGTGGCTTAGCAGTATCATAGAGTCACATATTAAATTTCACCAATTTACAGAATAAGGTGATCATTTTTTAAGTTTCTGAAGAGAGAGACATTTGTCATTTACAGAGTACCCAATGAAATTGTCTTATAATTATTGGGTGCATGAAATATAAATCAGTCCCACCCATTTTTCTGAATTTCTGGGGCTTTGTTTAAAAGAGTGTTCATTTTTACATATATAAGTTATGATTTTATTTTAATTAGTTATTGTTTCGAGATAAATGTCCTTCATGGGGCAATGCTAATGAAGGAATAGTNTAATGGCATTTTAGTGTAGCTTGCGGTTCTTCCAAGAGAGGTTTCCTGTAATTTCAGTGGCTTAGCAGTATCATAGGGTCACATATTAAATGTCACCAATTTACAGAATAAGGTGATCATTTTTTAAGTTTCTGAAGAGAGAGACATTTGTCATTTACAGAGTACCCAATGAAATTGTCTTATAATTATTGGGTGCATGAAATATAAATCAGTCCCACCCATTTTTCTGAATTTTTGGGGCTTTGTTTAAAAGAGTGTTCATTTTTACATATATAGGTTATGATTTTATTTTAATTAGTTATTGTTTCGAGATAAATGTCCTTCATGGGGCAATGCTAATGAAGGAATAGTNGGTTATGATTTTATTTTAATTAGTTATTGTTTCGAGATAAATGTCCTTCATGGGGCAATGCTAATGAAGGAATAGTTGAATACTACATTGGTATACAAAAACTAAAGAGGGGTAGATTGTCATATTTGACGTCACGTAGCAGTATGTATTTCAAATAGGCACAAAGCAAACCATTACACTGTCAAGATGTCAGAGTATGGGAAATCTGATCAACGCTGACCAAGAATGGAATCCGAAATATGTAGATAATCTTAATTCCAAAGTAGGTTCCGAGCAGAACAGGATAGAAGACAGAAAAGTTCGTGTGGCAGGTGGCAGGCAATAAAAATTAAATCCTCAGTAAAGGACAGGCCTATGATCGCATCTGACTGCGATGCAGGATGTGTATCGTCTGCTCATGCTCAGTATGTGGTTCTCGGCGAGCTCTTGAAGTACCATGGCCCATTCATTCATATTATAGTGCCAATTGCAGCTGTGGAGTCGTTTCTGGTGGCTAGTGACGAACGGGACTGTCTGTTGGACATTATCAGACCAGACAGCAACTCGGCGTCGTTATACCCGATGTGGGGCCGCGGTGGCGGAGCGGTTAGCCTGCTCGCCTCCCACCAAAGCGAACCGGGTTGAATCCCCGGCCGGGTCTCTCCGGATTTTCGCATGTGGGAATCGTGCCGGGCGATGCCGCTGGTCAGCGGGTTTTCTCGGGGATCTCCCGTTTCCCCCACCCCCTGCGTCCCAGCGCCGCTACATACTCGCGCCTCGCTTCATCCTCATCGGCTCTCAAAACCCCGATGTTAAGAGCCGCTAAAACCTTTACACTCTCCTACCGTACCGAACATAGGGCGATCTCCTGATTGGTCTATCGGTGCGTTCTCTCTGCTTGTTCCGCTGCTAGAATAATTTCTGAACTTCGTCCTTAATTTTTGCATGCCAGTGTAAACTAAAAAGACATTTAAAAGAGGCACGCAATCCATAACTTGCCCGGGATTTGAAAACATGACATCGCCGTAATGACATCAGGCACAGATTTTGCTGGTGACTACAAATGTATCTGATTGCCCCGGTTATTTACTTTCTACAGTCTTCTGTCCAAGCTTCCATAATATGATTAGCAATGTAAATTTTTATAACGGTGGTGTAGAAGAAATGAAAACTCAGTATAAAAATTTTCAAGGCGTAAATATTATTGCCACTGAATAATAATTATACCTTGCACAATTTTCTTACGATCACGTGGCCACAGATATCAACTTAAATAATTTGGACATATCTTTAAAATATTTGTGCTCTTTTTTCTTGTTACGCTGTAGATCTATTAACTGTTTTCCCAGAAAACTCAGTTAATTTTTAATATATCGAATTAAATTAATAATGCCGAAAATTAATATTCAATGCCGAAAAATATTGTTCTTACGTTCCCACATTGTATACCCAACGAACGGGACTACTTGACAAGATTAACTATACATGTTAACTACATAGCAAAGTGCTTTCCATTTAAAAATTGAGTTGTTTTTACTATATCTGTGAATAAATAGAAAAATTTTATTTCTCTTTATGGCGATACTGCTCTAGAGATTTTAATGCACGAACTATCCCACTGTAACAATGCCAAAGTGTTATAAAATCAGGTAGTGCGGGTTCAATTCCCATGTAGACACAAAAACTTACTAACCATACTATGTAAGTGCATACTCCATCACAATGACCCTGATCAGGAAACATGTATTTTTAGTAGCTGTAAATTCGGTACTGTAAACCAAGCGATGAGGTGAACGCCTTTATAGATTGTTGACAAAAATCAATGATGCATAAAGCGAGATTAACCTTACGAAACACGTACCTTAAATAGAGAAAAACAAAATTTTAAAAAGGGCAGGAAAGAAAAAGACCGCAAAGTTTGGTGCGATGGAGGCTACGGAAAAAGAAGAGTCTGGATTTTCCTGCAGTGTGAGTTTTATTACACTACGACATAAACACGTTTCTGAGTTCACTTTCCTACCAGGTATTCATATACCTTCCTCATACGTGCTGGACCATTTAAAACGGTTTTATCAAAACTCACGAGAACCGGTTAAGTTTTTATAACTTCGTTTCACTTCCTGCGTGTCGCGATTATTACTGTCTTCATAAATATTCATTAATTCTCTGCTATATTAATAAGACTGGCAAACGTGTATGTTGGTAATAATTTATTGGATACAGTAACACTTCATGGTCTGCCATTTTGACATTCTGATGTACCGTTTTCTTTACTTTTATACTAATGAATAAAGTTACAAGCATACAAATGTGTAGTGAGAATATATATTTTACTATAAAGATAATTATAAAAAAACAAATAAACCAAATTTGTACGTTCATGTAATCATTTACTTCACTAAAGTGTAACATATGTGTAATAATTGTACATAATTTACAGTATTTAATGGTGAAATATTGCCAACTTCAGGTTACACCTTTTCCATATCAGACATTGGACTGATCAGACCCAAAATAAATAGGGCAGTTAACTTGAGCAGCCAAAGAAACCGGTTCTGTAAGATTCGGTAACGAGCCATCCTCATTCCCATTTGGTATGGCTGTTGATGACTACCAGTGCTTTAAATACTTCAAGTTTTTGCACAAGTAGCATATTTTAATATAAATATTTGGTAAAAATATGGACTGCTAGATCATTTATGCGTTTGAATTCGGTTAGCAACTTATTAACAGACGGATGTCACTCTCCACTCCGAATTTCCCGTGCATCTAGTGGCCAAACCAAAACTTCCAACAACGAGTTCATTGATTAAATTGCTATGTCGAGCCCATACATTTGCTGTCAGTATTTTTCCCCCGTCATTTTGGAACGCTTCTGAACTTCGCCTACGAAATTCGTACGGGTATTTCTGTCGTGTGTGTATCTACACAGACAACCTATGGTGCAAATAAATTATTGTGGAAAGTAAACCGTCTTACAGAGTGCGATTAGGAAACACATTTAAAGGAAAAACTTCATAAACAGCTTAAGATAAAAGAAACACAAGAATACTGTTTCACTAGACGACTACCTAAGACGTCACTGCTGGTGTGAATACCTTGAATGACAAAGCTAAGAGTTCCCATTGCTCTACTGCCCTAAACAATGACGCAATGAGTTGTGCGTTGGCTTATGTCCATTACTTATTGTTCATGTGAATTTTAAAATTGACAAAAAAAATTGGTCCATCTTGTAAAGACGTTATTAGCCCCGCCGGATTGGAGGAAATGAAATGTCAATATTAGTCCGATTAAAATTCTTGTTCTCGGCATTTCCTTTTACTTCTGTTACTCTGTCAGCTTCTATTATTGCTTTTTCCTCATTTTGTCTTGTCGCCAAATTTTTTTTCGTACTGAGTGCCCCTAACCATTTCTTCTAGTATATATAATAGATTCCCATTGCGTTTGGGTTTTCTCATTTCGTACTATTTTTTTCTTATCATTTTTTATTTCTTTCTTTTCCTTTTATATCTGAACTGTTCTTCACATAACCAAACCTACACCATTTGTACTCCCATTAAATTGTTGACCACAGTTGTAGATAGTGCTAACCTTCCTTATTACATGCTAACGAATTAAAACATTTTGTTTTTTTAGTATAAAAAAAGGAATTATATCTAAGCCTTCGTATTTCCTTCTGCACATTTTTGACTTATCGGTTCTTATTATTTATCATTTTGTCACCTGTCGAAACACATTACTTACATGGCAATGATCTCAATATAATGAATTTCCCCCTCACCACACTTCGGTCCGGAGACAGGAAATAGTAACGAAGCTGTGTCTTATAATTATACTGTTATTGGCTTATCCGTTGTCACCGTGTTCACGTTGGTGGACTTGCTGCACGTGAATTATTTTGATTGCCGGTGCTGTACACAACAAGGCACCAATCCTCAGTACACGTTGAACGCCTTGCTTGTGGCTTATCTGACTTGCGGGATTTTCAACACATCTTTGTCGTGAATTATTAATTTCAATATCATCTAGCACACGCCAGGTTTTATGTTAGATGCATGAAAAATACTTAGCACAAGTACAACGTTTACCAAAATATTACGCGATTGCAACCTTGAACGCAGAAAATAATGTATGACTGAAACGGTTAAAATTGCTTTTTAAATTATTCTAAAGTGTGGGGATGTATGCTCGTATTTACATTAAAACATTCGTAGGAAACCTTCAATGTAGTGGAAGTCATTTTGGATTTCAAATAAGAATATTTGAAGGACTATTTTTACTAATTAATGCACCTCAATAATCTCGTTTCGTAAACAAAAGTTTTACTTGAAATTTTGTGACTATATTCTTTCCAGACTTTATTTTTGCAGAGATTCTTTTATTTCGTTTGTAGTGTTCATCCTGATGTAAAATGTCATGTTTAACTATAATTTACGCTGAGACACAGAACGAAAGTTTATTATTTTTAAAAGATGATATTTTAAATCTAAAGTAAAAACTTGTTAAAAGTTAAATACATCTGTACAACTATGAGTTGTTCAGGTGGTATGGCTATTTGAATACATAAATACACTTTTTTGTTGTAGAAGAAATAAAACTAATTACTTACCAGCTTCAAATGTTTTGAAATTTTTTTTATCTAATGAAATGCAGAGAAACCATATAATTAAAAGTTTATCTGAAGTTCTTGAAAATTTTACTTTGATCTCTTTCTACGTTGCTGCACTTCGCAAATTGCAAATATGGTTTTTCGTTTCTCTGAGTTGTTCATTATAATGATCTTCTATGCAAGTATTTTTTCCATTGGCATATGGGAGAAATTTCACGTAGCTGATTGTTTTGAGAGTAATGATAAAAAGTTGTTTCAGAGAAGTTAGTTGGCTTTGAGGATTCAGGATCACGGAGCTAATTTTTGTATTAATATGATATCCAGGTGATGGGATATTCCTAATCNTTGGCTTTGAGGATTCAGGATCACGGAGCTAATTTTTGTATTAATATGATATCCAGGTGATGGGATATTCCTAATCTTGCAAAGTCAGCTGACCTGCTGGCTGGTGATTTTTATGAGCTCTTACAAAATAATTTTTCAAATCATCGCCACGAAGACTATCAAATATTCATCTGAAAGTTTAGGAAAGAATTGCCAGAATACCTTCAGAACCACTCCGCCGTATACATGACACAATGCGCTGGAGTTTACTAAGGNTTAGGAAAGAATTGCCAGAATACCTTCAGAACCACTCCGCCGTATACATGACACAATGCGCTGGAGTTTACTAAGGCCCGTAACGAAAAATGTCCTCCGAATATGACGCATGAAATAGCTTGAGTAATAAATTAGTAAGAGGCTATTTCCTGGGTTATTATTATTTTTCTACTCTCCTTGGCCTGATCAGTGCACATTTCAGTCACCCATAACAGTTGCACATACATTGGGAAAAAAATCAACGACACATATGAAAGAGATTAAAATTATTAAGCTAGGCTAATTACACCCTGAAATGATATTTCAATGTATTTAACGAAACAAACCATGACAAGACTTACCATAAACTTGAATTCCAAAGATATGGACACTTTGTCATACATTTGGAATCAATACTGGACTGTACGCTGAATTGTTTAACAGTTTGTACATAGCTTTAGTTGGACATCATGGTCTGGATTATAATAAATAGCGAAAATATATCGTAAAGTTTTTGACAGTTTTTAAAACTTATTATTTTAAAACTTTTTCATTCGGAACAACGCGTGAGATATCGGTTCTCAGATCATGAGATAAGCTTTTGTTTGGAATGAATGTTTTGCAATATAATATATTGTTAGTTCTAATGCTTGTTACCTTAAGCAAATTAAATCTTGGTTTAGTTCCCCATGTCTCACAAAAAACTACAAAATTAACTAATCTATTTAAACGTAATAGTGATTCAGTGGATCGAAATTCACGCTCACTATAAACTAATCGTGTTAACCACTCCAAGAGCAGATATCCGATGTTCAAAGCATTTTCCAGAAAAAAAATGCCATTAGACAGTAAATTAGTAAAAAGAAACGAAGTCAGACACGCTGTCTGAGTCATTAAGTCCGCCTCTCTGGATAAATAATGCAATTGCACTTACACGTATGTCTTTATCGTGAAAAGACAGGTCAGGCATAGCGATAAATATTTATGACGTACAGCCAACCTATAAGTTCAGACTTGAAGTGACACAAACGATTCCAAATATTCAGAAGATGTTATTATTATTTCCTGTACCTTTGGACACTAGCTATTAAAAATTAAACATTTTCTTAATATGCAATTTGGCTTAACATTTACTTGGTCTTTCACGCCATGCAAACATACAGACTAGATTTATCAAATTTCCTGCACTTTTGCCATGTTGTCCATAATCTGTAACAAAAGCAAAAAATTCTTACACGAATGCTTTTGAAAATACTACCGTTTATATTGCTATAATGCGTAATATAATTTGACAGTAATAAATACGGTTGAAAATAATGGTAAGATTTGTGTAAAACCTATTTGGTTGACTTCGTAGCACAGACTTTATAACACCGAATTGCAACTCTTGGGGACATATATAGACGTACACATACATATATGTATATCAATTGCGAACAACCACAAATTACATACTTTAAAAAAAGAGGTAATCATATTTCATGACACATTTAGTTTTATTAAATATTTTACTAGGAAAAACAATGTTTAGTTACGCTTTACGCTTCAAAGGTAAGCAAAGACAATAAACAATCCATACATTTAATTTTCTTCCACGGGCGTCATGGCAAAAGAGCGTCTATCACTCACTATTAGACAATGACTCGTAAGCGGATGCCACTTAACTACACTACTGCACTGAGAACATGGAACAATCTGAGTGATTTACGTAAGATTATTAATCTCGTTTCTGCAGGAAAAATACTATATTAATAGGCGGTGATCTGCAACTAATTCAGAAACGCTTTGTATGTGGATGTTTACACAATAGGATCATTGAAATTCTCACTGGGTTCACTAGGTGTTGTGGCTCGCTCCGATATTCAAGCAGAAGGTATCTCGATGATACGTAGTGTCATAGGGATGCTGTATGTAGCCGCCAGTCACATTTCTTTTTTCCTTCTGCAACTGCGCAGAGTTCGGCAAAGGTCATCGCAGATCACGAGCGCTGGAGTAGACACTGTTCCAACTGGTCCCACACATGCTCTATTGGTGAAAGGTCTGATAACCTCAAAGGCCAAGGTAGGGTGTCATTTACCTGTAGAGTATGTTGAACCATGACTGCCGTATGTGGTCGAGCACTATCATGCTACAAAATCTCGTTCGGCAAATGCTGGAGAAATTGAAAAAATTTGGGCTTGAGGATTCCATGGACATAACGATGGGTTGTCAGTGAACCCTACACGAACATCAAATAGGCTCTGAAGCAAAAAAAGAATGCCCCTCTCCCACACCATAACGCCGGGTGTAAGATCCTTATAACGTTCCATAATGTGTGCTGGATACACCGACCTCTTGGGATGCAACTTCGTCATGCGTCCATCACTACACCCAAAGTGAAAAATGACACATTTCATAAGGCAACGCGATGCCACTCCTACCTACGTTTCTAGCATTCTCTGCGCCACAAATTACATACTTGATGATGGATCAATACCAATGCCAATCTGCACATAGGATACCACCACTGCAGTCCACCTTCATTAAACCATCTCTGAATTGTCCTAATCGCCAGCTGTGGCTATCTTCACAGTCTAAGGTGTGAAAACTAGCGTCAGAAACTTTTCTATATGTCGTACGGATTGTTAATTATACATACGATAATGCAGGTTGTCACGGTGGCTATTCCGTCGTCAACATGACAGGAACTCTATCTCTAACCTATCAACCAGCCTCATGCAGGCTCACTATATGACCCCATTCAAAAGGGTCCAACGCCAATTTTTCAGATGCTATCAATGTCGAATCATCTTCTATGGTCACACATAGTCGATAGTGACATCGACTGTACTCTCTTTGTATGTATAGCAGATTTTCATCTTCTCTTGTGTGATGCTAGAGCCCTCTATGTAATATCAAACAACAAGGATATTTATAAGTAAATAACTCTGGGTCACTAATGCAAAGAAAATACACATAAAAATTCTCTTCTTGCAACAAAGCATCTCTCTTTCAGTTGTTGAATATATTGCCATTGTGCCTGTTTTTCATAAACTTTGCGGAAATGGGGCTCTTCATTAATGACTTAGCCTAACCCATGATTAATAGTCAGAACTTGGGCTATTTCATCCAGGGTCACTCATCGATTCTCTCAATCACTAGGATTTATTTTGCTGCATTGAATTCTGGCGCCATAATTAGGCGTGCCTGAACCGAGCAATCACTTCATTGCAAGATTCGATACTGTGTGTATAACCTAAGTCCACTGACTCTGACCAGAAACAACGAGAACAAGCAAGGAATGATGCCATTCCTCGTCATTAAAACCAAAGAATTCCCAGGCTCGTCAATGTGCAGGGAGGATTATGCTACTTTTTGTATGCACGAAACATTTCCTTGGAGCACTGCATGTTAAAGACGTCCTCCATATTTGTGTCCTCGAACTGCAGTCAAAGAAAATTATATGTGTTTTTGACTACGGTGTTATTTTACAACAAGAAACTATTTGGTCCCATCCTGTCTGTCCAATGATGGCGACAATCCAAGACCTGCACTTTGAGTGACTTCCACATCCGCCATATTTCTTCGAGGTTTTCATCTTGATAGCTGACAGTAGAGTTTCATCTTGTATTTATCATTTCATCCTCTACAGCTCGATATCATAACCTTGAAGCAACAAACTTCCCTGAAAGTTAAAGTAAATATCTGGATAAACCTGTGAAATTCGGTCACAGAAGTAGAGACATACAANAACAAACTTCCCTGAAAGTTAAAGTAAATATCTGGATAAACCTGTGAAATTCGGTCACAGAAGTAGAGACATACAACATTTCCATTATTTCCTTTAAAGAAACTACACATCTATCAATCTTCATATTATCGAGGGGCGGTTATTTGTCCAAGGCAGATGTGTTTGTTTGCGGTTAGTAGAATTATTATGCCGAATTTGGGACAAGGGGCTGGGGCTCAGAGCGTCGGAGCTGTTCATGCTCTGTCATTGCGGTCTCTAAAAAGTTATTTTTTCCCTCAACATTTTCCTTTTCTTCTCAAAATTTCCCCTTTTCCATAAAATAATCCCAGTTTTTTCCTCAAAAAAGCACTGATATCCCCAGTTGCAAGAACTATCCCCCGAAAGACAATTTTCGATCCATCGGTCAGATTTGGGGATATCGTTTTCCAGGGAAAAGCAGTGGCGGCGGCCATATTGGTTTTATAGTCATAGGGTATGCCAAATCGATACAATGGTTACAGGGTCCGGAATCAGACTTAACCATCATCCATATTGTCCTCCATATTAGATCCAAGTGACCTTAACCCCAGTGAGCTTTGACCTTGAACAAAATAAAAAAACACCAGAAAATCCCCAAAAATTAAAAAATCCTTTAATATTAATAAAAAATTTCAATTTATTTTTTAAAAATGTTAAAAGTTTAAATATTCTAGCTCAGTGGGAACGAGGGACTGGAACTGACCAGCCACCATGGTATGATGTCACCCAACCACCATGTTGAGCCCAGGTGACCTTGATCCATAACCTTGACCATATAAATGCGATCTTGGATGATCTTGATAACAAAACGAGAAAAATTGTAAACATTTAATAAATTCATATGTCAGCGAGCATATTACATTACTGACTACTACCGCCATATTTAACCCAGGTGACCTTGACATTTTACCTTTAACCAAAGATTCGTCGAAAATCCCAAAAATTACCTAAGAATTTATAAGAAATTAATAAAAAATAATATAATTTCTTTTTATTATTTTTTTAACTTACATTTCCGGAGGTCCCCCACAGCACCATGTCCAGCAGACGACTGACCCAACTCCAATCAATCACATTGTGTTAACATCCCCCTCCCCAACCTATTCAACTTTGGTCATTCTGACGAATGCATTCCACCCACCATATTGATTTTTTCGTTTATCACTTGTTTACATTTTTAACCCCTAGGTGGCACTGACGACTCCGACTATGTTAGATCTGGATGACATTCACCTTGACCTCACATTTGTGACCTTGACTTCGTGCCCATAAATTCTTAAAACTTATATAAAATTTAAAAATTGCAAAAAAAAAATTAAAAATTAAAATATTATTAAATACTGGTTTTTATCAATATTTCGATTAATATCGCAATGTTTCCATCAGTCAGCACCGCAATCAGCACCACAATCCACACACCAACCCACTTCAACCCACATAACAATCCACACCAATCCACACGCCAATCCACACACCAATCCACACACTAATCCACACCAATCCTTCGTGATCCACTCCACAATCACTCCACATGCTCCACAATCCACTACACAATCCCAATTCTTGGATCAATCACTATCCTTGGATCAATCCCAATCCTTCGATCAATCCCAAACCACAGACCAATCCACACCAATTTACAACAATCTGCCCCAAAATCAGCTGCACAATCGCTCCACATGCTCTACAATCCGCTCCACAATCCCAATCCTTGGATCAATCCCAATGCTTCGATCAATCCCAATCCCCATTCATATGTATAGAAATTACATTCGTTCGCCAACTGCCGTCAAATTTGTACATGTCGACAGAATTAATATTTTGTATGCAGTCAACTAGCCATGAATTTTTATACTAATGTCTTTGTTATCATTCTATATGCAGATCTTTCCGTTAATAGTCGAGTGCTCATAGCACCACTTTAAAGTTGTGAGGGATAGAAGGATACGAGACACAAAAACAAAGGAAAAACTATTTTTTATAACAATTTATTATTATTTTGTAATTACAATTTCAGAGGGAAAAAGTTCATCGCGTCATAAGATATATCCCCATTCCTTTAGTTTAATAATAATTAAAGATATCTCACCAATGCGCGAGAAATACCCACGTTTTTGAAGGTCAATCAAATATCTGAGTCTATCAACAAGTTCATTCGGGTCTTNAATGCGCGAGAAATACCCACGTTTTTGAAGGTCAATCAAATATCTGAGTCTATCAACAAGTTCATTCGGGTCTTCGGGAAGTAGGTAATTTACAATATTTTTATTAATCATTAGGTAATTTTTCTGATTTTTGACGAATTATTGGGTCAGTGGATCAAAGTCAAATGTCAAGGTCACCTGGATGAAATATGGCGTTAGTATTCAGTAATGTAATATGCTCACTGACATATTAATTTATACATTGCTTACAATTTTTTCTCGAATTTTCATTCTCAAGGTCATCTAAAGTCATGGCTATAGGGTCAAGGTCATGGGTCAAGTTCACGTGGTCCCAGCGTGGTGGTTGAGTGATATCATAACATAGTGGCTGGTCGGTTCCAGTCCCTCGTCCCCACTAAGCTCAAATATAAAAAAAATTAATTTTATAATTTAGTAATACTATTAAAAATAATTTTTATAAATATTTGGGAATGTTTGGGATATTTGGGGATTTTTTGGTCAAAGATCACTGGGGTTAAGGTCACCTGAATCCAATATGACGGACAAGATGGTTGATGGTTGACTCCAGACCCTGGACCCCTTGTATCGATTTGGCATACCCTATGCTTTTAAAACCAATATGGCCGCCACTGTTCTGCCCTCGAAAACTATCCCCCAAATCTGTCCGATGAATCGAAAATTGACTTTCGGGGGATCATTTTTACAGCCGGGGGATCGTTGATTTTTTAAGAGAAAAACTGGATTTTTTGTGGAAAAAGGGAAATTTTGAGTGGAAAAGGGAAATTATNGGATCGTTGATTTTTTAAGAGAAAAACTGGATTTTTTGTGGAAAAAGGGAAATTTTGAGTGGAAAAGGGAAATTATAAGTGTAAAAGGGAAATTTTGAGGGAAGTTTAGTGGATTTTGAGGGGAAAAGAGAAATGTTAAGGGAAAAATGGCCACTGGGGGACCGGAATGACAGTGCATGAACAGCTCCGACTCTCCGAGCCCCTTGTCTCAAAATCGGCATAATCATTCTACTGAGGTTATTTACTCTCTAATAGAACTAGGCAATTTTAAATCACTTCTGCACTGAACTTTTATCATGTACTCAACACCACGTAAAGTGAACTGAGATCCAGTATAAAAGTAAANAAATCACTTCTGCACTGAACTTTTATCATGTACTCAACACCACGTAAAGTGAACTGAGATCCAGTATAAAAGTAAACACCAGGTTGTTCGGAAATCCGTTCACGCATCTTACACAACTATTGAGTTTTGAAATGTTTTAAAAATATATCCAGCATTCAAAATAGTTTCAGGCTGCAGCGACACATGTCTGCAAAATATTCCTAGTGCTCTCAGTACTGTCCTTGAATAAACGTTGTTCCTAAGAGAAACTGAAGTCCTGGAAATTCGCTGTCATTCAAGAAGTGAATTTTATGCAAAATTATTTGTACCTATTTCATATATTTTACCGTGTGGTGTTTTATGCTGTCTGCTAAGAGCAGAGGACTCTTCTTGTTGACCAGTAAAGGATGCTTACTACATAACTGCCAGTGCACTTTGTCAATTTATTCACAGCAAGATACAATGGTAATGATTTCACAGGAGGAAAGGAATTGTAATAGACAACACTCAGAGCTGACTACCACAATACAAGCAAAACCTTGCGTGATGTCAACGTTTGTTTTGGAAAATATTTAGGAGTTTTGCCAACGTCCCACATCACTTCCGATGATTGTACAGTATCCACTTCTCATAATGCACCACGATACGATAGAATAGGGACTGACTGTGGTGACTGAAGAAGAGGTTATCACATGTGTCCATTCGTTGTTATTTGTGACTCTCTGTCAGTTGTTTCTGTGCCCAGTCATCTACTTTTTTCACTTTCTATGTTTTCTGTAGATGGTTGGAAATGAGCAAGTCCACCGACGGTGCTGNGCCCAGTCATCTACTTTTTTCACTTTCTATGTTTTCTGTAGATGGTTGGAAATGAGCAAGTCCACCGACGGTGCTGAGTGGATTTAACTCTGAGTGCCTTTAAAGCTTCGTTATTAACTATTGATCAGATTCTTCTACCTTCCTCATCTTGGCGACTTAGTTCACAGACACGAAATTTCACAAACCAATGTCGCACTGAATGTTCTGAAGTTGCGTCTGCGCCCCATTGGCTCACCAATTTACGACAAGGTTTTGCTGCCACGAGTTCCAGTTTGAACTCATACAGCAAACGACCCGTAAATCAAGCTGCCCAACATGTTACTCACAGCACTGTAACGCGTCCTAAGTAGACACTTGTAGCTACACTTCAAATGACGTAAAGGCGTTTTGTTATTACGGTCTTTTAACAGGAATTACTGTTCGGTCGGTCGTATACAACTGCTGTCAGCGAGACTTCAGTGCAGGCAGTGTGAACTTCGGTAATGTATTTCGAATAAGCTGATGCAGAAGAATGTCAGATAGAAACGCAATATGTTACGAATTGTGATATTAATTTGTCACAACCAAAATTTTAAGTATTAACTTATTTAACTGCGGTAAAACCTACAAACTTCGGACACTGAATAATTCCTTCTGGAAGAACCATGTGTGTTTCCACCTTTGAAACTTGATCCCAAATTTATTGCCTAAGAATAATTATTGCCATAATAAGTGAACGAACGGTTAAATAATAGAATGGTGAATTTAATATTGATGATCAGAAATACTAATAACTAAATTTGTCTGTTGCTGTACACAAGAAAATTTTTTTTTAGACACATCACTTTATTACAAACTGACGGCCAACTTTCTATTCTTACTTATAAATTACTTAGCTCTTAAAAATAGGTTGAAATATTATTCATTTACTTACAGCTAATATAACTCTTGAGTACGTAAAAATACAATGCCAGTAGTCAAAGTGTAATAAAGTGCATCCCTCCTCCGCCCCATTTCGGAATGAGTATGAGAACGAGCACACGAAAGTCGTTCAAACTGTTATTTCCATTGTTACACACTCGAAAACACGTTGCAGTATACTATAACGGATGCACGATTCAGGCTCGGGAATAACTAGAAGGGTTTCACAAAGATGCTGGGTCAAAATATCCATGCAACAAAAACCTCGAGGTAAGAAAATCCTGAATGCGCGCTGAACAGAAAAATTTACGTGACGGCACGAGCGGACAGATATCCAGGTTGTATTTTGGCTCTGATCGACCGAAGATTGAAAAAAAAGAAGGAAAAAAAAAATCGACGGCGTAGATCGAGTCGAAGGTAAGAGGAACGCCACTCAAGCACTACCGCAATACAATTACTCCTGTTTACGCCCCAGAAATGAGGACAGCGACATAAAAACAGACCATGAGAGAGACCAACCGCTACCGGGTGGAATAGCTGTCACGTGACTTGTCCGGAGTTTGTTGGAAGAAGAGAGGGGGGGGGTGAGCTGGCCGCGTCACCGCTCAGGCGCGACGAACCCACCTTCCTCTCAGGCGACGAGCTGCCGCAGCGGCAAGAATTGTCTCCTCTCCGAGTTCTCTTGTTCCGCTCCCAACTTCACCTCGCAGTCGCGGGACGTGTTCCAATTTATATTCCTCCAGAGGAGTTCAAACTATAAGCGGTTCACGGTACACCCCAAGTATACCCGCTCACGTCTTTCACGTTGCAGAATATGTGAAACCGTGGTCGGTGCTGCGTAAGTCCAGGAGGTAGTACCAATACGGACAAAGCCTTTCCCTGAGCAATGCTATTGTCTGCTTCTTGTGTCGTGGATCTATTGGAACCCTTTCTGCAGGTTCCAAAGTGTCAGTGTAAGAAACTCGCAAGCACTGTCCATACCAAAAGTTACTCACGTTAGGAAAACGAGATTTCTTATGGGAGAGTTCCAAACTGGTCGCTTTTAAACTGGGTGTATATAAAGGAATTTATATATTCTTGTGTTAAATTTAATGTTTGACTCGAATTGTTATATACATTTGTCCCAACCAAAATTTATAAGTATTAACTTTATTTAGTATCTATATCATTCACGCCCTGTAATTTTGTTTACAAGAGCAAACAGTAAAAAATACAACTGTGATTGGTGTTGAGAAAACGTTACGAATTTTAAGTGAGAAAAATATAGCTATCATCAAAAGGAACTTTGTACATTTCTCCTTTCGCTAAAGATAACTGCGCAGGAAAGCCCTTAAAATAATATTTTTACCATTTTACTATTACAATTTCTGATTTAGTTGTGATATTTAAATAAAGTAATTGTATAGGCATGCGTTTTGCTATATTCAATTTACGGCATATCGTTTAACAATGTGTAAATATATTTCGTTATATTTCCACTCTAGTGCGAAGTACAAAGTTTGTTCTTTACGTAGGGTCTAGCACAAAACAGCTCAGGTGATTTTACACACCTAAATTTATTTAATGAAAAATTCAATTATCCCTATTACTTACGTACAAAACGGAAAAATCCGGTACACATTCAACACCAGTGCACCCTGGTGGCAAAAAATTTCAGCTTGCAAACTAAAAGCATTGAGCTTTTAACCTGAGTAGAATAATCCTTAGCTATGCTTACGACTTACTTAAGTTCTCTATTCATATCCTTTTGCCATATGTAAAACTAACATTGCCGGCCCATGGGCCTCATCCAAGTATGGGCTTTTCACTATTATTTGAGCTCTTTTGAAATCAACTTTTGAAAAATGTCACTGCACTTGCCTTCTTATATTTTAATGGGGCATAGTGATTGGCATGCACTCGGTAAGTTTGTAAACGACGGAAAGGAAGTACTTCCGTGTCTTAATGTCGAAATAATAGTGTTAAGTAAACATTTGTGAATACTGAAATTATTGATTCTGTTTTCTGCTTCTTTTGAATGTATATAAGTTTATGAGTGAGAACATTTGTAAAATGTTTACTTTTCTAATGATTTCACAGTTTTAATTGAGCGACGCACGAATAAAGTGATCAGGCCCAAGGAAATGTTAATTTCACATATGAATGAGGAATAAATAATTTGAATACAAGTAGATCTTAAGCAGGGCTTTAATAGCGCTCATTTTACCGTGAACAGCCGATAAAAATGTTTTACGAATGTAAATGTGTTACTGATATACAAATCCATACTCTTATGTGGATGAAACAATAGCCCATACTTTCAGTGGTCATAACTTCAAACATCACATTCGCAATACGTCAAGTCTTAAGAAATATTTTCAATAAAGTCCCTGCTAACTTAACTGAGAACTTGCATGCCAGTGTACTGTAGCACAAAGGCAGTTAAAGGACACCGATTTATTTTAAAGGTTGGTTTCATAAGTGCTCACTTCAACGTGAACAGTCTATAGACTGAAATAAACCTCTACAGAAGCGAGCTGACAAGACTGATGTGAGTGCATGGCAATGTTATGTCGGTGCAGATAAGTTACGATTTTTTCAGCGACAAAATATTGTATAAGTTACTGTTATATGGGCACCTGAGGAAATTGATGAAAATACTCTTCTGACAGCAATCTGTCTCGAGAATGGGAAGGGGGCAGCACATGACCCGGACTTTTCATTTCTCAGAATCTATGCCTTCGATAATTTACTGTATGGAGTTGGAGAACCTTACAAATTTGCACATTTACGACCAGCAAAGGGAAGACGTTAAACATTGAAAACCCACGAGCAACCAATTTTTACATACTCCGCCATATCGTAAAATGACAGTAGAAGCGTGAACTTGATCCAGATTTTTAACAAGGAGCAGCTAAGGAAGTAGTCCCTTTCTCTAAACGCTTATTAATATGTTTTTTCCAGTATTTTATTTCTACTCGTGTATTTAAAAGGAGCACCCTACGTTAATACGTTAATTCCATTCAAATTCTTTCATTTAGGTTCGTACATTTTGTATTCCCTACACAAGTGATTATATATGTATGTAAATACATACACACATGAGCATATGTATATTTACGTCACTACACCCTTCTCCACGCACATATCTGCTGTTTCTAAACGATTATAAGTTGGTACATTATGATTTGCATTTAACTTCCTCTAATCTTTACACTTTACTTTATTACTTAGTTTTACTTTGTCCTCCCCTTCCTTCCTTTAAATAAGGCAATTGTCATTACCAAACAGTTTCAGTTACACCCTTCATATTTTGTGTGCCTATTTACTACTATTTTACATGCACACATATGTTAAAAAAAGTATTTACAATATTCTTTTAAACCATTTATCAATATACATTTTGGTGGCCTAGGAAATACACTAAGGTAGAAAGCACTGACTTAAAATGATGTACATTTACAAAAAGGTTTTGTTGAATCAAACAAAGTTTGTTTGGTGCAACCAAATTAATTGTTTGTATAGGGGCAGTAAACTATTTTGTTGTTGAAACCAAATTATTTTGTTGCTCTTATTTGATTCGTGCAACTAATGATTTGTTTGGCTCTACGTACATTAAACAGTTACTGTTAATATAAGAAAAAATTAACCCAGCCAAGATTTGAACCCAAACTATCTGCTCCCAAACGCTATGCCTTAGAAATCTCAACTAAAGTGACTCCTGAAGAAATAGGAATGTTTTTAAATATATACAGAATATTCAAAATGTCTTTCTCTTATTACTAACTTTAATTATATCCGCTATATGGAAGATAGATATGTGAAACTGGTGCCAAAATGTTGGAAAACTCAAAACATATAGAGAATACGTTTACCTTAACTAAAAAAAAATTGGTATAGTTGTTTCATACATTGTAGACCTGGAGGCCGCGAGTACATCTCGTAGCTATCGATGTGAATTCAACAGAAGCACAGACCAAAATTACGATCCTGCCTTTCCATCCATGGTATACATTGCCAACCAAGAAAGCAACTCGGCACTTACAAGTATTGTAATTATGCCGCCCTTGACAGAGCATACAGAGACAGTAAACCATCCTTGAAATAAGGTATCCCAGGTTCAATCCCCTAGAGAGTCCAATCATTTCACAGGTAAAACTACAACATGATACGCAATTAAAAAACTTATGTGTGTTATATCTATATGTTTAAGTATCGAGCACATCATGCAACAATCACAATTAACTATATCTCCAACATATATATTTTGTACATTACCTTGCTCAATGTATGTTCATCTCAAGTTCTTGCTGCCTGCCAGACATTTATAAATATGTAACAAGCAGGTCACACTGTGACAACCCGAGACGGGCAGCACGAACTGGCATGTAGTGATAATGGTATACAAGCGCACATCGGGAAAAAAAAATGGTTCTCACTTCGTTGTCGAGCATGATGGAAAGCAGATCGTTACATTAACATTTATCTACTGCGATCGCGTACGCTGTTACGATATGAAGACATAATATTTGGTTGAAGACTTACCATCTGTAACACTGACTGCATCGTCAACAGCAAGGGACTCTGGAGATTCGCTCCTTACATCATGGGAACATGAAAGTAGCCATTGCGCGTTCAGATTTGCGTGCAAGACGATAACTGCGATGCGGTGTTCGCCCGCAGTGTTAGTTTGAATACGTAGAGCAAGAAGTGCAAAGACAATGTTTGTTGTTCATCGAGAAGTGTGTGGAATTATTGCAGCAAGACATTTACTAACAGCTCTAGAGCTGAGCATCAAGAAGATAGTAACTGTCCATTCGCCATCGACTACAAAACTTATCACTATGTTAACTGCGACATAGTGTTTGCCTGAAGTGATAGCTTCAAGAGACATAGCAAGAAGTGTAAAGGAAATGCGAGTTGTTCATCAGGAAGTGAGTTCAAGTATTGCGGCAATTACGTATACTGATATGTAT
Organism: Clitarchus hookeri; assembly: GCA_002778355.1. Lineage (NCBI taxonomy): Eukaryota > Metazoa > Arthropoda > Insecta > Phasmatodea > Phasmatidae > Clitarchus > Clitarchus hookeri. Next base: position 853,307 of record NQII01000311.1, on the reverse strand, counting down.
TTAGTGGAAATCCTTACAACATCGCATCTTACAATAAAATTTATCTCCAACATATATTTGTACATAGCCGTACGCCACATATGTTCATCACAAATAATTGCAGCCTACCAGACATTTATAAAAACCTAGCATTCTTAAATGATAGGAATTAAAAAAAAATAAAACAAATTGTTTTTTTTCTAATGTTTTGTATTTATTCCTATTCTTAAACAAAGCACACATAAACATAATATGACATTCAATAAAGCCTCTAGCTCTGAGTTCACCAATAATAGAATTTATCTCTTCACTGACAGAAAGATATCCCATTCTTTGTAATGGAACCAACATCTGCAGTCTATCAACCAAGTCATTGGGGTCTTCAGAAGATAAGCAGCTAGACCGCACGACTTTCTTCGCAGGATATTCATAACACATGTCTGCATGTATTTTCTTCTGTTATAAGTAGGTTACAAGATACGTCTAGGCCAGAATACTGGGTTCGAATCCATGTTTCTTCTGCCCCAACTTCAAGTAGCTCTTATCTTCAGCAACATGTTTACGCTTTTGTTTTGCAAATGTCGTCACTCCATCATCACCAGATTATGTACATTTCCGTATAGTTTTCGCGGCATCGCTAGAAGTCTTGGAGGCCACATTTTCGTTCTCGTCTTCATGACTATTTGTAACATATTCGTTTTTCACTTTACATGTTAACAGTGCATGTTTGTTGTTTACAACATCCGACGATCTGTATTACTTGCAACTCTTCATAGTAAAAGTCTGAAACACTCGTGTTCCCTTCATCACATACCGTGTTTAGGGTGGGTTGGAAAATTGTAGCCAACTATGCTTATACGAGAGTTTAGGGCGTACTTGACACCACCATCCTGTTCGTTATCGGCGGCAATGTCTATGTTATGAATTTAACGACTACAGCTTAGGTGGATGGGAAATGACGGTCGACTATGCTTATAAGATGCATTCAAGTTTACTTGGCCCTATCATCCTATTCTTCGTCAGAGGAGATGTTTATGATATTAATTTGGTGCCTATAGCTTCGGTGGATGGGAAATTATGGTTAAGTATGCTTATAAGATCGCTTATGGTGTTATTTCCCTGCAGTCCTTTTCGTCACCAGGGGTAATGTCTATTTTATGAATTTGGTTACTAAACAGTTCGAAAATAATGCTAACTATGCTTATAAGTGGGCTTAGACCATACTTGACCCTGCGGTCATTTTCGACGTCGGGGGTGATAACTATGTTATGAATTTGGTGACTAAAGCTTCGGTGGATGGAAAATGGTGGTCAACTATGGTTGTACGAGGGCTTAAGGCGTCCTTTGCCCTACCACATTGATAATACAATCTAGCTGACACGAATGGTAGTTTTGTGGTAGGAATCCTATATGGCGGGGGACGAAGTCAAGATTGTGGTGTGATTGTCGTGTGCGCGATTAGCATAAGTGTAATCAGTATATGTACAATTAGCATATATGTGTGCGTGATTGGTATTGCTGTCCTTAGCATATACGTACTTCACATAGGTCGTAGAATATATGCTTGTAACATGGTAGTGCATGAAGTTGCATGGCAGGGCAGTGAACTCGAGCATTCTTCAGACAAGGTGGATGGTGCTGGAATGGAATGACAGAGCGTGCTTGTAAATTATTGCAGAATCTGGTGGGCATTTGCAGAATTTCCGCCGGATTCTGCCGGAGTGCGCAAATGTCCCACCGCATTGTGCAAAAATATTTTTGCGGGCAGTTTTGCTGGTTTTTGTGGAAAATTCGGGAAATTTTCAGGTAAAAGAAAAAAAATTTACTGAAATTCTGACGATTTTGGCCGTTTTTGAGGGAAAAAGGGAAATTTTGAGGGAAATTCTGGTCCTTTGCCAGATGCCATTTCCATCCTAACGTCCCAACCCCCAACACCTCGTTCCAGAACTCCCATTATCTACTGATACATGCAACACGACGCGAACACTGCACGCCAGTTCAGAGTTTTGCGCGTAGCGGCGATAGGATAGTTGACGTGCGTAGCAGTGTCGCCCTTATTGCTCCCTCTTTTCTTGGCCTCAAACGCGGAAAATATATCCTGGTAGGCGGCCCCCTTAAATTCCTTATGCCATCATGGAATATTCCTTCGAAGCCTGCATGGCCGTTTGTATGGATGGTTCTATGAAAGATTTCGCCGTCTGCTGACTGTTTGCATGGATGATTTCGTAATTGCTAGAGTGCAATTTTCAATTCAAGGTTTCCTACAAGGTTGAAATTATTATCCGATCAGAGAGGTCGTGGTAGGGTAATTTAGTTTTGAGAAAGAGCGATAAGATTATTAAACACGAATTAATAGTAAATAAAAAAATACAAAAATCTATACTGATTCTAGGAGCATTGTGTGAAAATTATAGTAAACATTAGCGCTTATTTAACACAAAATTCCAGTTATGAAGACATAAACGCATAATGCTGAAGCCGTCAGTAAAGATTGTTCCTGAATAACAGTTTCAGAGGTAAAATAATAAAAAATGCACTCGTGTTTACTTGTGCGACAACATGTATCGTTGGACAGGTTATTCCAAAAACCCTCCGTAACTGCTTGCATGCAGGCTCAGGTGGCAGGTCTCGTGGAAGCTTCCTCCCGAACTTGTACGGAAAATTTTATCGCGGAATACAGAGGCTTAAGTATTGTGTGACATCGCCGTTGTGGAGTATTTGGTAGTGGCTGGAAGTCTTCTAGCGGAGCGCGCGTGTTACAGACCGAGGTTCAGCGGAAGACGGGGTACCAACTGGGGATCGAAGTGCGGTCTGGCGGGGTTGCAGCCGTGCTCACGCACGCGGCCTTCCTGTCAAGGAGGGGAGGACACACAAAGGCTGGGAAGATGCCTTCTGGCGCGCCGGAGGAAATGACAGCGGTGGAGAGGCAGCAACAGCGGCCTAGCCCCCCCTCCCCACAGTTCTCTGTTCCCGCTGTCGTCACACTTCAATTCGGTTTCTCCTTGGTCGGGTTGTGATCAAGGACTCCCTCTTCCCCCCGGAAAGCCATAGCCTTGCCCCGCGGCGGCGGAACGAACGCTGCGGAGGGCACCGCGGAATGCGCGCCCCCGACAATACAACTCCCCTCCACCATCATCAGCCTACCCAACACCCCCCCCC
>NQII01000311.1:821870-850155 GCA_002778355.1 Clitarchus hookeri | reverse complement strand
CCTCTTTTATCCACCCTTGGAATTTCTACCAGTCACCTCTCGCTGCCGACATGCCACTGGTGCAGACAGACATTGCTCAAGGAGAGGGTTACTCTGGCGTCAAGCCCCTGTCACACTGTCAAATTTTTCCGTCAAACTGCTTTCAATAAGTTTGGTAAAATAAACTTGGACGGTTATGACGTCCTCTAAACGTCATAAAAATCCGCCATATTTGTCTGGAAAAAGGTTGGATGGCTTCAGTATCCAACAGACATTTGAAGATTGGACCGGTTCTAAAATTTCTGTGATGTTTAACGGTCTCAGTCAATCAGAATCGTGCACGACAAAAATAAACGTCAAAAAACTATAAAATAACTAACAGTTGCTGGAAATTAAGTATATTATGAAGATAATTAATTTATGTAGAAGCTGTCTGAGCTTGAATGCTATTTTAAGTGAATATTGCATATAATATTATGAACTCAGAGGCATTATTTCATTGTGCAGGAAACATATCTGATAAATAAAATTTGAATTTAGTAAAAAAACGAAAACAAATTCCGATATTGGTTAAATTTCTTCCTGTAGTGGACTGCATGGAAAAACAAAAGCAATACCTCACAATGAGAATATTTTTTAAATAATTATTAAAATTAGATTTTCCCAGTAAAAAAAAAATTATCATTGTGACACATTTTCAAACACATTCAAGATTATTTGATAAAATTTGTTGGAAGGAAAAATTTGATGGCCGTATTTTGTTGTCAAATTTTATTGTCAAATATAGTTGAAGGCGAAAATTTGGCCGCTAGGGGCGCTGCTTTTTTTTATTTCGGAGCTCAAAATATAATCTGGAGGAGGGCGAGATCGAACTGTCCAACCTTAAGTTGCCATGCAAACGCCTTAGACCATGCGGCTATCGGGACATGCGCTTGATGTTGGTTTAAAAGAAGTAAAATATGTGTGTGGGAGACGGTAAAAAAAATGTGTATCAGTTTTTTTTTTTTTTACTATTCCAGACTTATAGACCAGCAATAACTGTTTTTTTTAATATAGTCATAATTATTTTTTAAGTATATTTTTTATTTTTATTTTCTTTTAAGTATTTTTCTGTTTACAAATGTTATGAAAAGCTGTACCTTAGAAATAAAACACATTTTTATTACATTTTTTATTCAGGTTACCGGAGTTGAGTTTGCGAGCATGCATGGACAGGCAGGGCAGCCGACCTCGTAAACACAATCGTAAAACGATCAGACATCTAGGAATCGATGCATTTATAAATAATTAGAATTATTTTATTTTAAGTTCATTTATTTATCATTTCAAAAATGCCCAAATCTTAAAAAAAACAACAGTAAAATGTATCGAAAATGTATTTTTAATGCAATATCTGTTTTGAAAGTTAAATTATCTCAATTTTTCACTTTCCAATAACATTTGGGAACATTTAGAAAAATAAAAATTATTCATAGAGGGTTGGAGATTTAAACGCCCAAACTCTCGAACAGGAGTCGGGTACTCTAGCCACTGAGCTGCTTAAGAACCTATAAGAAGGCTTTCTTAAAATCTGCTACTATAGCCACCAAACGAAGAGGCTGCATTCCCTCGTACAATTACATTAGTGTATTAAACATTTGTTATAAATTTTTTCAATCAATGCATATATGGCACATGACCACATATATTGGAGAGCTTTTTCAGTTTAAATTCATCTTATTTACAATTTTGAAAACTTTTTTAAAGGCAAATGTTGTATTAAAAACATTTTGATATTTTCAGTTGGGGTCTGAATTATATGTCCCTAAGCTCACATTGATTGTTTTTATATATTATTTTTAAATAACTATGTATCAGGCCACATTTTTTCGAAAGTCGGCTCGTAAGCAAGCGAATATGTACAGGTATTTAGTTAGGTGAATATAATTTGCGAACTCTTAAGAGGCACGTTCGTGAAATTCAGTTTGCAAGTATCATTTCTAGCTTCAAGCAAATATGTCAAACCAAAAATCTGTATTTATTATTCGATTTTAAAATTTGTTTTTTTAATGTAAAAAATTTAATAATTTTTTATTAATTCGTACCAAAATTGTACATAGGGTATAGCGGAACCATGCAAAAGTTATCTCAACTTCATTTACAGTCACCTCTCTTGAAGTCTAATTATTACACGATGTCGGAATTTGCAAATTATTCTCTGCCTCGTCTGTTTTGTTGACACAAATATGGTACACAGATTATTTAAATGTATGTACATGTGACCAATCCAAGCCTATAATATGAGTAACAACTCTCTGCACAAGTATGACATAATCATGGTATGGATCAGTATCTACCAATACTTTTAAAAGCATAGTTGTCTATGGTTTACCAACCAATATGGCCTTGAGACTTGGAATGTACGAGGGCAGCTAGGACGATAATCATTCGTGCTATTCTCAAACATCATTTCTTCACAATCTTCACAAATCCTCACAAATGCTTCGATAAAAGCCAATCCGTCGTTCGTTCCTTTGATCAATCCTTTGGTTTGTACCCCCCCTTCCCCCTTCCCAAACATACAGAAATTACATTCATTGGCAATCTCCAAAATTTGTACATGTAGACTGAATTAACATTTTGTATGCATCAAATTTTCATGCATTTTTATACTAGTCACTTTATTATCATTTTATATGCAGATCTTTCTGTTAATGGTCGGGTCGAGTGCTCATAGCACCACTTTAAAGCTGTGGGGAAAAAAGGATACGACACGTGGTCTTCAATAGAGGCCACAAGGCGACCTTGTATCTCTACAACAAGCTGGCGTAGCTCACGAAATTTACGTGGAACAGATGCCATATCTTATTTATCGCAATAAAGAATTGCAAAATGCTAACCGGGTGTAAGGATGTCAAAGGCGAAATATTTTGGAGGGAGACAAGAAATAAGTTATCTACGTTGGGCGGGCCGTTGGCGACACTCGCTCAGAGGGTTGCGCCATTGGAAGTTGTTTACGCCAACAGCCCACCGCAGCTCGGCGGCGCAGTTCAGCTACAGTCAAGGCTTCGTCCACGTCGTACTCCAGGTCCCGCAGAAAATTGACGAGTTCGTCTTTCTTCAAAGCATACATGAATCCTACCTCGGCCATTGCATGCAACAAATATTAAATGCAGATATGAGAAAACAATTCGTAGAGTGGCGCAGATATTATTTGTGCCAGTACACAAATAATTTAAAACGAACAACAATTTTTAAAGCTTGTATTTAGATAGAATATGTTTACAATTACTGGTAGCACCAAATAGAGGGATTCCAACCTCTTACAATTCATTAAAGCTGACTTTCTCACACATTTTTAAAATCCAAAATTTTACAACAATAAAAGTTTGACAAAGAAATTACAAACGTAAGAGATAATTCATAAAATTGCTCAGACCAACTGATAATAATTANCAAAGAAATTACAAACGTAAGAGATAATTCATAAAATTGCTCAGACCAACTGATAATAATTAAAACGTGATCAGCAATTATACTTGAACACAATAAATTGAAAAATCTTATAAATTTGCAAAATACATAATACGTTGACTAGAGTATTAACTTTGAGCAATTANACACAATAAATTGAAAAATCTTATAAATTTGCAAAATACATAATACGTTGACTAGAGTATTAACTTTGAGCAATTAGAAAAAAAAGGAGGGCAGCCTAAAATCCCGGCAAAGCCTTCTTTCGTAAGACAAACACATTAAGACCTTTCATACGAAATTATTGGTGCAGGCAGCCAAATGACCCACCAAGGCTTAATCGGTTAAAATAGAAAAATAACTAATACATTTTAAATGAATTGATTTATTACACCCAACGCGTAAGTCGTGGACGCAAAGTATATTGAAAAAACTAGAAAAATTCTTGGGAGAAGGTGGGGAGTCGAGCAGGGCATGGAGCAATCCACCTCGCAGAGTCCAGAGTACTTACGACGTCTAGCGCAGCGAGCGCTGGCGTCGCACAGTATTCACAAATATTTACGTGGCACTCTTAATTCAATGTTAAAACATGGCAGTGAATTAGGAGGTGTGGTTACATATTCTTGCGTTTGTAAGNACGTGGCACTCTTAATTCAATGTTAAAACATGGCAGTGAATTAGGAGGTGTGGTTACATATTCTTGCGTTTGTAAGGAAAATAATTGTAATCGAATTGTAATTATGTATCTTAACAATCCCGTGGTGTAACGCTGTTTTCACACGCACCGATATTCTCGGTGTTGGACACGACGCCGATATCGGACGACATGAAAACCAGTTTACTGAAGTGGGGGTCTTGAACACGATATCCAACAGTATTGGGTAGGTTTGTTAAGGACCTTTAGGATTGCATGATGAATACAGTGGACTCTCCATTATCCGTCAGTCTCGGGACCGTCACCGTGACGGTCCCGAGACTGACGGATAATAGAAATCCCCCCCCCCTTCTCTAAGATACAACAGATACTAGCTATAATGCAACATTTCGATAACCTCTAAAGCTACAAATGTTTGCCATGTGTCAAAAATTATTTCATTTCCAGTCCCTGTGTGATGTCAAAGCAAGCAATCACTGCAGCTGCCTTTATTGTTATTAATGAAGAAAGAAAAGCTGGAAGTGTTNTTCATTTCCAGTCCCTGTGTGATGTCAAAGCAAGCAATCACTGCAGCTGCCTTTATTGTTATTAATGAAGAAAGAAAAGCTGGAAGTGTTGGTAATCGGGTTTCGCTCCAATATCGAGCTGTCGAGAACAATGCTTTTTTATGTTCCATCCGACATGTCGGAGTAAGCTACTTGCTTTATGTTTTGTATTCAGTGATTGTAGTTCACAGTAAGTGCAAAGCTAGATNTGACATGTCGGAGTAAGCTACTTGCTTTATGTTTTGTATTCAGTGATTGTAGTTCACAGTAAGTGCAAAGCTAGATTAGGTGCTCGTTGTTGTTTGTTAGTGGTTATGGTGTGATGGTGGTGTATTATTAACAGAGACCCGGAAATTTTTCGGATTCATCTGAGGACTGCATTCACGTGTATATGTGTGTTTGTGCTTCCATTGGACCACAGTTTGTTAGACACGCCCCGAACCACTTTCAACCAATAACTAACCTGCAAGGAAAATAAGAACCGAATCCCGTGCTACATAGTCTGTGGTTAATCTGGAGCAACAGTCAACTGATGCCATAGGCGTGCATAGTGTTAGGCAATGGGAGAAGGGGGGAGGGGGGTGCCAAAACTGCCAAATGAAAATCCATATTTACAAGATCAAAAATACAAAGTCAAATTTTATTTTAACATATTTATCACAATAGCCTTTGTGCTTTGCTAAACATATATTAGAATTTAGTGGTCATTTCAAACACGCAGACAGTCTATAGTGAAAATAGAAAATTTGCAAGATTTTTTTTATTTTCCTAATGATGCAATTTTGGGGGGGNACGCAGACAGTCTATAGTGAAAATAGAAAATTTGCAAGATTTTTTTTATTTTCCTAATGATGCAATTTTGGGGGGGATGCAGCTGCACCCCCTTTGCGCACACCTATGACTGATGCCCGAATGCACAAAGAATTGTAGAGTCTAANTATTTTTTTTTTTTTTTTTTTTTCAAATGGGGTCTGAATTATATGTTCCTATGCTCACATTGATTGTTGTTATATATTATTTTTAAATAGTTATGTAGCAGGCCACATTTTTTCGCAAGTCGGCTCGTAAGCAAGCGAATATGTACCGGTATTTAGCTAGGCGAATATAATTTGCGAACTCTTAGGAGGCACGTTCGTGAAATTCAGTTTGCAAGTATCATTTCTAGCTTCAAGCAAATATGTCAAATCGAAAATCTGTGTTTATTATTTGGAATCAATAATTTGTTTCTTTAATGTGAAAAATTTTGTAATTTTTTATTAATTCGTATCAAAATTGTACACAGAGTATAGCGAAACCATGCAAAAGTTATCTCAACTTCATTTCCACTCACCTCTCTTGAAGTCTAATTATTACACGATGTCGGAATTTGCAAATTATTCTCTGCCTCGTCTGTTTTGTTGACATAAATATGGTACACAGATTATTTAAATGTATGTACATGTGACCAATCCAAGCCTATAATATGAGTAACGACTCTCTGCACAAGTATGACATAATCATGGTATGGATCAGTATCTACCAATACTTTTAAAAGCATAGTTGTCTNACGACTCTCTGCACAAGTATGACATAATCATGGTATGGATCAGTATCTACCAATACTTTTAAAAGCATAGTTGTCTTTGGTTTACGAACCAATAGGCCCTTGAGACTTGGAATGTACGAGGGCAGCTAGGGCGATAATCATTCGTGCTCTACTCAAACATCATTCCTTCACAATCTTCACCAATCCTCACAAATCCTTCGATAAAAGCCAATCCCTTGGTCGTTCCTTCAATCAATCCTTCGGTTTGTACCCCCCTCCCAAACGTATAGAAATTACATTCATTCGCAATCTCCAAAATGTGTACATGCAGACTGAATTAACGTTTTGTATGCATTAAATTTTCATGCATTTTTATACTAGAGTCTTTATTATCATTCTATGTGCAGATCTTTATGATGATGGTCGAGTGCTCATAGCACCACTTTAAAGCTGTGGGGAAAAAAGGATACGGCACATGGTTTTCAATAGAGGCCACGAGGCGACCTTGTACCTCTACAACAAGCTGGCGTAGCTGACGAAATTTACCTGGAACAGATGCCATATCTTATTTACCGCAATAAAGAATTGCAAAATGCTAACCGGGTGTAAGGATGTCAAAGGCAAAATATTTTGAAGGGAGACAAGAAATAAGTTATCTACTTTGGGCGGGTCGTTGGCGACACTCGCCGGGACACTCGCTCAGAGGGTTGTGCCATTGGAAGTTGTTTACGCCAACAGCCCACCGCAGCTCGGCGGTGCAGCTCAGCTGCAGTCAAGGCTTCGTCCACGTCGTACTCCAGGTCCCGCAGAAGATTGACGAGTTCGTCTTTCTTCAAAGCATAGATGAATCCTACATTGGCCATTGCATGCAACAACTGTTAAATGCAGATATAAGAAAACATTTCGTAGAGTGGCGCAGATATTATTTGTGCCAGTACACAAATAATTTAAAACGAACAACAATTTTTAAAGCTTGTATTTAGATAGAATATGTTTACAATTACTGGTAGCACCAAATAGAGGGATTCCAACCTCTTAAAATTCATTAAAGCTGACTTTCTCACACATTTTCAAAATCCAAAATTTTACAACAATAAAAGTTTGAGAAAGAAATTACAAACGTAAGAGATAATTCATAAAATTGCTCAGACCAACTGATAATAATTAAAACGTGATCAGCAATTATACTTGAACACAATAAATTGAAAAATCTTATAAATTTGCAAAATACATAATACGTTGACTAGAGTATTAACTTTGAGCAATTAGAAAAAAAGGAGGGCAGCCTAAAATCCCAGTAAAGTCTTCTTTCGTAAGACAAACACATTAAGACCTTTAATACGAAATTATTGGTGCAGGTAGCCAAATGACCCACCAAGGCTTAAGCGATTAAAATAGAAAAATAACTAATACATTTTTAATGAATTGATTTATTACGCCCAACGCGTAAGTCGTGGACGCAAAGTATATTGAAAAAACTAGAAAAATTCTTGGGAGAAGGTGGGGAGTCGATCAGGGCATGGAGCAATCCACCTCGCAGAGTCCAGAGTACTTACGACGTCTAGCGCAGCGAGCGCTGGCGTCGCACAGTATTCACAAATATTTACGTGGCACTCTTAATTCAATGTTAAAACATGGCAGTGAATTAGGAGGTGTGGTTACATATTCTTGCGTTTGTAAGAAAAATAATTGTAATCGAATTGTAATTATGTATCTTAACAATCCCGCGGTGTAACGCTGTTTTCACACGCACCGATATTCTCGGTGTTGGACACGACGCCGATATCGGACGACATGAAAACCAGTTTACTGAAGTGGGGGTCTTGAACACGATATCCGACAGTATTGGGTAGGTTTGTTAAGGACCTTTAGGATTGCATGATGAATACAGTGGAGTCTCTATTATCCGTCAGTCTCGGGACCGTCACCGTGACGGTCCCGAGACTGACGGATAATAGAAATCCCCCCCCCCTTCTCTAAGATACAACAGATACTAGCTATAATGCAACATTTCGATAACCTCTAAAGCTACAAATGTTTGCCATGTGTCAAAAATTATTTCATTTCCAGTCCCTGTGTGATGTCAAAGCAAGCAATCACTGCAGCTGCCTTTATTGTTATTAATGAAGAAAGAAAAGCTGGAAGTGTTGGTAATCGGGTTTCGCTCCAATATCGAGCTGTCGAGAACAATGCTTTTTTATGTTCCATCTGACATGTCGGAGTAAGCTACTTGCTTTATGTTTTGTATTCAGTGATTGTAGTTCACAGTAAGTGCAAAGCTAGATTAGGTGCTCGTTGTTGTTTGTTAGTGGTTATGGTGTGATGGTGGTGTATTATTAACAGAGACCCGGAAATTTTTCGGATTCATCTGAGGACTGCATTCACGTGTATATGTGTGTTTGTGCTTCCATTGGACCACAGTTTGTTAGACACGCCCCGAACCACTTTCAACCAATAACTAACCTGCAAGGAAAATAAGAACCGAATCCCGTGCTACATGGTCTGTGGTTAATCTGGAGCAACAGTCAACTGATGCCATAGGCGTGCATAGTGTTAGGCAATGGGAGAAGGGGGGAGGGGGGTGCCAAAACTGCCAAATGAAAATCCATATTTACAAGATCAAAAATACAAAGTCAAATTTTATTTTAACATATTTATCACAATAGCCTTTGTGCTTTGCTAAACATATATTAGAATTTAGTGGTCATTTCAAACACGCAGACAGTCTATAGTGAAAATAGAAAATTTGCAAGATTTTTTTTATTTTCCTAATGATGCAATTTTGGGGGGGATGCAGCTGCACCCCCTTTGCGCACACCTATGACTGATGCCCGAATGCACAAAGAATTGTAGAGTCTAACTTGTTGCAGAATGAATCCGTGAAATTTCCGGATTAATTGATTGGTGGACAGCAGGCCATGTTAATGGGACAAAACTAAAGATGCCTAACTCTTGCTGTTGTTACCTGTGGATGAACACAACGTCGTATTGGGGGCCGCGGTGGCTGAGTGGTTAGTCTGCTCGCCTCCCACCAAGGCGAACTGGGTTTAATTCTCGGCCGAGCCACTCCCGGATTTTCGCATGTGGGAATCGTGCCAGATGATGCCGCTGGTCGGCAGGTTTTCTCGAGGATCTCCCGCTTCCCCCGTTCTTTCATTCCAACGTTACTCCATACTCACCTCAATCACCCTCATCAGCTCTCAAGACCTCGCTGTTAAGAGCCGCCCAAATATCTTCTCCCAACGTCGTATTTCATTTGTCTTCTTGTATTTCTCCCCGAGACACAATACATTAAGAAGGTATAGTCTTCTATTAAACATAGGGCACATTTTTTCCTCCCTGACTCCGATGGCATGTCGGTGCGTGTGAAAACGTAGACGTCCGATACTACACTAGTGTCGGATCGGGGTCCCATAAAATGCCGGTGGTGTGCAACCGCCCTTACTTGTTTGGGGCATGGAAACCTTAGCTCGTACATGAGGCAGAAGGATTCGTGGTAAGAACAAAGGCCGGCGCTTTCAAAAAGGTTCAACTAACCGTAAACGAAAAGGCAGTTGCTACAACACAGCCGCACAAGTCTCCACTGCGGGTGTAGTGTAGCGCAGTTCGGTGAACGCATTTGCAGCGACAGCTAAACTTCATCTGCTTGGCGGCACCCACATAGTTTAATCATGCGATAAACTTCCTTACAAGTATTCGGGCGGTCGTGGCTTCGATCCCCACCGGCTGCACTGGAGAAGGTTTCCCCACGAGTGTTTTCCCATCCTCATTCGAGGCAGATCCCACAGCAGTGCCTACCTGGAACTATTTTCCTCGTTTGAGGCGGAGAAGCGCGGGAGCGATAAGGGCGACTTTGCCACGCGCATCAAGTGCACCATCGTCGCTACGCTGAAAGCGCTGAACTGCATGGCGTGCAGTGTTCTCGAAGTTTTGCATGTACCGATAGGATTGTAAGTGGTGACCCTATAATTTCTTTGGTGGAAAGTCTCCAGCAGAGTTCATAACAGGCTCCTATCTGAGTTTTGCTCTTGTCCGAGTAGTGCGGTTTGATATACAGCAGTCTGAAAAGGCAGTTTTTAACGATGTTGCAGGGTTCCAGAATAATATTTGTAGTATGCGTAATATCTTTAACATACATTTCCTTCCTCGCCTGGTATGTGTTTCCTTATCGCAGGTAAACAAACTGTGTACAAGTTTAATAATTTCGTCAAAAAAAGTGTTTCTATTATGCTGCAACGCAGTTCAAGCGCCATGCCCCCTCAATGCCTACCTCCTCAGTTCCCCTCCCCAGTAACTGAAATATTGATTAGCCTCTCTGCATGAAAGAAAACAAATATTGTTATCACCACCATCACCGTCACCATCCACTATCACTATCCTCACTCACAATCATAACAATCCTCAAAATCACTATTTCAATCATCACTACTATCCGCATCACCGTCCGCCATCACTCTCTATCGTCACCATCACCATGCACCACCATCATCATTGACATCATTGCCATATTTACTGCCATCATCGTTTCCATTATCACCGTACATCACCGTCACCATCCATCGCAATCACTATCACCATGCATCACCATCACCATCCATCATAATCCGCCATCATCACCATTAGCATCACCATCGTCATCGTCACAATCATCAACATTATAATAATAATCATCGTCTGCTTGGTGGCATTTAGATGCAGTAGTATATACAGGGCTCCGTTTACGACTGACATGGCGAGCAGGACACACCACTTCCCAGCGCTCGCCAATCCCCGACAGGGAAGTGGACGCATGCGCGAACATTCGCATGTCTTACCTAATGAGGGTTGGCACGACCACGCTGGTTAAGAGTCATCTTTACATCTGAAGGCGTAAGTATGCAACACGTAATAATCGCATTTACTCTAAGGTTAATCTATTTTTGAGGTTACCGGCGGCTTCTTGGCCGAGGTCATTTAGAAGTCTTCCGACCTGGAAATGTCGGGTTCGACTCCCGAGTGAACCATGCATATGCTTGTAGTTTTTAGTAATAAGCACAGTATGCGAGCCTTTTCCTGACTGGCCTCCCAACATACGGCAGTGGCATTAAAAATATGTAATCAAAATTTTAAAAAAGACTTCTCACCCCAACTCATTTCTATGAAAGCCACGAGCAAAATGTCCAAATTATTACTAGTTAATTGTGAACTAAGGGGCCGTGGTGGTGTAGTGGTCAAACTACTCGCCTGCCACCTAGACACACCGGGTTCGTTTTCCGGCGGGGTCGCTCCAGGATTTTTGCATGTGGAATCGTGCCGGCTGATGCCGCTGGTCAGCGAGTTTTCTCGGGGATCTCCCGTTTCCCCCGCCTTTTCATTCCGGCGCTGCTCTATATTCACATCGCTTCACCCTCATTAGCTCTTAAGACCTCGATGTTAACAGTCACCCAAATCTCTTCACTCACCCTCTTAACTATAAATATCATATATTTAAAATGTATGAGGCAATCAATTCACCATATGCTATAAATATTTATTGCAGACTGAAGAAGTGACCAACCACCATTGTCTATCAAAGACAGAGGGCGATTTCCCTGTTGGNAGCACAGCCAGAGAGGCAAGGGCTGTTGTAACCCATCCCCTATTGCCACTAAGGTTGTTAACAGTTAGAATTAAAATTATTATTAAGCATTTATTTGTGATAAAAAACACGCAATTGCTGCAGGTGATAACGCATTTTACTATACTGAGAAGTGATTTTTCTCCTAGGTTTTTTCCCAGTTGACAAGATTATTGGCACCACTAATGCCCGTGTAACCTCCCTCTCCCTCTGCTTTAGTAAATTTGTAAACAACTCCCTTCCCTCCGCCAGCCTAGAGAAATTTCTGTCTACGTCACTGCCCAGGGGCAACGGAAACGGGTGGTAAAGAAAGACTTCACGAAGGGGCGCCATTCTTTATGTGTATTTACTAGAAACGGGGATGGTCAATAATAATGTTATAGGCTGTTCACGGTAAAGTGAGAACTTTTGAGGCCCTAGTTACTTTTTTCTTATCAACCATTTTTTATCCTTCCATCATTTTTAAAAATAAATGTTGATATGTAAGAAGTAAACACAGTGCATATATTTCAACGGACTCGAAAGTAAACGTCTAAGACTTCAATAAAATATATTCATTGCTATTATTCCAAAGGAAAGGGCTTCAAAAAGTGCTCACTTTACCCTGAATAGCCTATAAATAATAATGTTTATACTGGTATGGTAAGAATGTATTTGTAAAATATCTAAATAGGAAACAATTTGTGTATACATACTGATGTTATTAAAGTCAAAATTAAATTTTGTGAAGGGGTGCTTTTCCAAGCACCAGGGGCGTCAGATCCTCCACACAAACTTGCGCTTCTCCCCCACCTCCGGTTTTTTAGAGGACTATGTATGTACTAAAACATTTTCTGTGAAATATTTGTTTGCGCGTATATGCGTCTCTCGGTAAATCAATTCCTGGTAATATATTTTTTTTTTGCCAGAAAAATTAAAAACCAATAATCTAATGCCGTATAGTTTTTCTTTCATCATATAACGTGTACACAAAAAAAAGTAAAAATGTTTTTAAAAAATGGCGTTTTAGAGCTTGCCTGCATCATTTCCATCAGGGGTAGGAGAACAGTACAAATATACGTATGTAGTTAAATCTGTTCGTTTTCACCGCGTGTAATGAAGTCACGCTGTAACTTATACAATTTGCGAAGTACAGTGCAACGATGGGAACGCTGCAAGCCAGCACAGCGTCTTTCGCGTAGGGGCAATGTGGCGCTAGACACGCACGCGTAGTATTGTAGCCCGTATTGCTGCTTCGTTTCTGAACGCGCCAAACAGCTTCAGATCCATAGGAGCCTTTAGTTTCCCGCCTACCTGGAGTTCGCGTAGGGGCAATGTGGCGCTAGACACGCACGCGTAGTATTGTAGCCCGTATTGCTGCTTCGTTTCTGAACGCGCCAAACAGCTTCAGATCCATAGGAGCCTTTAGTTTCCCGCCTACCTGGAGTTCGCGTAGGGGCAATGTGGCGCTAGACACGCACGCGTAGTATTGTAGCCCGTATTGCTGCTTCGTTTCTGAACGCGCCAAACAGCTTCAGATCCATAGGAGCCTTTAGTTTCCCGCCTACCTGGAGTTCGCGTAGGGGCAATGTGGCGCTAGACACGCACGCGTAGTATTGTAGCCCGTATTGCTGCTTCGTTTCTGAACGCGCCAAACAGCTTCAGATCCATAGGAGCCTTTAGTTTCCCGCCTACCTGGAGTTCGCGTAGGGGCAATGTGGCGCTAGACACGCACGCGTAGTATTGTAGCCCGTATTGCTGCTTCGTTTCTGAACGCGCCAAACAGCTTCAGATCCATAGGAGCCTTTAGTTTCCCGCCTACCTGGAGTTCGCGTAGGGGCAATGTGGCGCTAGACACGCACGCGTAGTATTGTAGCCCGTATTGCTGCTTCGTTTCTGAACGCGCCAAACAGCTTCAGATCCATAGGAGCCTTTAGTTTCCCGCCTACCTGGAGTTCGCGTAGGGGCAATGTGGCGCTAGACACGCACGCGTAGTATTGTAGCCCGTATTGCTGCTTCGTTTCTGAACGCGCCAAACAGCTTCAGATCCATAGGAGCCTTTAGTTTCCCGCCTACCTGGAGTTCGCGTAGGGGCAATGTGGCGCTAGACACGCACGCGTAGTATTGTAGCCCGTATTGCTGCTTCGTTTCTGAACGCGCCAAACAGCTTCAGATCCATAGGAGCCTTTAGTTTCCCGCCTACCTGGAGTTCGAGCTGCGTTGCTGAGTGATTGAAATGCGCGTCCAATGTGCAGATCTACCTAAAGAAAACATACCTCAGACGAGGGCTGTTCAGTACTTTGAAGACCTTACATCAATTCGAAACACAATTTCAGAGTACTCCGAAACGGCCAGAAACGGCTTTTTCAAAGCGCTGTATCTCTACATATACGCATCAGATACATACAAAACTACTCAGTAATATAATAGGATCATTGCTAAAAGTCCCATGGGTATACGCAGTGTGACTAGGACACTGCGCGCTATTTCAGAGCCTTGGACATAACGGCGATGGAGCACTTTATACGCGTGGCAGTGTCGCCCTTATCGCTCCCGCGCTTCTCGGTCTCTGAGAAAAGCTCTAGGTAGGCGGGAGCCTTAATACAGGAAGATTTCGACGCTCCTGCCACTGTCCTCACCGTACACATCAGACTGCACTCCCAGATTTTTGCATGTGGGCATCGTGCCGGACGATGCCGCTGGTTCGGCGGGTTTTCTCGGGGATCTCTCCCGTCTCCCCCACCCTTTCATTCCGGCGCTACCCCGTACTCACATCGATCACCCTCATCGGCTCTCAAGACCTCTCGCTGAGCCGCCCAAATCTTTTCACTCGCGGCACACTGCTGAGCAGCGGCGGGGGGTAGCCGGCATTGTCGGCGGAGCTTGAGGCACAGGCTGTGCCGTGGCAAGGAGAACCTCTGCCGCGGGGAGGGAACCCCGTCTGGTGGTAGGGTGGGGTGCAGGGGGAATCGCAAGGCAGAGGCGCGTGTAAGACCGCCGCGGGGCGTGGAGCGCTCTCCCTNTGCTCCCGCGAGAAGGCCCCCCACCTCGCACTCCACACCCAAGTACTCAAGAATATACAAGGTGTAACATCCGCTTACACAGCCGATCTCCAGTCAGTGCATGGTTATCCGGGGAGGGGGGAAGCGAATTGCAGTGTTACAACCCCACCCTAAAGGTTTTGTAAATTGCATCAGAATGAGAGTAAATGGGTGCCCAGACTGTTTTTGTTCAGTGAGATGCATTGATATATTGTATACAAACCCTAATTAGTTGTCAAAATCCATCTCTGATACTTGTCTGAACTTTCTTTCCTTGGTCTTATGCAGAACGTGATTTACGATTTGATTGCATAAAAATTAAATTTATGGGAGAAACAAATATGTTTTAAGAGGGGCGCCTAAAAGCTTGCCCCTCCTGAGCTGGAGACGTTGATTCGCCACTTTCAGTGCGGAACATTCAGCGGCATGCATAGCCAGACACAAGGCCAGTTCGCAAAGACTCGCGCAACCAACCAGAGAATGAGTACGCCCACATCAAAGGAACCTTCACGCAATTTCATCTCTGTGTGCTCTGTGCTCATGCGTTCTCAAATGCCTCCGAATTTTCAATTGTGTTGGAAAAGTAGACGTAATGTGTCCGAATCACCATAATAAACACTAAAAACAATGACGATACTGCAGCGAAAATTATTTGCAAACTTTCGGGCGCACTGATATAAGGTTCATGATGATTTTAAGTTTTCATTCAATTCTACCCTAGCAATTTCTCTCTCTCTCTCTCTCTCTCTCTCTCTCTCTCTCCATCCCCCCTCTCTCTCTTTCTCCTAATGAAAGCTAACATTTTTAATTCAAGTCGATTTATTGAAGTTTCATATCGAGTTAATTGATGTTAAAGTGTATTTTCACAAAAAGAAATAATATTTTTAGTTAGGGACTGTTTTGCCAAAACGATAAGTTCTTCATGTAAACACGGCATTATTTTAAAAATAAATTTTCCAAATGTACACATCCTGTTTCCTTGCTCAGTTGAAACCCCTCCCTTTACGAAGCTTTACTTACGAGCCTGCTGCTCTTACTACACTCATCTGCAACACATGCGCTAACGTCGGCAGCGAACCAGCAATCAGGAAATGTAGCTCCAAGTCTTATTCAAAGTTGTATCTCAGGGTATATATGCGCACACAGGCGAAATGGCGTGGACGTCCCTCTGACGTGGGCGTGCCCATTCTCTGATTGGGCAGCACGAGGCTCTGGAACTGGCCTTGGGTCTAATTGGCTACTGCGTGCTGCGAGACTCCCTGTTGCCTCGGCTATCAAAGGCAAATAAGTTACCAGGAGCTGGTTCACGTACGGCGTGCGGACACGTTGTTCACTGACGCCATTTTGCTGGCGCGTGCTGTTGGACTTCGCGGTACAAGCGGCTGTTTCAGTTCTGTATACTTAAGAACGGTCTGGTAAAGGCTGTTCACGATTAAATGAGCCCTTTTGAAATCAACATATGAAAAATTCCCCTGCCCCTACAAGCATTCATCTTAACGGGCACACTGAGTTTTGATTATACAGTTTCACTTAACAGACGCATGAATAAAGTTATCAGACCCAATACAATGTTAACTTCACGTATGGTGGAAGAATACACAATGTCGATACAAGTAGATCTTAGGCCGGGCTTTCAAAAGTGTTCAGTTTACCATGAACAACCTATAATGTTTAAAGTGTTAATCAATGAATTCTGTTTGCATTTATTTTATACACACAGAATAATATATTGTCTAATACTAAAATACGTGTGTTCCTAAAAGTTTCACAATGACTGAACACTACTCGTTAGATCCACGTGCATTTGTCGGAACAGCACAAAATAGACAAAAAATTAAGTACATTAGAATAAAATAAACGTTTTCTCCAAAAATTGTTATACCTCCTAACGGATAACATTTAAAATACTCCGCGTCCAAAGAAAAGTTTCTATTTTCCATTTCCGTTTCTAACAAAGCGAAATTGGCCAGGACACCCGTATTTTACAATCATTTTCAGGTAGGTAAACTCTGGTACAGAATATTTGAAGCATTTCTGGGACATGTCTTTAACGATACATCATAACATGATATCGTCGCCGCACGTGAAGTCTCATAGAGGCGTGTTGACGACGTAAAGACTGCACGCCTGCCCTGCGCCTTGCGCGTACAAGTTACTACGAGCCATGTGATGCGCGTGTTTGTGTTAACTCTGGCGCCACAACACTTCCAGGCCTAGGACCTACGAAACTTAACGTGCCATAGACGGCATTCTTAGCTGCAAATCAGATGACCGTGCGGTTACCGCGTTTAAAGCATTTTCGGTGGAAGAGGTGAATCTCCGGTCCCGACTAGAATGGCTTTCGCCCCTTCCTGGCTTTCGAGCCCCATTACAGAAAAACATAAAACGCTGTTAAAATCACTTGCTGAAATCCTTTCCACTTCCCCTCCTCCGTTTTATAAGGTGTTTTCTCAGTCGTCTGTTGCGTTAATTGTATACGTCGGTAGTTCAAATGGTATGCATTTTCTAGAGGATAAGGAAAAATAATTAAAGGTTTATAATGGAAATTTACAAATGTTTCTTCCTAACATTTTAAATAGGCAATCATTCAACATGACGACACAAACTTCACAGGCCGGGATGCTAAGGTTCCCCGGACTGGCTTAATCATTCTCGTTTGTCCCAGCAAGTTACATTATCATGTACTTAAGCAGGTATAACTTTAAAAGATACTAGCGCGAGTATAATATACGTCGTCACACTGAAATTTGTAGTCATTACGTCATGATGTTTCTAATCATTGAACCTAAAGCGGTGACCATGTAATTAATGGCATAACAATAAATTTAAACGTATGTGGTTCGTACATACACTACCTTAACTTTCTTTGAGGAAATTTTTGAACCTACAACTTATCCTGTAAACACTCATATGTATTGGTAGTTTTCACTTTTAAACAATTGGTTACTGATATAGGTAAATATACGCTGTTCACGGTAAAGTGAGCACTTTTCAAGCCCTAGTTACTTTTTCCTTTCAGCCATTTTTAATCATATAACCACTTTTTTAAAATAAATATTGTTTTGTAAGTAATAAACACAGTGTGTATATTCCAGCTGCATTCGGATGTTAACGTATAAGACTACACTAAAATATATTTATTGACGAATTTTTCAAATGAGAGGGTTTTCAAAGTGCTCACTTTACCGTGAATAGCCTATAGCCAACTTTCCGCGCCACTTATAATATCAAGCAGTTTCATTGGTGATACTGATAATTCTGAGAGCACGAGTTTACATATAACAATAAATGGAAGGAAATGTTGTCAGAGATACGCATATAGTACAAACCAATAAAAGTATTTTCAGTAAATGCTGCATCCAATAAAAAAAAACTGAACATTTGCAGAGTGGCACTTCTTTTCAGATACGTATATTCCAACTTTTTTTTGCCAAAAAATACAGTTTCAGTGTCCAAAAATTTTGACTACAATTAAATAAATCTACCATATACTAAACTTTTAAATCTGAAAATCCGTCAAAAATCATGTTTAAAATAATTTCAGTTTGGAAATTTTAGTGCACTCTGTTAACAACATACAATTTATTTAGTGCTCAGTTTCACTATATGTATCACTAATCTGATATAATTGGAACAAAAGCCTTGTATTACACTGTAAAAATGTTTCTGGTAATCTTTCTCAACTGTATACTAATGGAAACTTTTAACCCACAAATTGTATGGAAATAATGCCACATGTCAGACTGCAAATATAAAATTGTTGAGCGGCGTTACTATGCAAGGTCGAGGACTTCCCTACGCATTTGACTGTTTCGTGAGTGAATGCAGGAACGCTACCATGGATGGATTGGGAAATAGTTTATGATTCACACTTTCTCGCTATTCGTATACTACATTGATATGGTAATTTTTACTAATAATTTCTGAAAATGTGCTCTTTGTGCTACTTGTCATAATGACAGAAGACATGGCTTATAACTGTAATATGTTATCATTATTAACTAGTTTTATGTGTTAGAAATAAATCAATTGAATGATTCCAGAGGAATTTGTACAAGCCATCACTTTGAAATTAAGCGTCTGATCTGTTGAAATTTCGTATATGTAATTGCCTTTAGAAGCCTAACAGTATACCGAGTTCGGAGAGAAACATTTGATTATTCCTTAGCTCTAATATCTAAACGTTAAATGTTCTGGTAACACTATCTCATAAAAGAAAGAAAGATGTTCAGTTTCACTAAATGTGTAAGGCAATTACATTACAATAAATTTAGTTTAATTTAGTTCAATAGTTCCAGGGATATGACGCATCATACTAATATTTTATAATTCCGCCAGTTTAACAAGTCTCCGGTATTTTATTTGAATTCCTCGAATGCTTGGCACCTGGTTAAATTATTCCTCATGACATTTAGTGAAATTGTTTCTCACGTGAAATATATGGCTTATTTTTCAAAGGGGTTTATATCTAAAAATGCACAATGCATAAGTTCTTTAATTTCATATTGCTAGTTCACCAGTAGGAAATTAAATAAGTTTAAGAAGTTAATGTCATATTTACAAGGCTTATTTTTAATAAACAAATACCTAACATAATTTTTTTAAAAATAATAGGTGTTTTTCCTGTGATCACTTGTATGCGAAATTTTATGGTGATTGTGTAACTAGTACTATAGGTTATTCGCAGTAAAGTGAGCACTTTTGAAAGCCCTCTTATTTGGAATAATAGTCAATAAATATATTTTATTTTAGCCTTAGACGTTAATTTCCGAGTGCAGTGAAATATACACACCGTGTTTATTATTTACATGGCAATATTTATTTAAGAAAGGTGGTTAAAGGATAAAATATGGCTGAAAATAAAAAGTAACTAGGGCCTAAAAAGTGCTCACTTTACCGTGGACAGCCTATACTAGATCAGGTGGTAGTGTTACCCAAAACCGTGGAAGGGGGGAGGTCCCTGTTGAGAGAGTTTATTGCTTTTATTGTAAATTATTTTTTTTAAATCAGGTTTATGGAACCAATGATACGTCATACAACCATAGGTCATACAAACATAAGGCTACCATTTCGAAAAAGTGTCTGATACATACTCATTACATTAAATTTTACTTACATTATACATTAGCCAAGTTTGGCCGCAATCAAATGGTTTAATCGAAAGCCATATGATTCGTAGTCTTAATTTTTAAAGCCGCATTATATTCCAAAATGGCTGGTAGAAGAAGTCATTAATAAGTGATTTAAATATTCTCGTATTATTATTTCACGATACGAAGTAAAATAGTTCTTTAGCTAAGGTACGCACAACTAATAATATTTAATAATAACACTATTTTGGAAATCAGCTATATTTAAGAAAACGTAAACGTTAGTTGCCTATTTTAGCACTATTTACGTATCATATTTGGTGGTGGTCGGTTGAATAGCTCATTATATATATATATATACACTCATATGCAAAAAAAATGATGACAATGAACGAATCGCGCGAGTACAACAAAAGTTGTAACACAGTATCAATCAGAGCTCGAAATGTGTCATATTTGCGTTTAATGCGGTTTGCTTGAGCGGATGTGCCACTAGGGGGCACACATGTCCCTCCATTATTCGTAGCGGCAAGACACCGAATAACGCCTTAGTAGCATTGTGAGCCACAGAGCTAAGTTCAGTGAACACGCAGCATGCCTCGATGGCGCATTCGACAAACTTTGCCAGGCTGAATGAGTTTGAGATAGGCCGCATCGCCAGCCTCCGAGAAGCAGGTTGGAATTGCTCGCCACTTGAGTCGTTCTGCCTTCACTGTGAGTCGGTGTTGAACGCAGTGGGAATAGGAGAGTACGAACACCCGTCGTGAAGGATCAAGTCGACCACCATCAGGGAGGATCATTTCGCCACGCGACAGGCTGTAAGCATTCTACGGGCGTCGCTGTGCACCATCCAGGGACATGTAACGGCAGCTGAAGATACGCCTGTGTCTACCAGTACCATATCCAGGAGGCTAGCAGAGTAGAATCTGTCGTCACAGCTTCCCTTACGACGTCTACCATTACGACCTGAGCATCGCCAAGCACGTGTGACATTCTGCCAGGAGCGAGGAGAATGGCTGGTTGCGGATTGGCGACGAGTGGTTGTCAGCGACGAATCCCAGTTCTGTCTGGATACAGACGACCGCCGAATTCGAGTCTGGAGACTTTCTGGCCAGCGCCGTGAGCCACGCTTCGTTGTAGAGAGGCACACCACCCCAACGAGAGGTGTAATGGTGTGGGGTGCCATTTCCTACGATTCCCGCACCCTACTGGTGGTGATTGAATAAAATCCTAACGGCTCAGCGATACGTCCAGGAAATTCTGCGACCATGTGTGCTCCCCTTCCTGGCGCAACTTGACAACCCCATTTCCCAGCAGGACAATGCCAGGCCTCACACAACACGGGTATTTCTGCGACCTGCCTTCGTGATATAAACTTGCTTCCTTGGCCAGCAAAGTCCCCAGACCTCTCGACGATCGAGAACGTTTAGGACCAGATTGGACGGCAACTTCGGTCAGCGGCAACTACGGCGGATTTAGAGGGTCAGTTGCGCCAGCTGTGGTAGGATCTTCCTCAGTAGAACATCCGACGTCTTTATGCCTCTATGCCGGGCCGTATCGCCACCTGTCTCCGTGCTACGGGTGGTACAACATCATACTAAGTGCATTCTGCAAGTGTTGGTTCCCTTGCGAAACATGCTTGGTGTGGTACAATATTTTGATGTTTTTATTTACTTACTACCATGTCCTGTGCGTGTACCATCGCAGGGGCACGTAAGTGGTTACCGCTCACCACGGGAAAGAAACACCTAAGAACCATAACACACAGAGTTATTCAGCTAAGATGTTCACCCCAAATATATTCCGAACCGCTGAAGGTATCGATATTTTGATTTCGAATTCGTAAATGGCACTATGGGGCTCATAAGACACTCTCTATGTCTATTCCAAGATGTAATCAAGTACTGAGATATCGATATCAACTTTGTTTTTTTTTTAAATTGCAATATACCCATTCTCCCAATAGCATAGCATGTTACTAAGCAGCGAGTTTAGTGACGTGATTATTTTGAAAATCTGACGAGCACTATTAGAAATCTAAAGGGGGTGTTGATAGGTGTATATGCATTTGACTGTAACCGTGGCGGGGTAGGTTGCGTCATCCGCTGGGTTGTCCAGCGGAGTGATCCTACACAGGTGACGCACATGCTAGTGATGCAATAACACAGGCATCGAACGCAAGCGAAAGGTTGTTTGTTGGTGTTGTTTTGATGTAAGTTCCAATTAAACGTGTGTTTATTTTAATGTTCATATCTTGATTACAATTAATTCACCAAGTTATCGTATCTGTTTCTAGTCCACATCAATGTAAGTATGTAAGTGTTGTTCATTTAAAAATCAATAAAATCATTTCTTTTAAGCTGCATATGTAAAGATACAATAAATCAAACAAAACAATGAGCACCTTTGGTTGTTTATATTACTTTTAATTCGATCCTTAGAAAGTTACCTTTAAAGCTTGCAGATCAAAACCATATTTTACAAAACTGTTATTTCATATTTTTTACGTACTTCTTATAGTTTAATAATATTGGCCATAATTACATTAACACTATGAATTAAATTTGTACAAATAAAATGCTTCAAATAAAATCATGAAAAATATCTTATTCTATACCGTCAATGCAAGGAATTAACCAATAAAGATATGCAAATTTTATAGGCATATGAATTATTAAAAATTGTGGTGTACTGCAATCAGAGTGCTCGCTTGGTATCTTAACATCTTATTAATTAAACTCAGTGGTCAGCATAAATTTAAAATTGAAACTGTTGATACGCCATTATTTTAAATATTCTGTATTAGAGCCTATATAACGTTTTCCCTTAATTTTGTTCTGGAAGTTCTTCCTTTTCCGTCATCTCTCAAACGAAATAATTCCGAAAGTACATTCACGAATTAAGTTGTCTATTTTTAAGTGCAGAAAATGTTAATATTTAACGTATGAAATTAAACAAGGACAATAACAAGTAGCGCGAATTTCCTGACAATAAGAAAAATACGGTGTCCAGAGATTCAGACTCAAAGTTCTCAAAGATAAAGTAATAACTGCAGAACGGTATTTTTCCAGCATTTATTTCTAACAACATGCATTGTATTATTCATCGTGTTCGAATACGTATTCGCTCTAGATTAAACGCCTCTGTAACTGTACAAGCCGAACCAAACATGCAGCTCGACCCAATTCCGTCGAACGGAAACAAGTTTTTACATATGCAACACAATCGCATTTTAAGATTTACGTAACAGTCCCGTTTATGTATGCGACACGAATGGCGACGAACTTCAGCGAGACGTTTGGAAAATTTTTAGTATTTCAAGTTTATTCATTTCCCTTTAGAATCTCCGGCCGAATGACGGGGGAAGTTGCAGTATATTTAGGCTGACAGTAACGGTGCCATGTTTACAATCGCTTATGGATTCAAATGCGCGGCTAAGATAGGAATCAATAGGGAGAGATTTATTCATGAATCGCCAGGCTGTGAGGTCATGAATTATGTATCCAGTTGTGATATGTGGACCCGAAACCTTCCAGTGGTCAAGTACACCAGAGTCAATCCAGACGTTGTTTCACTGAAGAATGGCCTTCGTAGTATACAGGTCGACATATACACCACAATGAGAAAAGCGTTTCGTTGAATCAAATGAAGTTTGCTTGGCTCAACTGAACTAATTGTTTGTGTAGGGGCAATGCAAAAATTTTGTTGTTGAAACCAAATTATTTTGTTGTTCTTATTTGGTTGCCCCAAACAAAGATTCGGTTGGTGCAACTAAATATATGGTTGGCTCTACGTACATTAAAAAGTTTATATTAGTATAAATAATTGCAAGCCTGCCACAAATTTGAACCTAGATCCCCTGCGCCCGAGCACAGCGCCTTAACAACTTCAGCTAAAGTGTCAACTAACGAAATTGGAATGTTTTGACTATCACAATATTTGAATACTATACAACGTGCGCAAAATAAATATTTTAAGTTTTACAGCCTTAATTTGTAGTTTTCTGTTGAACTTGTTTTATTAGGGTGTTTATGCCACTACTAACCATCAATAAATCCACTAACGAACACCGTTACTCTCTTAATTGTCACAAAAAAATGCAAACAAACGCTTGAGCTGTATTTTTGAATGAATGCAATCAAATGAGTGGTCAAATAAATATACACAGTTGATTTAATGTAATATTTCGTTAACAGTAATTAATTAAGAAATTACTTTTGGCCCAATAAGAGGTTTTGTTTATTCAAGCGTGTATTTTGTTAGATGAACGAAATAAATTTTGTTGTTTTTCGAGTTTTTTTTACTTAACAAAATATTTTGTTGGGGCAACTAAATATATTTTTGATCCTATAAAAAACAAATATTTTGTTGGCTGTTCTCTCAGTGTGCACGGCAAAGCTGGCTGAGCTTCTGTTGTTAACCCGTCCAGTTCCGAATTATTTCACGATCTCTAGTGTCGTAGTAGTTTATTATTTGTATGGACACTGTACTCGTTTCCAGCGTGCTTATCGCAACTAGTGAACAACGAACGTATTGCGCGTACGTTGATGTCAGCATTAAGAGTCATCTTTACATCTGCAGGCGTAGGTATGCAACACGTATTAACCCCATATAATTTAAGGTTAATCTATTTTTGAGATTTTTGGCGAAACCATATACGTCACCGCCTGCAATACGGTATCAAATTAAAGGTATTTATCCAATAATTGTGCATATAACCAGTATATTGTAATATCCTAAGTGAGATTTTAATAAAAGCAAGATTTTGATAAAAAAAAACATGACCACAAATGAACTGGACACTTTGTAGCTTAAATACCGGACCAAAATAGTATTTGGCTTTTCTATGCCGCATCTTCAATGTTTTCTGCGTCGAAATGTGTTATGATATTGTACCTGATGTGTAAGGTACTTCTGATAAATACAAAAAACTAAACTATTTTGTGATAACAAAATCGTGCAAGGAGATAGAACACTTTTATCCTGGGCTCAAAGGCCATCTCTGCTCATTGTTAAAAGGACGCCCAGCAGGGGGTGACAGGAAAATTTACACCCAAGAGATTTTACCAGAGGGCTCGGGAAATCCGCAGTCTTCGTGCACTGCCTCTCGTTGAAAGATGAACGCTGTAAGAAATCGAACACCACAATACGACCGGGCTGCAATCGCAACCTAAGTTTGAATTTTTTCAAAAATAATTTATTAATATTTATTATCGCACGGTTTTAGAGAACGTTTTAGAGACCAAGCTATAAATGAAACAGGATCACACAAGCGATAGCTTCACTCGTGTGAGGGGGCAGGTGCATTCTCGCGGTGACGAACGTACGACTGTCTATAGTCGGTTCGCGACTGGAAGAGACTTTCTTGAAGCCCTGCTAAAGATTTACTTTCTAGCCCATTTCGTATCCTTCCGCCAAAGGTAAACAAACATTGCCATGTGACAGTCACATGGCAATGTTTACATGCAATGTTTACATTCCACTGTGTGTGTACATGTGTTCGTACATGCACGTACCCATTATAAAAGTCATGTAATGTATATATTATTAAAGGATATTCCACAAGCGTAAAATTTTTAATCTTGAGAATTTCACACAAAAGAATATGCGATGCCAGCGAAAAAACATTTCATTTTATAAACCCAAAATGCGAGTATTTTGATGAATCGATAGTTGTTGTCTATTTACAATCGATTGTTAGTGACTTTCGATAAATTCCCGTACATCGAAGGCAAGATCATCAGTATTGATCGAAATTGCTACAGACGTTAAAATGGCGTGGTGGTTGAGTCGGATGTTTCGCGCAATTGTAAAACGTTATTAAAAAATGGTTGTGATGGTTTTCGACAGGACGGCAGAGTTTGCTAGTGAAGGATTCTACGTCTTCGACAATGTGAAAACAATTCTTATGTGCAAATACTGCAACGTTAGAATAAAGTGGCAAAGGAAAGACACGTGCACGAAACACATAAAAACAAAAGGAATCAGTACAACGAGAAAGTGAGCACAAATTAAAATCATACGTTATTAAAAACCAAATAATAAAGAGCGGATATTAGTAAAACAAGACAAATAAATGAATTATTATAGGTTAAACGAGATAATCGCACAAATTCTCTGGCACGTGTGTCAACAACACAAGGAACGAAGGTTAGTAAACAAATGGCCGCGTTACTTTCACCTTGAGCGTGATCATGTGACTATGCAAGAAACGTTGAAATCTAAATACGTTAGCATCACGTCATTAATAATTGGCATAATAAGATACAATTCTTTTCGACACCCATTTGTAAGCGATAAATTAACAATTACGTTAAAACTTTGGAACTATTTCCTCTCTTTGTGCTGGCAACCTAACGGCATAACTGTATCCGCGCTCGCCGCTGTTTGTAAAGTTATATGCATGTCGCTAACGGCTAGGGTGTTTTTTCAAAGGTTGATTTTCAAAAGTTTCTTCCAGTCGTGAACTGACTATAGTCACGACGGCCCCGTTCAAAAGTACACTGCATGTTGAAATAATGCCGGTACGCCTGCCACACAAGGTTGATATATCTTCTCCTCGTTAACTCAAGCATGCCCCTAAGTGCGTGTGTAAACAAGAGACTTGGCATATACAAAGCAGTTTTGGCAATGAATGGCGGAAATAGGCGTGTGTGTCAACGTCTTATTTTAAGTGTAATGCTAAAAGTTAGTAAATTATGTTCACGGCAAACTGAACACTTTTGAAAGCCCTCCTAAAGATATACTTGTATACAGATAATGTATTCTTCCAGCATACGTAAAATTAACATTGTCACGATCCTGATCACTTTATTCATTTATCGTTCAAACGAAACGGTGAAATTATTAGAAAAGCAAATATTCCACCAAATTACTCATTCTTATACTTACATGCAATAAAAAAAACAGGGAGTAAAATATATAATATCAGTAACCACAAATGTTTCCCTAAAAATTTTAATTCAGCGTTCAAACATGGAACTGTTTCCCCTCCATACTTACCAACTTGATTGGGTACGTGCCTCTCAGTGTGCCCGTTAACATACGTGCAGTTAGGGTCAGTGACATTTTTCAATAGTTGCGTTTGAGAGTGCTCAGTTAACCGTAAACAGCCTATAACAAAAGGAATCTGTTATTTTTTTTATTCTATAAACACTGTAATAATGACTAGAGCATAAAACTAACACTTGTGTATTTCTAATGACTTGACAGAGCCACTTAACCGACGCGTTTATTTTTAGCAGTGTTGCCAGACGTGGCTATGGAAGCATGCACGATGAACAGAAAGTACGTACTGCGCAAATCGCTCCAGAGTGTTATGTTAACCGTGACCACCTACAACCGTAAGACGCTGCCACAGATTACTTAAAAAATACAGACGCAAAACATGCCACCTATACCTCGAACCCAGCCGTACATGCCGTGACGCCAGCAAAACGGTGTCACTAGCCGGCTTTCCGGACGCTGATTGGTGAACGACGTTACGTCACGTTGCCGGCCAATGACGATACTTGGCTGGCGCGGGTGGCTGGAGCTCGCGGAATAAGCGGCAGTCTCGTCTCTGTATTCTAAATTACTCTGTGACGCCGTTTCCACCCAGGCCATTGCAGTTGACGTCGTCCTGGTAGCGTGCAGTTACCTAAACACTCCATCCATTCGCGGTCACTTCCAACTTTCCTGAAACCCTACGTAAGTTCTACTTACACGCTATTCCTGCGCTTAATGCAAACAGAGTTTAATCAAGTCTGGAAAATTACACAACGCACCGCAATCGTGCGCACTCAGTCTAATAATATTTTGCATGAGAACTATTTGTTATAGCGTGTTCAATGTTTCTTCACACTTTTTGAATCAAACCTTTAAAAAATCACACCATGTATGGCGTGCTTGGCTGTTTCCCAATATGGCATGTGTCACAAATGTTTCATATTTGTCTTAACATAAAAATACCTAATATTATTTTTAAATTGAACTTATACTCATATTGTACATGTAAATTATAATTTGTAATTGATATGAATATAAAACAGGGAGANATTTGTCTTAACATAAAAATACCTAATATTATTTTTAAATTGAACTTATACTCATATTGTACATGTAAATTATAATTTGTAATTGATATGAATATAAAACAGGGAGAAAAAAAGGTGTGTTAGGAATTCCTGGTAAGAAATAGTTCTCATGTAAGATATTATTAAAGTGAGTGCGCACGAATGCGGTGCGCTGTCCCGTCAGTGAAATTTTCTATGTGCCCGGTCAAGCCCAGTTGGCATGAGACGGAGGAATATCCGGGAAGTAGAAATGTAACAGGGCTTCAGAGAAGTTGCAAGTGACCGTGAATGGACTATAGTCAGGACGCGACAGGGAAAGATACTCGTGGTTCGAGGAATAAATACTCGCTGGTCCGCCGCGGGTACTA
>NQII01000311.1:755187-821860 GCA_002778355.1 Clitarchus hookeri | reverse complement strand
TAATGACAAAACTGTTGGGTGGTCAAAGGCGCCTCACGGGGGCCTGAACTACCCCCGCTCTGAGCTTCGGCAGTGATGAGAAACGGCGGCGGCCTCGTCAGTCTCGCGTGGTCTGGTCGAGGGTGCGTCGATCTTCGGAGGTCCACCCGGACAGTTGCGGTCGTCTGAGGGCTCGACCGCGCACCGCAGGGTGGATGGGAGGGCGCAGCTCCCGATTGCTCGCCTTCGAACACTCTCTCAAGGTCAGGCGGGCAGCGCGAGGCCTTGCGTCTGCGTCGTCGGAGCATCGCCTTCCCGTGACGCTCGCCGCCGAGCGGTGGCCCGAGGCCCCCTTACAATTGATGTAGCCTATTCACGGTAAAGTGAGAATACATCTTCGTCGTTAACTTTCGAGTCCGGTGAAATATATACTCTCACTGTGCTTGTTACTTACATAGCAATATGAACTTTAAAAAAGCGGTGGAAGGATAAAAAATCGCTAATGGGGAAAGAAGTAACCAGGGCCTCAAAAGTGCTCAGCTTACCGCGAACAGCCTATGTAGACAGTTCATAGTAAACTTAGCAGTTTTGAAAGCCCTGTTCAAGGGGTACTTGTATGCACATCGTGTGTTCTTTCGCCATATGCAAAATTAGCATTGAAATGGGCCGGTTTACTTTTTTTCATGCGTCGGTCAACTAAAACTGTAAAATTACTTTACAAAAATATATTACGAGTTTGCTGATTTTGAAACTGATATGAATAAATACCGAAAGGCAAAATAAATCGTCCCAGTATTCACGAGTGTTTACATAATATAGTCAATTTGCTGTTTCTTCACACTTTTTGAATCTGACCTTCGAAAAATCACCCCATGTGCGATGTGTTTGGTTGTTTCCTAGATATGTCATGTATCATAAGCGTGTTAACATCAAAGTATGTTGTTTTGGTTAAATTGTAATTTTCCTGATATTTATCTGTAAATTATAATATTTAATTTATAATTTATATGAATAAAACAGAGAGCAAATGTATGTGTGGTAATGCCTTTTAGTAAGAAATAGTTCTCATGCAAAATATTGTTACACTGAGTGCGCACGAATGTGGTGCGTTGTTCCTTTGGTGTAATCTTCTAGAATCGGTTAAACTTTGTTAGCATTATGCGGAGGAATATCCTGAAAGTAGAACTTAAGCAGGGCTTCGGGAAAAGTTGGAAGTAACCGTGGATGGACTATACTTTTAATTCGACGTTAAGACATGGGATTCATTTTCCTCTGTCTATACCAACTTTACTGGCCGCGCGTCGGCCATTCTTCCGTTGCAGGTAGGCCCAGTGGCAGTTTTCAAATGTTGATTTCAAAAGTGCTCAATTAACCGTGAACAGCCTATAGTTTCGTTTTTTTAGTAATTTGCGATATGATAGGGCTTCAATTCGAATGCTGTCGTGGGGCACTTGTTTAGAAGGAAATTATATTATAGGGGGTGTGGTACGCTATTATCTTATTGACAATTTAAGTTCCAGAAAGGGCCAATGTAGCATTAAAATGTTTTTACGCAATTAAATAATGCTATTTAATAGCGCAAGTTTTGAAAACTCTTTAAAAGAAACTAAATAATTAGAATTTCGGAAACCAAATTTTCAAGTATATAATATAGATAAAAATTGTGATTACCATATTAATTCCCTGCAATGTGCGAAACACAACTATGCGCCACTTTGCTTCCCGGAGGGCGACTGTTGGCGAGCCCGAAGGACTGCACGCATTTTCAGACTTCATATGAGGCAGTAAATTGCACCAATTTACTTAGTTCACATGAATCAGGTAAATGTATTCGGGACGTCGGGTTTGCTATCGCTCTCCCTCCAGGAAGCAGAGTGGCGCAGATTTGCGTCAAATCAGTTTTCTGGAGCTAGTTGCGTTTGGTACAACCAAGTAAACATAAAAACACAAAATATCTGCAAAAACGCAACACGAAAGTACAAGAAAATAAAATTTACGTTTTCCAATAAGCGATCTACATGGAATAGCAATAATCCATAATGCAACATAATAGATACAATTTTTTTGTTATCGCCACCGACGTACGACATAATAAATACCACAGTAGATTTTTTTTTGCTACTGAAATTAATGTACGTAATATTTGGATCATGTTAAGTGCCATGTTTAAGTTGGGTGATTGAAAAAGTCTCTCGGTTTTCGAAACCTAAGAGTAATAATTCGATAAGATAAGTCAAAAAGAAGGTAGTTTCCCTATTATGTTATAGGTGAAAGGGTAAAGTTAGGTCAAGATACAAAATAACCTTTTCATTTCAGCACCATTCCTTTACTATACGACATAATCGTCAAATTTATCTAAGCATTTTCCATAGAGTTAAATGATGTTTTCCATTCACTGAACATATAAGGCGTCGTCCTGCTCATCAAGCCATTTCACCACTTCGTATTTCACTTCGTCGTCCCAGGAAAATCGCCAGTCCCTTCAATGGTCTTCTTGCAAGGCGGGTGGAGTTGTTGCATGATAATGCCAGGCCTCGTGCCACCCGCACCACAACAGCCTTACTGCAAACCTGGCACTGGCGATGTGCTCCCCATCCACCGCACAGCCAGCATTTTGCACCGTCTCACTTTCATCTGTTTGGCAAGATGAACAAACAACTACGGGGCAGGCGATTTCCCAGCGACGACGAAGTGCAAGACGAAGTGGTGGAATTGCCTAATGAGCAGGACATCACTAACTACTAAAGCAGGTCACGAAGTACGAGTAGCTCACTAGAAAATTTTACTGAGTCCTGATAGCATAGATAAAACACGTAAACGTAACAATGGTTTATAATTTAAAGAAAAACTGTGAAAAAATATTTAATAATACTGTTAATAAATGTAGATTACGGATGTTTAAACTATATTTAATAGATTTTTCCGCAAAATTTAAAAATTTAGCTTGTATTAATAACATTTTTTTTTAAACTTTGCCCTGGGGTTCGGGGTTTGATTTCGGTCCGGCCATCTTGTTTCTGTTTTCCGTGGATTCCCGAAATCACTCCAGGCGAATACTTGGATGGATCCTTACTACAGGCCACGGCCGATTCCTTCCCCGCTCCTGCTTCTCTGAGCAACTTGCTCCGTCTCGAATGACCTCGTTGTCGACGAAAAGTTAGGCCCTTCCATTATACAGGTTTATGCATCTTCATTTAACCACAACAGCTTCTAAAATCTTATATATGTACTGTTCTCAGGGCAGTTATTCACCTCCTGTCACGCCTTTCAAAAACTTCTCAGCCAGCTGTGATTTTTTCCCCACAGGCTAAGAATTGTTATCACTACGTAAAAAGCTGTGTATTACACGTACATTAACACAATAACTCAAGCAGTAGAAGAACTTAGACATGAGTTTATTAACTATTGCTCAACATCCTGTATCTGAGATATGTCAAGTTCCGATGTACTGAATAAGGAAATTTTAAATACATATTTTTTATCCGTTCCAACCACCCTGAATACCATGATCTATACACTCAGCTTGTATAACCTTCTGAGCCAAGTCCACAAGGACAGCTGCAATTAAGTTTGAAGTACTTTTGAGGTGCATTTGATATGTTAGATATGTTTAAAGTCTGTTTGATAAACTAAGTATGGATTAGGGAGTTTATATAAGTTAAATACTTTAAGATGTGTTTTAAGAGTTTGAAGTGTTTGAGAAGTGTTAGAGGAGTAAATTTTTGAGGAGTTTTGGGGAAATATTTGAGAAATGTTTGAAAAAAGTTTGAGAAATGAAGGTTTGCGGAACGAATGTTTAAATAATGAATGGCTGAATATGTCTGCGGTTATTATAGGACGACTGAGGTCTGTTTGAATCTAACTGAGGTCCATTTTTAGATATGTTTTGATACGTTTCTGTGCTTCNTTATAGGACGACTGAGGTCTGTTTGAATCTAACTGAGGTCCATTTTTAGATATGTTTTGATACGTTTCTGTGCTTCACGTTTTCTCTGCTCACATTTGGAGTTTAATTTGAAGGAGAGAATTTCATTCGTATCATTTTGTGAATAACAGGGTACGAGTGCGAAATAAGTTTGGGCACCTAGTTAAAATATGATGCATGTTGTTGATTCTCAATTGACTGTCTAGCGATCGCAGCAAGAATTCTACTACCGAATATTCAGCAATACAAAACTGCATATAAATAAACTATCTGCTCCAATGGTCTCAGTGGACAATATGCTCCCTACTGTGATACTTGTAAGATTCTGTAGTAAACTAGGCATTGATGTACAGGAATTTTATTTACAAGATTTTTTTGTAAAATAAATTTTTATATCGAGACANTTATAGGACGACTGAGGTCTGTTTGAATCTAACTGAGGTCCATTTTTAGATATGTTTTGATACGTTTCTGTGCTTCGCGTTTTCTCTGCTCACATTTGGAGTTTAATTTGAAGGAGAGAATTTCATTCGTATCATTTTGTGAATAACAGGGCACGAGTGCGAAATAAGTTTGGGCACCTAGTTAAAATATTATGCATGTTGTTGATTCTCAATTGACTGTCTAGCGATCGCAGCAAGAATTCTACTACCGAATATTCAGCAATACAAAACTGCATATAAATAAACTATCTGCTCCAATGGTCTCAGTGGACAATATGCTCCCTACTGTGATACTTGTAAGATTCTTTAGTAAACTAGGCATTGATGTACAGGAATTTTATTTACAAGATTTTTTTGTAAAATAAATTTTTATATCGAGACATTCTGAACTATTGATAAAAATATTGTTCAGTAAATTTTATTACCATATTAATAAAAAATATAACTTTTGCAGTATGTCATACTCTGCTTATGAAAAAATGAAATCAGATGAATTTTAGGTACTTTAATAAAGTTTGTCGATTTAAAATTGTTATTGGCACAGTAACGTAAAGTTACATGATAAATTTGTTTTACATATGTGTACACTTCTGACTTTAAAAAATTTAAAATTGAAAGAAACTTGAATATTTTATATTTTAAGCCCCTAAATTCAATACGGCTGCTGTCCCTGCGTCATAGATTAGACTTATGCATGGTGGCCCAGAGTATACTGCCGCCTCCGTTTACAAGCGATAAATAATATTCTATTCCTTGCAACATGCCCTTGTTTCCATAGGGAAGGACATTGCATCTGGCCGGGGAGATGGTAAAGGGAGATTAATAGCAGAAAATGAGGTGGGCGAGCAACTAACCAATGGCGATAAAGACGACCTATCAAATTTTTTGCTGTGGCGGTTCAACGAAAAGGAATAAATAATCGACGGGTAAAGAGCGAGGGTGAGTAATTTTCTTTCGTAGGAAGAACCAAGCGCCACGCACTGAAATTGGATCTCTCAGCGTAAATGAGTGATTATGATAGGGAATAGGTATATACAAATAATTACAATCCCTTGACCCTCTAGCGTAAGTGTTCAAAACGTTTTATAAAAAAAAATCAATTATATAAATAACTAATTATTAGATTTACTAAAAGGAAATTACTTTGAATGTAAATTTTTTGAGAATTACAGTATTTTTAAGGTTTTGGAAACATCAGCACAGTTAAATTTGGTGGCGCAGCGAAGGGGGCAGATAGGGGATGTAAATTCCACCCCTCCCCCGGCTATATTTTTTTACCCAATGTATTCATTAACAAATATGAAATAATATAGTCTACTTAAAATTATACACTGATAAAAAGGTATTATTGAATAATATAAATAATGTTATTTGGCGCAACCAAATTAATTATTTTTATAAGGGCAATTAAATACAAGCGGCACTGGCGCACTTGATGCAAGTGTCAGTGAAGCTCTTGTCGCTTTGTTGCTGAAACAAAATTATTTTGTTGTTCATATCTGGTTGCCTCAAATCTGTAAGATTTGGTTGGCGAAGTAAATATTTGTATAGCATTACGTACATCCAACAGTTTCGGTTATCATAAAAAAAAAAACTAAGACAGTCACGGAAATTTAATAGGGAATTAATTATCNGTACATCCAACAGTTTCGGTTATCATAAAAAAAAAAACTAAGACAGTCACGGAAATTTAATAGGGAATTAATTATCAATGATAAATAAATTCCTTCTCAATGCATCAAATTTAAAGATAACTGTTTCCAACAAAAATATTCAATGCAACTTTNGATGATAAATAAATTCCTTCTCAATGCATCAAATTTAAAGATAACTGTTTCCAACAAAAATATTCAATGCGACTTTTTATGTATATAAATATGTATTTATTTATATATATATAATTTATTTATTATTTTTTGTAAAATTTAAGCTTTGATGTTAAATGTTAGGGAAAAAAGTATGAAAAAACAGAAATTTGCAGGATATCTTAGCATTGCCTGTATTCCTTAAGAAATGTCACGTAGAATAATTTTTGTTTGAAACCGTTATCTTTAAAATTGATGCTTTGAGAAGGAATTTCCACAACATGATTCCCCATTTAAACTCCGTGGATGCAATCTTGGTAGGCAGAGGTCTTTAAACGCCCGAACGCTGTTACTTATTACTCTCGATTAACGTGATTACTAAAAGAATAAGAATATTTTAAATACATAATTTTCTATCATGTAACATGTACGTAAATAAATGTTTTCGCGTTTTACAGCTTTACTTCTGTGCTTCCTGTTAAAACTTGTTTCATTAGGATTGTTTATACCATTATTAAACATCAATAAAAGCACTCACCAACACCGTTACTATCCTAATTGTGAAAAAAATTACAAACAAACTTTCAAGCCGTATTTTTCAACTAAGGCAATCAAATAAACCGATTACTCCGCAGCTAATCAAATAAATGCCAGCAATTGACCACGCTCATTTTGTTGCCGCGACGACAAATTTTGTAATAGNACTCCGCAGCTAATCAAATAAATGCCAGCAATTGACCACGCTCATTTTGTTGCCGCGACGACAAATTTTGTAATAGTAAACATGAGATTTTTCCTGGTAACAAAATGCTTATTCACTTCAAGCGGAATATTAATTAGACTCTATCACGATGTTTATATATATACGGNGCAAACATGAGATTGTTCCTGGTAACAAAATGCTTATTCACTTCAAGCGGAATATTAATTAGACTCTATCACGATGTTTATATATACACGGTAACTAAACAGATTAGTTGAAAGTACTTAAAATAGTTGTTTGTACTAAATTAATATTGATTATATTGGGACAACCAGATAATTGTTCGGCTCAACTAATTATTTTTAACCGTTTTATTTGGTTCAAGGGAAAGAAATCAGATGTTTGGAGCAACATCAGATTAGTCGAGTGAACAAAACATTGTTCGTTATAGACTAGTAATTTTCAAGCAAATTTATTTGGTAATTGTAACTAAATTTTTCTCTGTGCAACTGTCATCAAAAATGTGGGGTACTTACTTGGCTTTTATTTGGCTATTTCTAACAAATAATTATGACCTGCCGTCTGCGGTGCTATTCCTGCACTGAATCACATAGTTCCTGCTTTCTCCTCAGTGTACAAATGGTGCAAGAAGCAGACATAAACTAAAGATGAGGTTGACCGACCTCGCTGGCTGCACACAACCAGTCTTCGTGTCCCAACAATGAACTGCTTTTATGCCAACACGACTAGCAAAACCGGCGTGGATTGGGTTTGAAGTTAGAGTACTGATTAGTAAACAAGTGCTTTGAGATGTATGTACACTTCCTCTAACAAATGTGTAATGCAGTTTTATTAATTCAAAATTGGTAAAAGTATTTTATTTACATAGAAGTGCTTGTCATTTAAAAATTAAGATATAAACCAACAGGTTCTTCATTGTTGACCATGTGACTTTGACAGTTGTGTTCCTTTGGGGTAGGTCAATGTTGGGTACATGCGCAGAAGACTAATAACCGGTCTACCTCATCTTTAGACTATGCAAGCGGGCGGCTGATTTATGGTCAGATGAATGGCACTGATAACTAGAAGCTCTCCCTGATCAACTTCCCGCCAACAAGAACAAATGAAGTCGCTTGTCTCAAAATAATAATCAGACCTGAATTGCAACAACTTGGCGGTTGAATGTTGGGCTGTTTCCATGTTATTGGAGATTAGAGATAGCCTATTAATAAAATGATATGGTGTAAGCAGCCATTTTCTCGTACTGGCTCATGGTAACGCAAGGCATTACGTGTTTCCCGCGTAATTCTAATCCGTATTACTGCATTACTGACAATTTTTGGCTAAGTTTCCTGTTCTGAGATTAAAAGTAAATTAATTGTTAACCATGGCATGCTACGTTGTTGCATCTTGCGCTGCCAATAAACGTGCAAATGAAAATTAATCAAAATTGTTTATTCCCTCGCAACAGTCACCCAAAAACAGGCGCTTCTGTTTTTAACTAGGGTCCCCCACAGAACTTCTTCAGAAAACACGTGGCCAACGTAATTGGTTTTTCACATTCCACAAGGGTCAGAGTAATTGTTTTGAAGGGATTTAAGAACCTTGGTGCTTCATTGCCGTTTAAGAGTACTCATTCGTTATTGTTTTCAAAGACTAAGGCGGAGGAGAGACGTAAAAAAATATATTATTTTAAATTACAGTTGGTTATTTCTAAACCGATGAACCAAGCTCTGGACATTTGTCCCCAGACAGTTAAATTGCGGATTTATTACGTAAGTTGAGACACCAATATCTAAGTATGAAATAATCAAAATATATAAAAATCAGCGAAAACTGTGAAAAGTGCTGCACTGGGAATGATTAGCAGCTTACTGATTATTTTGGTAGCCTAATTTCACTCATTTTAAGGTTCTACCTTATTGAAGAGAGGCCCAATGCTCGGAAATATTGGTTCCTATCCACTAAGCTATTCGCAAGTTGGTAGAAGTTTATTTAATGGCACTGAGACTCGTTTAACTGGCTGATAAAACTGATTCAGTTTTGTAATGCGAACATATCAACTGTCAGGATATTTGAATTATGAACGGCTATGCTGCAGCATATCCACCAATATGTATACATAGAGATGTATTTCTCATGATATTGTTGCACAAACCTTCCGGGATGTCCAGGAGAGGGCGTTTTTTATGGTCTGCTTTTTTTTTTGTTTAAATTTTAAAATTCGACAACTGAAATACAAAATATCGCTTCAAAGTTAGCATTGGCATTAATNGGCACTGAGACTCGTTTAACTGGCTGATAAAACTGATTCAGTTTTGTAATGCGAACATATCAACTGTCAGGATATTCGAATTATGAACGGCTATGCTGCAGCATATCCACCAATATGTATACATAGAGATGTATTTCTCATGATATTGTTGCACAAACCTTCCGGGATGTCCAGGAGAAAACAACGAGATAATTAAGGACCAGTCCAGGAGAGGGCGTTTTTTATGGTCTGCTTTTTTTTTGTTTAAATTTTAAAATTCGACAACTGAAATACAAAATATCGCTTCAAAGTTAGCATTGGCATTAATNCTTTTTTTTTGTTTAAATTTTAAAATTCGACAACTGAAATACAAAATATCGCTTCAAAGTTAGCATTGGCATTAATTTAGTACGTAGTCGATCAAGGAAAAAATTCTCGTTTAACATACAGAACGACGAATTAAACAATTCACAGTTCTAAATATGTATGTTGTGTAGTATAGCTGTTCAGACGCTGTTCGAGTGGTTTCTCGGTTCCGGTTAGTGTTAGCGCACCGAGCATTTTCTCTTCAATTAGCGCTGTTAAATCACATTCGTTACTCCACTGATGCTTTGGCTGGATGCCTTGATAATAAAGGCATGCGTGAGCTTCGTCATTAATTCTATTGCGGTTTGACTGGATGAATTAAAAAAAGAAGCATAAAATGAAATAAGTAAGATACAATGACTATTTTATTGTTTAACTCCTACTAGTACCTCATGAGAATATAATAAAATAAGTCAGTCCACCAGAAACACATTTGGATAGCCTACCATGACATACATCTTGGTAAACCCAATGTTTAGAAAAAATAATTTAAGATGTTGACACAAGATGTATTCATCAGGGACTCCATCTCTACCCGTAAACGCCGCTGATCGAACCAGCGAGCGAGGTTGCCTTAGATGGAGCTGAAAGAGGTGTGCAAGAAAGTTGACTTGGACATGACAACTTCCATTATATTGTCGGCTGCCTGTGGAAGAATAAGGCTATGGAGAACTAAGGAATGGCGCTGTCGCATACCTGCTTTTTATAGTCTATTCGCGGGTTTTTCACACTTTCTGAAACAAACCTTTGAAAAATCAGCCCATGTTTGGATCTTTCCTAAATATGTCATATATTACAAGCGCTATATAATTGTGTTGACATAAAACTACCGTATTATTAGTTATATTNCTTTCCTAAATATGTCATATATTACAAGCGCTATATAATTGTGTTGACATAAAACTACCGTATTATTAGTTATATTGAAATTTTATTTATATTTTACTTACGAATTATAATATTTCATTTATAATTAAAATGAATAAATATAGATAATGACAAAATTGGTGTGTACAAAACTAGTAAGAAATTGTTCTTATGCAAAATATTATCACACTAATTGCGCACGTANATGACAAAATTGGTGTGTACAAAACTAGTAAGAAATTGTTCTTATGCAAAATATTATCACACTAATTGCGCACGTATGTGGCGCGTTGTCCCTTTGGTGTAAATTCCTAGCCTCGGTTAAGCTTTGATCGCATGAGGCGGAGTAATATTCTGGAAGTATAAATTTAGTAGGACTTCAAATAAAGCCGTAAGTAAACGTGTGTTGGCTTTAGTTTTCGGCCTTCCTCTTCCACCTTTGCAGCCATCGTGTTTACACGTCCGTTTCCTTATTATGCAGATAAAAAAAAAAAAAAANCCATCGTGTTTACACGTCCGTTTCCTTATTATGCAGATTAAAAAAAAAAAAAAGAATATAACTACTCAA
Source organism: Clitarchus hookeri (assembly GCA_002778355.1). NCBI lineage: Eukaryota > Metazoa > Arthropoda > Insecta > Phasmatodea > Phasmatidae > Clitarchus > Clitarchus hookeri. The sequence goes on along the minus strand of NQII01000311.1, from coordinate 810,950 downwards.
TGGTGGCGTTTCTTTCATAATTTCCCGCGCCGTGACTGAGTGTCGGCGCATGTATCCAGACCCGAGTGGGCGCTACATCCTACTAGCATGGGGCCAGCAGTACGCCTCTACTGCCAACTGTATTGTCCGCGATATATTATATTGTAACCATTGCAACACAATCACATAAGCTTTCAAGACGCGCATTTATGTTTCACTCTTACCACTCATCGTAGGTGCTTCAACTTTTTTTGTCAGTGATTGTATTTCGGCAATAAAGGTAGAATTTTGATTCTCGCGTTCAAGCGTTTCAAGTGTCCTCAAACTACAAAAATTACGACAAAACATATAACATACGGTAGCAGTGTGCCTGCCAGATGAATATGGATGAACATGGCTCTCGTTGTCTGCCACAATTAATTTATATGTGTATATATATATANGTGCCTGCCAGATGAATATGGATGAACATGGCTCTCGTTGTCTGCCACAATTAATTTATATGTGTATATATATATATATATATATAACTGATAAACACTATCACAAGTTATTATCACAGTCAGTAATGTTACGAAGATAGGCACCACCAACCCCTTAATAGCTATGAAGCTGCAGGACATTCACTGTGTAAGTTTGTGTAACTAAGGAATTTCTTAAAAAGAAAAGCTTGCGAAGTTTTATTTGAGTTTTTAAGCCATCAGTTTAAGAGTTCAGCTTAATTATACTCATCAGCGACAAGTGTAAAGACAAATGAACACGTTGCGTGGCTCACCGGATCTCTGAATACAGACCCAAGTGCTCCTAAACATAACTTCTTAGCTTTACCGGATTCAGATGTAGCATGTTTTAGAAATAAAGAAGTTTTCTGCAGAAGTCTTAATTAACACTAGTGGGCTTGGTAGTATTTTGCACGTTATGGAGTAACCTACTCGTGGCAAGGGCGAAAATGCGGAAAAGCGTTGTGTTTATGAACCATTAGTCATGCTCTGTGACTCATTGGGTAATCCGGCAGCCACTCAAGGTCGCCACTCTCACATCAGTTGCGGTTGATTGCACAAATTGATCTATAAAATACCCAGTGTTAGCCTTACAAATTTATAACGGTAATCCGAAAAAATCTCAACATTGTTCAGTTAAGTTAGACTTGAAGGTAAATATCACATTTTCTGCAATTATTAGCTTGTGTTGAACGTTTAAATGATCCAAAGTTTAGATTCACGTTCATATCAGCGTTCAACTTATATCTACACCTAATATTGACATTTTCAATATAATATTAATTTTAAAGTATTTAAAGTTTTTTAATTTGTCTGCACTAAGGCAGTAGTCTTTTTTTTTTGGGAGGGATGTAGTTTTCGTTGATTTTTATTTTCCATTGATAAAAATTGTTGAGGAGTAAACGTATGGGCGATCTCATATAAAATGATTTGAGCTAAAACTTGCCGTGCTAAAGCTACTTAAGTACATAAACTTTTTATTTGTTGAATTGATCTCACATTTGTACCGTGTAATATAAACTTGTGTATATAAGCATTTCTTTTACAGCACTATAATTATAATTCATTCATGTTACCTACTTAAACTAAAAATTTTACTATTAATAAACTCCGTCGTGGATAAACTAAATAATGCTTTTTAATTTACTGGAATCCATTACATATGATTGTAATTATGACCATACTCTCGCGAGAAGTGCTAATAAAAATGTTTCCTGGAATCATTTAAAATTTGCATATTCATTCTCGAATTACTGTAACTTTCCTTAAAAATCCTGTTTTGCATAACATCCAAGTTGCGGATTATTTTTTCCTTTACATTTACTTCAGTTTTTGGCCAGGATTGAGGAATTGAGGATTTCAGATTTAGGAATGTTAAACCCCGCAAAAATCACTGTAAGAAATCTGAAAGCAAAAATGTATTCCTGATTCGGATTTAAACATGGACGAAATCCGGCTGATAACCATACCCAAAATCCTGCTGGGACGCTGTAGAAAATTACAAGAGTCTGTAAACTCCTTAATTATAAAAAAANGATAACCATACCCAAAATCCTGCTGGGACGCTGTAGAAAATTACAAGAGTCTGTAAACTCCTTAATTATAAAAAAAGAAAACAATAACTTTTATATAGTTTTTATGTTTTGACACTAATCATTATCTTAATCTAACGGATGATAATTTGTAAAAGTGCGATTAAGAAGTACAACATTATTAGGCTGGAAAAGTTTCCGGGAAAACTAGGACCTCCACAGCCGAAGCTACGAGAAAAACGGAAGCGTTCTGGGCCTTCTAAATACGTCCCGCAGTTCCTTATTTTTCTATAGTTACAGACTGTTTTCCAACGTTATCTTCAAACACGTCGTTTTACCTGCAGATATTTTAACGTATCGCCAGCAAACACTAAAATAAGAATTTCTTGATATCCGTGAATATTATTTAAAACCAAATCTAAATACTTAGATATCGAAGCAGATGGATAAAAAAAAAAGTGACTCTACATGTTTGCCGTCTTATCGATATTTCCCTACCCGAGCATATATCCGGCCACAAGATAGGTAAGTATAGAGAAGTGGAATGGCATCGAGGTTTTTGATGTGAGTATACCCGTTCTGCGATTGCGCGAGGCTCAGGAAACAGGCCTTGTGTCTTATTGGCTACTGCGTGCTGCGAGAGGTTTCCTGTTGGCTGGGCTGTAGGTTAGCAAATGAAATACCAAACGCTGGTTGGCGAACGGCGTTGCGATATGTAGATGGCAAGTGCCGCCATTTTGCTAGCGCGTGCGGCTGGAGATCGCTATATAAACGGCTGTGCTCTTAAGGGCGTTGGCCAGGAAAAAGTTGGTTATTGTATAATTTTACCACATACTATTCAACTACTAGACAGATTCAGATACAAAATCAGAGGTTTAATGTTTTAGGGATGTACAAATAATTAAAAATTACTTAAATACAGAAATGAGATAATTCACACTAAAAGAAGATGACAAGAGCCACTTCATGACATCTATGAAATCGTACAAGGAAATGTTTTTGCAATTTCACAAAATTACTGAAAACAAGTAAATACTTGCGTATTTTTTATTTGTAGCTGCCTCTAAAATTATTTAAATAACTTTTGCTAAGCATACCTTAAAATGGATTAAGACGAGACATTTTAGTTGCCCTTGTTAAATGTATTACAAATAGTTTTGTTTATTTTATATGTACATTACAAAAACAGTAAAATTTTGACTTTCACATGTTCTTTTACGTCAACCCCTTAAAAAAAATTGATATATACATTTAAGAAGAAAGTACTTACAGATAATGTCTACAAGTTGAACAGTGTGTGGTACAAATATAAAACAACAAATTTTTCCGTGGCTTATGCCATTAACACTTTCAGTGACAGTGTCCTCTATCTGTGAGACGTTGCATATGAAGTGGCTTGAATGGTCTGTACTGTACACAGCAGAACATACCGTCCCACGCGCGGGAGACATCATTCGCTGCTGAGACTATGCTCCGTAGCCTCATAAACCACTGCTGCCAATAACATAAAGCACAGATAGATATATATTGGTCCCGATGTAAGACAAAGCATTGTCTGGATATCAGTACAGTTCCGAACAAAAGATTTGTTTGTTGCAACGCCTAAAATTATATATTTACTATTGACTGAAATGGTTAAGTGGCNTCGTCTGGATATCAGGTCAGTTCCGAACAAAAGATTTGTTTGTTGCAACGCCTAAAATTATATATTTACTATTGACTGAAATGGTTAAGTGGCTGGATGACTTCGGGCTTGGCTGCAGTGGGAAGGCTCCGCACAGCGCCGTACAGTCCGTCAGAAGACAGACTAGATGGAGATGGCGACCTACTCCGACATTCCCTCCACTTGGTGTGCCTGACACGATCGTCACTCCACCGGAAATCACCTCGGTTTGTTTTTGTGCCTGTCAACCAAACAGTCATCTGGTAGGTGAAGTTACAGAAAAGATCGGCACTGTGAAATCAGGGAAACGCACGGTACCGCATAGGATTGGAATGGAGTGCAGTGGGGAGATGTGGACGGCGACGAAATGCTGAACGTCGGTGTGTTAAATGCTGGCTGGCGATGGCAAGGGTTGCAGCGGACGGAGAGAGAGAGTGACAGGTGAGGCAAGCGCGGGTTGCCTGGGGCACCCCAGCCCCGCGGGACCCAGACGGCCGCCGGGGTTGATGACCGTGCCCAGGACGCGTGACGTCACGCGCTGACCGCCCCGCGCTCCGCCCCCAGCCGCACCAAACAGATTCTGTTACTGCGGCTTCCTTCAGCTGCATCCCTTCCCTCCCTCCGGAGAGGCCTGCTCCAGCCAGCCAGCGGCGCAACAGTGCATGGGGGGCCGCGGTTGTGTCGTGGTTAGACTACTCGCCTCCCACCCAGGAGAACCGATGTTCTGTTCCTGGCGGGGTCGCCCCCGGATTTTCGCACGTGGGAATCGTGTCGGACGATGCCGCTGGTCGGCGGGTTTTCTCGGGGATCACCCGCTTCTCCCGCCTTCGCATTCTTGCGCTGCTCCATTCCCACCTCGCTTCACCTCCATCGGCTCTCAACACCATGATGTTAAGAGCCACCTAAATATCTCCAATACACTCCTCTCCACAACGGTACGTGTGCCTGAGGTTGTTCTTTTTTTCCGCATTCAGAGACACAGCGATAGGGGTGACAATAACACGCGCGCCCAACTCCCCATCGCCCATACGCGCAAGGAGCTGAAAGGCCACAGATGTAACTACGGCTGTACTTTTTTCTTACTTGTTAAGGAAATTGAGCAGGCAAGTTCCAAAATACGTTTTTTAAAAACTATTTTAAACCATTTTCACATTTCTTTCTTTCTTTGAATAAATTTAATGAAATGAAAATAAAACCTTATGGGTCTAGATAATTGGTTTTGATCTTTTCTATCAAAATGTTATACCCAAGATATTTATTTGCTGAGGTACGCGTAAATTTTCAAACAAAAAATATACAAAAAAAAAAGGTCTGGACTACTAACTCTTAAGAATACAGAGGTGAAACCAAAGTTGCCAAAATTTTTGAGAGAAAGTTTCTAAATCGCCATAAAAAAATGAACCAGAAATTGTAATCTTCGACTAAATTAAATTTAATTTATACAAAATGTAGACCTACAAAACATTTTATTACACATATTGAAATGTTAATATTTGGTATACATATCACAGTAAAATAATTAAAATTTAATAATTAAAAAAAAATTTCATTTGAACCACTTTAATAACGTTTGCTGGACATGGGTACAAATGCGCAATACTCACAGTGGATATTTCAAATGGTTTTCAAAACTAGAGGTTCCCGAAGCTTCGCGTACTACGAGGCCAAGCTATATCATTGTTCCTGCAAGAGACAGCCCACACGTCTACCTATAACCAGATAGTCACATGCAATAAACATGTAATCTGCGTCTCAAGAAATTCTCATGATCTCTACAGGTGTACATCATAAATTGCAGGGAAATTAACAACCCTGAAGGCACAAACGTGCAATATAATTATAATAGGAGCAAAAAATAAGCAGTATTTTCAAATCACCGGGTCTGTTACCAGATTTTTACAAAGATTACTAACTTTTCGACCTGTCAAAAATATGAAATTTGGCCACCAGACCATCATCTGGAATCACCACATCTGGTGAGAAAATCACCACGTTGGCAATTCTGAGTGAAACAGTCGCTTATAAGCGAACCCCAGCTGCACACGTCAGCCAAATGGCATCAGTGGCCAGCAAATTTTGAAACGCCGCCGTTCCCCAATCAGCGCTCGGCAACCTCCTTGCCAGCCGGTATCCCAGACAACAAAGGAAACTTTAGCAGCATGCAGTAGCCAGACACAAGGCCCGTTCCCAAAGCCTCGCGCACCCAATCAGAGAATAGGGGCGTCCACATCAAAGAGACCGTCACGCCTTTTTGTCTCTGGGTACTTATCTACGATGTGTGCCAGCACTGAGTACATACTAGATGATCCACTGCGTACGACTGCCGTGTTCGAAGTTGTTTCTTTTAGATATTAAATAAGAGACTAAAAAAAAGAAGTTGTCGATATAACAAATGAGTCTACTTTCCTCTACTTTAAATGCTTACGTCATGTCCTGTAAACGAACGAAATTTGGTTTAAATCGAATAAATGTTTCAAAAGATGTAATAAAAAAATTTATTATTTTCAATTTGCACTATTTTAGAAAATGGCGTACATATAATATTGTTACTTCCTAATTTTAATGCTTATATCTTGTACTAGCAATTACCAAATTTGGCTGAAAGGGTTAATAGTTCCCGAGATATAACATAGTGCCTTAAATTTTAAAATTGCCGCTATTTTTAAAATAAGCACCAGTTGTGATCGAAAACTATAAAAGTCCGATTCCATTACTAAATACTACATATGGCCATAGTTTGGTGAAATTCGGTTATCGGGTTCAAAAGGACATACATTCCAGACAGACATTCAGGTGATTGCATAAACCTATCTTCCCTTCGGACGGTAGGCTAAAAAGTATGACAATGACAGAAAATTATTTTACAACAAGGAATGAAAGAAGTTATAAAATTTTTAAATTAATAAATGCGTACAGATCTGAAAATTTAACAAAGTTAATAATTTAGGCCAAAGCTCAAAATAATTGTCTCACTTGAAATTTTTAAAAGTAGTTCGCCCGTACTTCAATTTTAACCGTTTTATATACAATTTCCACTCAAAACATTTAGAAGTTCATCACTTACTGTAGGTGAACAAAATGTTGGATTTCAAATAAACTGCTATGTATCACTTCTGTGACCTCAACAATAACTGAAGTTGAAACCAAACGAAGTGTCAAAATAACAGTTAAAAAATTTAACAATTCAGTATATTTAGATTTACATTAAAAAAAACATCAAATGTTATTTTTAAAATGATTTGCTATTATATTTTATTTACTATCAATATCGTGACACGGAACTATCCTCAAAATATAGACAAAAAAATTTGGTTCTTGTACAGCCCTAGGAGAACTTCAGTAAAACTGTTCCTATAAAATCTGTTTATGTGCTTACACTCAAACTTAAAAAGAGTCTAAAATGGCTTTACATATAGGCCTATGTTTATAGCTTGCACACGCTATTTCATAACCTTTTCAGACTCAATTTATCATTTCAGGTGTTGCAAATAAGAAATTGTTTGATGCGCACCACACTCAAGCCGAAACAGCACTTGTTTGGTTAGAGCAATCAGTGAGCTGTAGGGTTTGTGTTCGGCGATATGGGCGGTTCACGGTTAATTGAACACTTTTGAAATCAACCTATGAAACATATTACTGCTGCCTACCTGCATATATTTCAACGGACACATAAGATCGGTATGCGCCCAGTAAAGTTGGTAATGATGGAGGGAAGGTAGTTCCATGTCTTAACGTCGAATGAAAAATGTTAGGTATACATTTGTAAATTCTGAAATGATTTCATTTGCTTTCTGTTTTTTTTAATGATATACGTGTAATAATTTAACAATTTGTAAATAATTTCTTTTTTAATAATTTCGGAGTTTCACTTCACCGACGCATGAATAAAGATATCAGGTTCATGGCAATGTTAATTTTACATATGGCGTAATAATACATAATGTGCATACAAGTATATCCTAAGAAGGGCTTTCAAAAGTGCTAAGTTAACTGTGAACAGCCTATAGTGACATTAACAATTCGCAACATTAACATAGAACATTAGCGCTGTGTACGAGTCAATTGTGTAGTTGGAAAGTCATTTAATAGTGCAATGAGCCTTGCAATGTACTGTACAGGCCAAAAATAGTCCCACTGTGGATTATGTGCACTACTGTGTAAACTGGGTCTAAAAGGACTAAAGAGGGAAGATAAAACTACAAAGTGATATAACAGAGTCGAGTCCATTGGCTTCCATCGCGTGCATTCATATCCCACTGTTGCAAATTTAATCTGAGAGGAAATGCACGTCAAAACCTTTTGAAGGCCATGCATGTTCTGTTGCTTCCTGGCGGCCTGCGGTGACTGGGCGGGGTTTGAAACTTTTACTAGGAAGTCGCCTGCCATAAACTTCTTTGCGGGTTGTTCGAAATCCGGGGTTTGTTCATCAAAACTGCTGAACGCATTCCGAATATGTTCATGAACAGAAAGAACACGTACTTCAGACAAAAAACTCCGGGATGTCACCTTTTAAGACATCGTGCTCATATAACACATTAATTTGCAGTGCTCCAGCCTAGCTAAAAACAAGCGAGACTAGGAGTGGATAAAGTTGGGCGGCTCTTAACAGCGAGGTCTTGAGAGCCGATGAGGGTGAAACGAGGTGACCACGGAGCAGCGCCGGAATGCAAGTACTGAGGAAACGGGAGATCCCCGAGAAAACCCACCGATAAGTGGCATCGTCCGGCTCGATTCCAACGTGTGAAAATCCGGGAGTGACTCAGCCGGGATTCAAATCTGGTTGGCCTTTATTTGGTGGGAGGCGAGTGCTCTAGCCACTACGTCAGCCGCGGCCCCTGCGGAACTAGAAGAGACGGCTGACCACGTGATAATCTTTTCCACTGAGTTGCCGCTAAATAAAACGGTCGGGTCATCGCTTTGAGCCCAGTTGCTGCACGCTTCACGATGGAGATGCTGCACGCCAGTTCAATACCTTGCACGTAGTGGCAACGCTACGTTGGATATGCCGTCCGACGTCACCCTATCAATTTACATGGCCTACCACAGTATTACTTGTCTGCCATATTTGGAAGGAATCGGTTGAATCTTTCCTGATATATGAAAAAACTTTACTTATTCGTGTGGCACTAGCTTATAAAATGGGGGACAAAACTGGTTCTGGGTGGACAAATTCATTGATTGTAAAGATACTGCCATCATACAAAGTTAAACTGAAATTTGTTAGATGGTTTCGTAGGAATAGCATGGAATTCTAAATTTTTTTCACGGTCGCCATTTCGAAAAAGTGATAATCTGACCCACTAACACATGCCAATTTCATGACATACCGTGGTATTAATGCAGTGCCATATTTGGTAGGAATTGGTTGATTGTTTCCTGAGATATACCATTGAAACTTTATTTTCATGTGGCGCTATTCTACAAAATGACGGACAAAAGCAGCTATGTAGTAACACATTTGATGCTTGTAAAAGATAATTTCAGTATAGCAAGTTCGGTCGAAATTGGATAAACAGTATGGTAGATATTCCAAATAAACCCAAAATATTTACATAGCCACCATTTTAAAAATAAGTGCTTTATCCATTTAAATTGCATATTTGAACATGGCCTACAATAGTATTTCTTATATGCGAAATTTGATACGAATCGGTTGTGTAGTTACTGAGATATAACATAAAAGCTTGATTTTTCATGTTGTACTATCTTCCGAAATGGCCGATTAATAACATAATCACTATTCAATGCTTACGTCATGCACTGTCAACGTACTAAATTTGGTTTAAATCGGTTAAATGGTGCCCAAGATATAATGTAAAATCTTAATTTTTCAATTTACACTATATAACAAAATGGCGGACAAATTGATCATCGCTTTATAAATGTAGTATTTATATAAAAGATTGTCAATGTTCTCAAATTTGGTTTAAATAGGATAATTGGTTCCCAAGATATAACATAGTGGCCTGAATTTCAAGATTGCCGCCATTTTGAAAATAAGTACCCAGCGTGATTTAAAACTATAAAAGTCGGATGTCCTTACTAAATACTATACGTGCACATAGTTTAGTTAAATTTTGTTGTCGGATTTAAATGTTATTAAGGAGGGAGACATACATTCCAGACAACTAGGTGATTGCATAAGCCTATCTTTCCTTCGGAAAGTAGGGTAAAAAAACGAGATAAAAATTAAAAATGCACGTAGTTTCTTCCATTTGTTTGTGAAAAGTGAGTAGGGCTTAGCGTTTTTCTAAAAAGTAATTTTCCACCACTGTCATACTTCTTTCAGGCTATTATTTCGTACCACAACGAAAAAAAAAAGCGCTAAAAATCAAGAAAAACAATTTCATATTCTTGAACTCGCTTAATAAATGCTGTGACATCGGCATTTATAAGAAAAAAAAGGGAGGAGGAACAAAAACTTCTAAAAAATTCGATGCAGATAATTATTTATTATTAGTAAAATAAATCTGGCCACCATGCGACGTATTGCATCCAACCATAGTAGCCGTGTTTGTGGTAGTGGCCAGCTTGTAACTTCATGCATTTCCCGCGTCTCTATTCGCCTTGCCTGAGGCTAGTTTTCACATGAGGCACGCCAATGGGTGTTTGCTGCGGATGTAAACTCTTATTGCTACCTCGTTACTCACTACGTCAAGCTGTGCCGGAGAGGCTGTCCCTCTTGTTTCTTAGTTTTATGAATCAGCAAAGTTTAAATCAGCGATGTGAAAATCAAATTAAACCAGCATTTTCTTTGCCGCAGTCGAGAAAATATCAGAGAATAAGTTTCCTACATGGGTGGAATATTAAAGAAGCCCTTTCCGACCAGTAGACGTTGTACTTTACTGCCAATAAAGTAATTTGTTGGTTAAATTTAATGTTTTTTGTTTTATTAGGATGTGAATGTGCGTCATAAAAAAACAAATTCCGCATTTACGACTGTAATTCAAAACTACTTGTAAATACCTACTTTGGTTTGGGAGAGAAGGTTCCCTAGTTCGCGATAGCATCGAACTTCCTGATTTGTTTCCAACAGGAGTGACCTATCGGGGAAGTTATCGTCTTATTTCGGTGGTTCCAATCGAGTATTAGGCAGCGCGCCTGGTTTTTTTACTACAGCAGGTTTGGGATGGCCGACCAGGGATATGGCTCGTTAAGTTAAACGAGTTTCCTTTCGTTTGTGGACCACCTGTTAGTGAGCTCATCTCAGGTGTACCAGGAAGTAGAGCGTTACAATATTTTTTTTCTTTTTCAAGACTTCTCGCATATTAGACACTTTATTTCGCATCACTCCGACATAATTTCCCTTTAATCGTCAGTATTAAACGCTGGATTAATACCAAGAACAAGATTATATATATTTATTTCCGCGTGTCAACGCCTTAAATTTAAATTACAACTTCAAAGTCAATTTTTCATTTTGTGGTTATTTAATGGCGTAACGCGTGCTTGCTGAAACTGCTAAACCGTTTAAAAAGCGTGTCTGAACACACACGCTATATCCATTTATTATCGATGATTACTGGTGGTGCGGTTTGTACACTTGAATAAATATTCTAACCTTCTTAACTGCCGGGACGTCACACTTGTACAGTTAATTCAACTTACTGAGTAAAAAGAAATTATACAAATTTATGGACCTTTTATTTATCATCGATCGTCCATTCATAGTAGTAATCATTCATAGTTGTAACCATTTCGTTCGAAAAGAAATTTTAGTTCCACACCTTAAACATCTTACTTTATTTACAGTGTAGTATTGTTGCACATTAATGCCGAACGGTGCGTACGTAGTTTTCTTCGAACACAAGGGGTCGTCTTGTCTACATACTGGTATTCAGATCACTTTTAATCTCTTGTCAAGGCTGTTAATGGTGACACGTTCTCATGTACGTTTCAATGAAAGTTAAAAGGTATTGTTGCTGCAATATGGGGAGCAAAGTTATACTACAATAATAAATAAATAACTTTCATGTCGTAATCCCTATCTCTCATACCCAGCGACAGTTACTAACAAAATGTGCGCATTGCGCGGGTAAGGTGTAAAAAGAACGTCATGTTGTTTCTTTGCAACAATCATGACCTTGGCCGACAGTCCATAGTTGAAAATTGTCTCCGTAAAACACAGTATTAGCTAATCAACAAAAAAAACACCTGACCACAATTTGACTACAAGAATTTGAAAAGTTGAAGATTAGAAGCGTGCAAAGCCGATACGGCTAACTGAGCCACAAGAAGTACTGTCTAGCTCACTAAACAGATATTCTGGAAACAAGAATAAAATTTTTCTCAAGGAATCGAGCTCACGTCAAGAAGAAGTAATCACGTTCTCTCCGCGCCAGACTTCGCGTGAGTAAGGTTACTTGTACTACAGGTTGGCCACTAGGTAAGCGCTAGAGTCATGTGTGTACCATATTTTCTCTATTTTCTACGTTAAAAACAGAATAATTGTAATAATCATAAATCAAACATAAAATAACTTCGTAATTAAGTAAAATATTTCTCTTTTATAATTTACGCAGGTAAAAATTTTAATTAAAAGTTTTCTTTTGGAACACTGCGCACCTAGCGGTGGAAATGTTCCCTATGCCAAACTCTTCCATAAGAAATCACGTTTTGTTCCGAAGCTGTAGGAGAAATAACCTTAGCGTGAGCGACAGCGACGGAGAGGTGGGAAGTGATCAGTTCGGTGTTAGCAACGAGGTGGGTAAGTCACCGGAGCACCAAACATGGGATGTTTGCGTTAACACTTCTTAAGTTCAGACCTTTTGCCCTGAATATTAGAAAATGAAGAACCCAATTGCATAAACACCACAAGCATGCGTTGATGTTCTTCTGGAAAACATACTGTAAGAAATATCGATTATAGTAAGGGCGGGGCCTACACCTGTTTTCGATTGAACAGTGTAACACCACATGTGCGTGACTGACTCTCTTTTCGAAAGCGATCTTTTTAACCAGCTCTCCGAAAGGCTGTCAAAACAGCAAGTCCTCGTTTACGCGATTTACTGCAAAATAATGCACTGGTCGATTTATGAAATATTTATTGTAGTTATGAGCTAGTGGGAACATAATTACGCTGAACGCTTGTGTTACGGATAAGCTGATAAATTACGATCATCAGAACCTCCCCCCTTCCCTTCCCAGTGGTTGTATTTCCCGTTCACTGAGTGAGAATTTTCCCGGGAAGTACGACGGGGACCTTAATAAATATGTGAATACAGTAATGATGAGCTCAAGTACGCCAAAATATCATGGGTGATTAATTCCTGAGGAATTATTTACAGTTGAGGAGCAACGATGGAAAAGGATCAAGATGCCAAAAACGTTTTTTGTGCTAGAAAATTAAGAGTTTCCTTTATATTCCGTACTTTCATCCATCTCTAGGAAATAAAAATACCAAGTAGCAAACATTTAAAGTGAACGAAAGTGAAAAGTTCTCTAGCTGTTCCACATCGTGACAGTAATTAATTTTTTGATGTTTCGATTATGCTTTAATTGGAAAATTATTAAAAAACAGTGTTTTTATTCGAATAAAACAGAAAACAAAAATCATTTTGTAACAATAAACGTGAATTTATATAAAATTTGTACAAAGAAAGTGAATTTTCTCTCCAAAAATAATACACCAGAAAAACATTTAAGTTTTTTTTTTTTTTTTTTTTTTTCTAGTATATCCATGGATAATACAGGATATATAATGCAGCACTCACGAAATACACAGAAATTTAACTAGCACGAATACCAAAGTCACTTTCTAACAGCGACCAAGTCAGCAGTACAAGATGTATGCGTTTTCACACTTTCAAAAACAAAATTTTAAAAACTTTTGCGGCTACGTTGCAAGTTGGTGCAACATTTTTTTTCTTGTCTGTTAACTTAATTAAATTTTTCGTTCAATTTTCAATTATACTGTCGTACGTGGCATTACGTTTCATTAGTACCAAAAAATTATATTTGTTATAGTGGCGCCTCGCCTTTTTTCATTGTTCATCCTAAGCTTTTATGTAAAAAATAGAGTAAAAATACATTCTGATTGAAGAACATTTCGTCCCTTCTGCAATCCTGTTCCGTAAATATTGTTTATAAAATAAAATTTTATTATAGGAAGAAAGCTGCTGTGTACTGCATCTCAGCACAACTGTTCTTTCGAATGCGAGTGGCCAGTGAATATTACACAAACTTTTTTTCGGAGCCGCGGTGGTGTAGTGGTTAGACTACTCACTTCTTACCTAGGGGAACCGGGTTCGATTCCCGGCGGGTCGCCCCCGGATTTTCGCGTGTGGGACTCGTGCCGGACGATGCCTCTGGTTGGTGGGTTTTCTCGGGGATCTCCCGTTTCCCCCACTCTTTCATTTCGGCGTTGCTTCATACTCATCTCACTTCACCCTCATCGGTTTTCAAGACCTCGATGTTAAGAGCCGTCCAAATCTCTCAAACACACATTGACGCGCGCGAACCTTTCCGCAATAGTGAGGAAGCAAATCTGCGCATTGTTTTATTTTACCCCCACCCGTGACTAATACGTCGGTCCTGTCAGCTCTGGCTAAACTGGAGGCGCAGGACGGATGAGATGTGAGTGGTGGGGTCAAAGAAATGGGGGTAACAGGGACACCACGAGACAATAATCTGCCATCGCGGTAGCGACGAGCACATTTTTCGCACGAGGCTACCCTTTCAATAGGTTTATCAGCTTGTTGCTGGAGAATAAACCCAGGACTTCACAGGTGAAATCCACAAAAACTGTAACGGCTTTACCTACCAAGTCGGCAGCCGCGAACTTCAAATGGGGGTCAATGTGTTACGAAATTCTTTCTAATTGCGTCAATTTTAACATTATTCTACGTGAAGTTTCTTAAGGATTGTTGCTATGTAAAGACATCTTGCCAATTGTTTTGTTTAGTAAATTTTTTTCTAAAATGCAATATTGAAATTTACAAATTACAAGAAAAATAGATGAATAAATATATTTATTTTAAATAATTTTATAATGCAAAATTTTTTGAGAAAATCACGTCCAAATGTTTTTTTGTTTAAAATAGGAAGTTATATTTACAATTGACGCAATGAGAAGGAATTTCGTTTAAAATTAATTCCCTATTTGAAGTACGTGACTGTTGGCTTGGTAGGCTGGGCCGTTAACACCACTCAACCACCTCCAGGTCCTCGCTCGCGACACGGAAGTACGGAGTAGAGTGAGAGGAGCCAATGAGGGTGAAGCGAGGCGAGTATGGAGCAGCACCGGAATGCAAGGTCAGGGGAAACGGAAGATCCCCGAGAAAACCAGTAGACGAGCGGCATCGTCCGGCACGATTCCCACGTGCGAAAATCCGGGGGTGACTCTGCCGGAAATCAAACCGGTTCTCCTTGGTGGGAGGCGAGTAGTCTGACCACTAAACCATCGCGGCCCCCGCGGAAGTACGGAATGTAAATGCAAGACAGGGTGGAGGAGCGCCCCGTCGACACGGGAAACCAGATGGTGAAAGTATAAGTCCAACCTCATGTGGCAGGCGAGAGCGAGTCCACTGCTCCTTCACTCGGCTGCCCCATTCCATCCTTTAGTATTCATTGTTCTCACTGATAACTTTACGGCCTTCAACTGCACGAAGGTTTTCACCGTAGCGTCATTCCGTCAGTGGCATCTGTATTGCTCGTAGCTTTGAAGCGAAGCGAAAGACAGCGAATCCAACAGTAAAATACCGGATGTCCATAAATTTCTGTTACCATTTAAAAAAAAAAATCATTATGTCGTAATCAAAAGAGATAGCAACTTGCTGCTATCTCCTGTAAAGCGTTTTGCGACTCTGAAAGTTTATTTTTTATGTGGTGTTTCAGGATAAACTGGAACTGCAATCGAAATGACAACACCACAGGAAAAGACTCAATGCGTCTTCTGGTATGAGTCCCAGTCTCGATTGTTATTCAAAGAAAGTTTTGCTGCGTATGTGTGTGTGTATATATATATACACACACACGTAGCAATATATATATACATATATATATATTCTGAGGAGAATATATATATATATTCTCCTCAGAAAAACGCTGAGAAAAACAGTCCAAGACAGCTGTACAACAGCCCATGATGCAGGTTGATAGATGTAATATTAGTCGGTTGCGAGTGGCAGGGGAAATGACATGCCGAATTGTCTGTCATTTGGGTTGTAGGTACTTCAGTCAGATTGTATTTGGAGTAGGGTACAAGTAAATGCACCCATACCCGTTGAGCTGGTTCTGCTCGATCCCACCAAGCCACTGGGATGGAAGACATTTTGATTATCAAATAGGCACGAACACAGCCAGTGGATTCCTTGTCCACCATCCACCAAAATGAGGCAGCTTCACTACAGCACCTGATCTCTCCCATACGCATCTGAAGGTTCCTAGCCCAAGCAAATCTGCAATCCCGACGACCTTTACATTTTCTGCCTTAAACACCTCAGCATCGTCGTCGCCTTCGTTTGCAGTGGTGTCGATAAAGAGCAACGTGGAACGTTACGGACTAGATTGTCTTTATCTGCGAATAACACTTTTCTTTAGGAATGAATGACCATCTCAGATTTTGGAGTATGCCCTACGGCAGTTCAGCACTACAAACTCTGTGTTATTTACAGCAACACATCTACTCTACTATTAATGTAATGATATGGAGAGCCATCGAATATGATATTTCGCCACTGGTAAAGGTTGTACACGATAAAGTGAGAATTCTTGAAATCAACATTTAAGTAAAATAGTTATCCATAACTAAGCGTATGCTACAGTGCACTAGCACGCAGACTCCATGTTAAGTTGGCAGCGAATTAATGAAAATAGTTCCAACACTTGACGTTTTATTGAGAGTGTAGTATGTGAATGTGTAATTACTGAAGTAGAGGTTTTTTTTATACACGTAAGAGGAAGAATTTATAACATTATTAACACTTTTAGAGCCTTATTCACAGTCGTATTTAGTCCGGACTAAGGAAAGATCATCCTCTGACCAACATTTTTCGTATTCAGAGAGCCATATTATTGCTAGTTCGATAACCATCGTGCTTTAGTATGGACTAACTTTTCGTCTGGACTTAGGGTAAGACTAAGGACGTATTAAAATCACAAAGAAACATGATTAACTTAAAATTGGAAGTTTTTCTAATATCGCATGCAAGTGAAAGCTAGATAAAGTTTACGGAACACATAAAATACGTTTAAGTCTGATACTGTCAATCTTTAAGCAAAAATATACCGATTTTATGGATGAAATGTTCCATGAATAATATTTCAAAAGAAATATAATCATAATACATCAGTGTTAAGCTACAGCAATGCCTTTCTATTTCCGTGTCAATTAAATACCTTCTCTGAAAACAGATTCTAACTAGACGTGATACCTATTAATACTTTCGAAGAGAATTTTAATACAAATTCTATTTCGATAATATATAGAGTAAAGTAGTTAATTTAAATAAGTGTATCGGTAGGTCAATGGTAACATCGTGAGTTGATGTGCTCGACGGTGCAAGTTTGCATCTTGTTTGGGTAATAAAATTTTAACTATTCTATAATATATTTTTGTACTGTATTTAGCACCAAAATACACATTTGTCATCATTATAAGGACAGTTTTGGCGTGAAAGAATGAAGCCAGCCCATACTGCCAGTGCAAAGGGGTGTGCTACGAAAAATTAACAAATCAACATGGAATAATAAAATTATTAGTATATTATTTTTTTCGTCCTCCATCCTGCGGTATTACGATACGGAATTGAGAGTCAGATCTATAAAAAAGTTTCAAAGATTTTTTTGTTGCAATTATGGAAAAAAATATTAAAGTAAATAATTAATTTGGTTAACATGTACTTGCCGTCGAAATAAATACTCATAATAAATAAATTGAGTAAACAAGTGAGATTCGAACCTGCAGCTCACATTTACATAGCAAGGAACCTTATCCACTTCTCTATAGTCATACATGCTTTTTTGACTTAACGAATTCAAATATAACGAACCATTAATTCACAGATTATATATTGAATAAGTTGCAACTGATGGAAAAATCATGTTATTGGGTAAAGGAACAATCTCTTTTTGAATTGATTGAAGCTACTTTCAATGTGTGTGTCGTCTCAAATGCTACATTCCTTTCTTAGTAAAGCATTCATTTAAGACGAGAATCTGCAATTCGCATGTGCAGGGCATCTGGCAACAGTGTACTTCGACGATCACTCGACTAAAGTTAGTCACATTCTAGTCGGGGTTTATGAATACGATATAGTTAGTCCACCCATATCCGGACTAACCTCAGGCAAACTCCGGGGAAGATGATCTCTGGATCATCCTAACATAAGGCCCTTACTTTCCTCAAATTTCCACGGTTTTCACTTGGATGGCGCATGAATAAAGTGGGACGGTCCACGGCAATGTTAATCTTACCTATAGCGTAAGGATACGAAATGAGAGGAAAAGTATATTCTAAGCAGGTTTTTCAAAAGTGCTCAGTTAACCGTGAACAACCTATAGAGACACAAAGATTATTGTATTCCCAGCTGTATGTTTAACATATCCTGCGACCTCGTGTGTTATCTTTCCTAGCTGAGCATCAAGGCGAACCGGGTTCGATTCCCGGCGGCGATCCCGGATTTTCAGACGTGGGAATCGTGCCGGACGATGCAGCTGGCCAGCGGGTTTTCTCGGGATCTCCCGTTTCCCCTGCCCTTTGCATTCCGGCGCTGTTCCATACCCACCTCGCTTCACCATCATCGGCTCTCAAGACCTCGCTGTTAAGAACCGCCCAAATATCTTCACTCATTCGCTCCTAGCTGAGTGCCCAGGATACAACTTCTTGTGTAATAACGCTGGGCCGCACACAACTCTGGTTGTCAGGAGCCTTTACAACATCAACATTTTCATGGCTTGACTGGTCACCTAATATGTCGACAACTGGACATTTGTGGAATCATATCGGGCGCCAGATTGTTCAGTGTCAAATTGTTTGGTAATTTTGAGCATAATTTACGAAGACTGTGGACAATTTTTCCGTTGGATAGCATATGGCGTTTGCTTGATTCCGTTCACGATCGTATCGATGCACATGTAGCCAGTAAAGAGGTAGAAAAATCACACAAATTCGGAGAACATGTGTTTAAAAAAAACAGGAAAAACATACAAGTGCGGAGAATATACAAAAATGGACAAATATTGAAAAATCACAAATGATGAAATGCGGAAATAGCACAACAAAGCATTGAACTGTAGGGTATTCTGAATTGAATCTTTATCTTGTGTTTTTTTGGTAGCTTAAGAATATTTTTTTTTGCAAGAATTTGTATCTTCTAAACTTAATTCGTCGCTTGTAAAACACCTACGCATCACATGCTTGAGGCTCTGGTATTAAAAAAATATTTTTTGATATTTGAAAAAAAAAAAAACTTTGAAAAAAAAATATGATTTTCTCCAGGGTTACAAGTGTTTGTTGCGCAGCCCGTCCCAAGACGCGGAGCCGTGTGCACGGTTAAAACATGTACGCGGTGAGTTTGAGGGCAAGTAGAACGGCATGGCAGGGTATGGTTACCTTCTTTTAGTATATAAATATATATTCAATCAATTTTTTTTATAAAAATTTGTAATTTATTTTAATAATTTTTTTATTTTCATTTTTTATTTTTGAATATTTTTTGTGAATTTTTNTTATAAAAATTTGTAATTTATTTTAATAATTTTTTTATTTTCATTTTTTATTTTTGAATATTTTTTGTGAATTTTTTGAAGTTTTGAATATATTTTTATAATTTTTATTAATTTTAATTTTTTGGATTAAGGTGATGGGCTAAGGGTCATGGNTGAAGTTTTGAATATATTTTTATAATTTTTATTAATTTTAATTTTTTGGATTAAGGTGATGGGCTAAGGGTCATGGGTCAAGGGTCAAGGTCAAGTTCAAGGACACCGACATTCAACAATGCGGTGCCGGGTGCCGTTGTGCCAGAACGCAGATAATTATTATACTATATATAGTCCATTCACGTTTACTTCCAACTTTTCTGAAGCCCTGCTAAAGTTCTCCTTTAAAGATATTCCTCCGCCCCATGCAAGCAAAGCTTAACCAAGTCTAGAAAATTACACCAAAGGGACAACGCACCGCATTTCTTACTCAGTTCAATAATATTTTACATGAGAACTATTTATTACTAGAAATTACCTGCACAACCTGTTTTCTGTTTTACTTCTGTTTTTATTAATAATAATTCTTAATGAAACATTACAACTTACATATGAGTGTATAGGTAATAAACCAATTTAACCGAAAATAAAGTACTATTATTTTAACAGAAATACTAAACGATTGCGATACATTGCATATTCAGAAAACAACCAAACACATAGCACATAGGGTGATTTTTCAAAGGTTTGGTTAAAAAATGTGAAGTTACCGCGAATAGACTATAAAGGCGCCCTTTTTCTATTTCGTAAATTATCGAACATTGACCTGGTAGAATGATACTGTAAGAACTTCTTTCTTTTTGAATCGGTTCTTCTTTGTGCCCGATTTTGTGGCGCCTGTCATATTTGATACACATTCCGATTATTTTCCATTATAAGCGCAAATAGTATACTCAGTTTCTCCACAAACATGAGGAAAGATAAATGATAACACCAATATTGTTAAACTGGAAGGGTTGATTCCTTGGAACAGCCTACATTTCGGTCTCTCATTTTGATTCCACTNAACACCAATATTGTTAAACTGGAAGGGTTGATTCCTTGGAACAGCCTACATTTCGGTCTCTCATTTTGATTCCACTAGAGTAAAGGGAATATTATTTGGCATAGAGGTTCCATCCGTGCGCCCATTATCTGGCGTGCTATAATTCAGAAACAATTTGAAGATTTGCTGCGAGTTTCTAATCCAANTCCATCCGTGCGCCCATTATCTGGCGTGCTATAATTCAGAAACAATTTGAAGATTTGCTGCGAGTTTCTAATCCAAGTAGTGCTCTAGAAGAAATATAAAATATGGGGAATTTGCATATATCGACGCTTATGCAATCGTTAAAGTAACATACGCATAAACTCAATATAGGGGAGGAATGGGAGAAGTTTATATAACTTCACCACCATTAATTTAGGTTCTTATTTCCTTTTGGCATGGTAAGTGTGGTGTTACCGTGCACACATATATACAGAATGTCAGGTAATTCGCGCATACGGACTACACCACGCGAATCTGTGATCAAAACACTACGAGAAAGTAGAAAATACTCTTTGGTAAAAATGGATGGGACCCTTCGTTAACGAGAAAAACGACATGAAAGGTCGAAAAACAATTGTAGCAAACATACGGTATTAATTTTGTTTCCACTTCTTGGTGATTTTAGTTGAAATAGAAGCCTTAATTTGTAATTCAACAAATATACGTATTGTAAATTTACAAGAAACCTTTCTGTGGCACTACAAATAATTTCTTGGCAATTGTTAAACCACAAAAAAAAAAANATTGTAAATTTACAAGAAACCTTTCTGTGGCACTACAAATAATTTCTTGGCAATTGTTAAACCACAAAAAAAAAAACTGCAATGTAGCTAAGTTCATGTTTCCACAAGACAGCAGCCAGGAGTGTATAGTGCTAGGCGCCNCAAAAAAAAAAACTGCAATGTAGCTAAGTTCATGTTTCCACAAGACAGCAGCCAGGAGTGTATAGTGCTAGGCGCCCCACACATATGGTTGTCTCAAATCCGTTTCCTGGGCATGCATTTTTTACGTGACCCATTTTTCTACTATGGAAATGCTTTTCTTGCAGAGGAGATAGAGATTAGCCTTCTTGCAATCAGCAGTTGCGTGCCAGAAACCCGCGCAACTGCCGCGTCGTTTCGACACCTCAGACGTCTGAGAAGAGCGATACGCGATGTTTTCCACTAAGCGGAGAAAATTCGATTATTCGCGAGTATTCACGAGTCGCCTGCAAGCCATTATCCGCACAAGCCGCTAACATACGCAGCTCATCTACACAAGCCGCTAACATACGCAACTCAGTCAAAATAGAAGGCGATGTTTAAATGTGTAGTTTTGGCACAACAGTGACATGTTATCCAATATTGCTTCAACTTGAGCCTTTTCCAACAAATTCAGGCCTTCTTTCAGAATCGACAATGAATTGGATAAACAGTCAAAATGACTCAGTCGATTTTTGAAAACAACTAATGTATTCCTGTTTACACCTCTTCAAACACATGTTGAGAACACTATTTTTAATAACTTGGCTTTGAACTGTGGAAAACCATAATTGTACTTAATGGTAACTCAAAATATCCCGCGATAAGCAGGTACAGCTGGCTAGAAGGGCCCATGTAAACGCTTGAGTTCTAATGAATTTAAACTCGTGCAACTTGTTCACTGTACCGAAATCCCCAAGTAGCATAGTGGCGAAAAATGTATTTCAACTACACGTGGCGGGTAAGCCAATCAAATGAAGGCTCAAGCCCCAATTACGGAACGACTCAGAAGCATATCGAAAGCATGTGTTGGTTGCTTTTGGGCCCACTATAAACAGGTCACAACGATGAAACGCAAGCATCCTAATTCAAAAACCCATTTCCTTATTACGCTCAGGTGTTCACAGAAACAGTTACGTGTATTATAAACTGCAGTCGCATACACGAAATAATAAATGACTACTTATAAAAAAAAAAAAGATTATGTTGCCACATTAGCAAGCAGTGAACGAATTGAAGTTTATCTAGGCAAACATTTATTTGTTTGCAAATATTTTGATTTTTTTAAAAATAGTTTAATATGTTTTTAATGTGGAATTACGTGACTAATCAGTGACGCGGCGTGCCAAAGCGAGTGATGGTAACCAGCTGGCGTGTGTTCGATTCCCAGCGGGATAAACATTTCCATTTCCTGCCCACGATTGGTGAGTCTGTCTCAGTCCATATCACCAATGCATCGTCAATAAGCGAGGTGTGGAAAATGTAGAGAATGCNACGATTGGTGAGTCTGTCTCAGTCCATATCACCAATGCATCGTCAATAAGCGAGGTGTGGAAAATGTAGAGAATGCATTTGCTGCAGATATTCATTACTTCAGTTATTTCTTGGCAGAAATGTGTCGTTACAAAAAAGCTAGAAGTGAGAGTTTCGGGCGACCCTTGAAAGCTGAGATTGTCAACGCCGATTGGAGAGCAGAGATGTAGAAATTTAACAGTGAGAGGATGCAATTGTGGGGGAAACTGGAGTGACCCTAAAAACCCCAACAGCCAAAAAGGAAACGTCCGCAACGTTTCCCGTATGAGGTCATCAAGGTTTGACCCCACCGGGAATTGACCTCGGATCCCCGCGATGGAAGGCGGGCGATCTGAACTCTACGTAATTTTGTTTATTTGTTTAATTATTTATGTAATTTACTTGTTTCAAAATACTCTCTCGTATGCACGTAAGAATGTCACGTAATTCTGTTGTATCCGTACGTTCGGTGTTAGCCAATTCTAAACAGAAGACAACGAAATATTGCTCACAATGGTGAAGGTTGTTTGGTTGCTAAAGACAACGATTGTTGAAGAGAAATTTTGATTTCGTAACCTTTACGACAGCTGAAACTNGAGGTTGTTTGGTTGCTAAAGACAACGATTGTTGAAGAGAAATTTTGATTTCGTAACCTTTACGACAGCTGAAACTGGTCGTCAGCCAAAGGCATACTAATTTATTACATTGTAATATAAATTAATGCAAAACTTGCCGTTTTAATAAATACTATACTAATTTTCCAAACCTCGTTCCGCGTTTGAAATACCCCGTTCGCCCGCAAATAAGTAACAGACGTGTTAGAATTGTCACGCCGGTTAATAAACGGAATTTTTGTGTTTAAAATGGACCTGACCAGAACAAGCAAAGGAGACGGGCACCTTACGAAAAACGGCAAACGGATGCTTCCTGCGAATTACTCTCGTGCTGTTACAGCCTATGAGTTATCAAGACTAAGATTTTCCACGATCAGAAAAAAAAAAAAAAAAAAAAACCTTTCTCCGTGAACCAAGCTTCAACAAACATATATACAAAGAAAGAAGAAGCTATTTAAAAATTATTTTGAGTCATTTAAGTAACACGGAATATATTCAAATAATTTTACGCAACTGAGATAGATTTCACTGGCCTGTTTAACTGTTGGAGATGGAATTCACCCGCGACACGTCAGAGATGGTTTCTCATAAACTAAGAATTGAGTAAGCTAATAAATATTTAAACATACCTTACTATTTTTTTGTTGAAACTTTGAAAAAATTAAATAATTTCTGACCCTAAACAATAAATATTCAAGGTTTAGTTAAATTACCATAGGTACGCCTGCACAGCCTGCCTAAACTAACCAAACAATTTGCATTTATAAAAGTACGTAAACATGGCATTTAATTTTAATTAATTATTTTGTAACAAATTTGAAGAACTGGAAATGAAAGCGCGGCACCAGGAGTCAGTATTGAGGATTGTGGATTGGGGTCAATGACCTCAGGCAACGGCCTGGTGGATGTGTGTGACCTTGAACGCGATCTTAAGAACTTATCATATAAATCAACTACAAATTTTGATCTAAATAAATAATTTTAGTAAATATTTAATAATGTTTTTAAAATTATTTATTATATTTGAAAAGGAATCTAGTTTAAATACTGAACATCTGGGATAACTATTTCCTCTCTGAAACAAAGACTGTCATCTGTGTTTCTGGTGTTGGCAATTCAGAGCGCTGAATCGCTCAGTCTCAACTTATATCTCTAGGAGCTCTAATGTTCGTTTTCAACTACGATGTTCTAAAAATGTGCTGCTTAGTCAGTAAATAGCCTTTCCTTTTCCGGCCACCCACACATACACAGGCACTCTCTTAAATCTTATATACATCTGTTAAATTACTCGTTTTTGACCTGATTTTCAAATATGTTTAATTTGTGTAAAAATTTCGTATTTTAAACTATTAATTTGAAATTTCAAAATTAATTAGATTTTTTGAATCATTATATATTTGTATTAATGTTAAATTCATACGTTTTCTGGTCACGCCTGTCTCGGGCTATGCACCCAATACTACCAAGAATATCGCATAGATCTAAAAAAAAATTTCTTCAACGGATGAATTCCCGCTTGCTTGCAGCACAATAAAAACCAAACATCAACATATTTAAAAAAAAAAAACAAGTATTAAGATTTACTTTCAAAATATGTACTTGAATACCTGACGTATCGTATTTGGCATCCTGCTACCATTATGAACGCTATGACATTATGTATTCAATTCATGTTAACACCGGGAAAACTATTCATGTGCACGCATATATTATGGAACACGGAATCAAACACACGCATATATTTTGCATTGCAACTGTACATTTTCATAAAGAGAGAATTTTGTTGGGAACTAAACTTACAAATTTCACGCAACAATTCAAACGATCCGAAAGATTTCGGTGGTGGAAGAGGTTGGTTGGGAGAGGGGGGGGGAAGTAATCAGAGTACTCTCCACAGACAGAATTATTTAATATGGAATACAGAGAGAACTCAAATAAATAATTAAATATTCTGGGCAAAAACGTAAACGTGAATGCAAGTGTGCGAATTTTTTTGGCCCGGGCGTAGGACCTATGGAATTTGCAGTCTTATAAAAAACTGGGCGCGAACCATGATACTTCGACTACGAAGTTTCACAGCAATAGAACCACACACTCGGATGTCAACGAACATCGAAGTGTACTGCGTACATGTGGATAGTGGTAGCAGTATGCCTGTCAAGGCGTAGGACCATAATAGATAGATGTCTGTGCAACTGCCATTTAAAAAAAATAAAGCTATCGTTATATATAGAAAAAATGANGTTTCACAGCAATAGAACCACACACTCGGATGTCAACGAACATCGAAGTGTACTGCGTACATGTGGATAGTGGTAGCCTGTCAAGGCGTAGGACCATAATAGATAGATGTCTGTGCAACTGCCATTTAAAAAAAATAAAGCTATCGTTACATATAGAAAAAATGCNGCTATCGTTATATATAGAAAAAATGAATTTGCAAGTTACAAGTTACATTACAAATAAACGACCACGGCAGATAACACTTTACGAATACAAATTACTCGAAACAGACAACGACAAAATAATTACAGTGTAGTAGCATTTCCCGCAAGCCCTCGACCAGTAACTTTCTTCAACGTGTAAAACCACAAACAAAATCCGAACTTACTCTGCCATCGTCAGGGATTGACGATGATAAAGTTTACGCGTTATTTCCCGTACACTGCGGACCGGCGTATTTCTTTGGTATCGGAAAGCGAAAGCAAAGCCAGGTTTTTTTCTGTGAGTAAATTGGNTACACTGCGGACCGGCGTATTTCTTTGGTATCGGAAAGCGAAAGCAAAGCCAGGTTTTTTTCTGTGAGTAAATTGGATGCTCGAAGATAAAACCTCATGGCGATTTTCTGAACAATGCCAATCGAATAACCTCGCCTGGCATGATGTACATGCCCAAAAATAAAAAACTTCGCATCCGCCAAAAATGTAAACAATAAAGTTTTAGCATGCACACTTCAGTTACAGCAATCACATGTGGACGAATGCCAAAAACATGCGTTCAGTTTAGAGTCTACTCGTATCGACATGCTATATACATCAATACCAAAAAAATACTAGCAAATTTAAATAACTTAATAACTTAAATAACCTCTCGCAAATTCTGGGGAATTAACTAGAATCTTTGAATTGTGATTGTCGTGAAACAAAGTTATTACAGGGAAGGCCAACCGCAATACACGAAGAGACAGAAACTTCTGCTCGACAACTCTGCCTGCCAATGTGGATCTCAGTGTCAGTTTTGTAGCGATGGTCGCAGCACCACGCGTTGACAGTTGCAATCATGCAGTATTCAAAAGAAATTAATCAAAAATCTTCAGGCGGCTGCAAAGAGTCCATAAAAATGGTGTCGCCTACGTAAACAAGAGAGAAACGTGACGTAACAGAATGCAAAAAGAAAGTTATAAATTTCGCTTATTATTTGGGAGCTTTACTTCAAGCGACCAGCAGCTGTCACATCGCAACCCACCCGATCCTCCGCGAGTCACCAACGACTGGACACAAGCTTCCAAGAAGGTAAACATTCTTGCGAAACACTTTTTGTTTTAGATTTTGCACAGAAATTACGCCCTTTACACTTGAAAATATTTGATGTTTATCACTCACCAGTAAGCCAATGAAATGCTTTTCCGAGACCCTAACGTCACCTCTTGTAGTTACTCTGATAGCACAGCGGTGCGTCAGTGACATACCTGTTGACGCCTGCATTTGTTTATAGATGCGGTACAATACCTCGAGTGGTTAAAAATTATTATTATTGTTTCACAAAGCTGTTGCATGAGGTGTTAAGGAAAGGCAATTTTTTTAAAATCTAATTAGCTAGCTTTCCAAATGTGTGTATTTTCAAGGTCAATCTAATAGGTTATTTCGTCAAAAACTGTTTCTTGTGTGGGAGTCGTGTGCACGAGCTTAGCGTGTATATTCTGTATTACTTAAGTGAAACATTTCATCCTATATAAACGATGTGTTGGGGTTTATGTGTTGAAAACTGAGTGGTTAGGGATACGGAGGTCCAAAACTAGTAGCGACTGAAGTACGGCGCACATGTTGTGTTTATGAGCAGACTTCGAGTCCAAAATAACAGACTGCAGTCTTCACCCTCCCACTCACGAAGGACCTCAGCCTAAATTTCAAACGACTTCGTACACAGTACTACAAAACACCGAAGTCNTCACCCTCCCACTCACGAAGGACCTCAGCCTAAATTTCAAACGACTTCGTACACAGTACTACAAAACACCGAAGTCCGCGACCACTAAGCGCCACGTTGGTGTTGTGGTCAGACTGCTCACCTCCTACCAAGGCAAACCGAGTTCGGTTCCCAGCGGGGTCATTCCAGGACTTTCGCACGTGGGGATCGTGCCGGACGATGCCGCTGGTCTGCGGGTTTTCTCTAGGATCTCCCGTTTCCCCCATCCTTGCATTCTGGCGCTGCTCAATTGTCGTCTTACTTCACCCTCATCGGCTCTCAAGACCACAATGTTAAGAGCTGCCCAAATATATCCACTCCGCAACAACCATATTAATAGTATTTTATACTAAAAAAAATTGATTTCATAAAAAAAAAAATTAAAACCAAATCAGTCACTATAAGTCCTTGTGGCCAATTTTGAAACCCCAGGGCTGATTTTCGATATCAAATTGTAAATATGTTTAAAAGAATATAGCAAAAAATGGAGAAGACGAAGTTATTGTCTTCATTCACAGGTCTGTTAAATTATACACCGCCAAGAAAATACAAGATATCACTTCCCAAACAGATGGCGTAAGAAGTAAACAAAGGAGCCAAATTTTATTGGAATAATCGTCCCGTCAGATCTCATTCTCATCCCTCACTGGCATGCAGTTTCCACTTCAAGGGAACTAAACATTTTCACATAAACTCTTAACATCCGTTTTATGAAAAGAAATGTTTTACTTAAACCAAATACAGGATATTTCATTACAAAATTTACAATTAATTTAACTAAAGATATTTCAATTGGTTGACACAATAGCTTAAGCTGATCAGAGTAACTGGTCACCGATAAATTTAAAAATGAAAAAGTAACGAAATCTTAGAACATTCCTTTTTGAATTACAGAAACAGTGACTACAACATTACCTAACCTTGCTTTTACAAAAAAATAAGCAATAAATCTAGGTGCTGGAAAATAAAATAAACGGCTTTGCCATGAAAAGCAAACCATTCCCTGAAATAGAATGATATGTTTAAAAAAAAGCATGGTTAAAAGTAATCGAGTGCCTACAAATGGCACAAAACAATACAGAATATACAGGCTTAGCTCGTGCACACGATTCTCACACAATAATCATAATTGACGAAGAAATGACATATCACATTGAACTTAAAAATACACACGTTTGGAAAGCTAGCTAATTAGATAAAAGATTGCCTTTCCTTAACACCGCAAACAAAAGCTTTATGAAGAAATATTAAGTTTTTGTAATAACTCGAGGTACTCTACCACTCTTACAAACACTGGCGTGCCGCTGTGCCATCAGAGTAACCAGAATCACTACCAGAGGTGATCTAAAGTTATATTAGTAATGCCGCTCACTAATATACTAAGTGCCCGAGGAATATCTATTTTGAATTTTTTTTTGCACGGGTTTCCTTTATTTACACACGTTTCTTTTTTATAGTTTGTACAGGTTGGAAATTATTTTCGATATCTTTACTTACACAAATGAAACTCATATAGAGTGAAATTTGACAGAATAAAACTCGAGGTGGAAACAAACAATTGCGTCCGAATTCACGAGTATTTCTCAAGGACGTGTGACCAAGAGCACATTGCACTGGAGTCCAACACAGCCGTGAGTCTAGAGATGTTACTATAGCAGCAAAAAATTAGAATGTTTTAAAACGCTTAAACACGATGTTTGCCTATTATAATATTTGCACAAATTAGAAATATTTTTAAATCAGGTCGAGGACGAAGAGTTTATAAGAGTTTGGTGAGAGATGTAGCGACGTATATTTGATAGGGTTGGAGGCTATAGACGAAGGAGTGCAGTGGAAGGGAGCAGAAGAAGTGGCGAGTCCTTGTCGAGTAATTGGGAGAGGGGANGCAGAAGAAGTGGCGAGTCCTTGTCGAGTAATTGGGAGAGGGGAAGTTCATACGACATAAATGAGTGCTGTGGTGCGAAGTGGTGTAGGATATCGGTGGGGATGAACGAGTGCGGGTAGGGGTAGGGGGCCTGAGCGGGGAGTCGAGATTCAGCAGTAAGCAGTGCACTCTGAAGGTCGGAGCAGAAAACAAGTTACAACAGCGTTTACAGCTGTCAGTGAAGGAAACAAACGAAATTACTGTTGCTATAGACCAAAGCTGGAAACAAGCAACATCAGCACTTCAGCGGCCGACACCACGGACTAATACCTGGCGTAGCTTAACTTTCAAATTCTTAGTGACGAACCAAAATGTAATTGCAGAAAAGTGTAGCCACGTCTCCATTTGGTGCTTCGTCAGTATTCATTGTTTTAATTTCTCTGTTTCAAATGGTCGGAAATTGTTGAAGTTGAGCTGTCGGGAAAGTGCATTTGCCTCCACTCATGTTTTTAAAGCGTCATTATCTACCCTTGATACACTTCCTTCACATTTCTCGTCTTGGAGACACTGCATCTCTGGTTTGGTAATGCGACATTTCTTAAATTAAAAGTTTATACAGAATGTACTAGAATAAATCATAACAAACATCAGAGTGGGATAGATGAGTACAAATCGAGCATAATTCATCAAGGAACAAACTGTCTAACGCAGTGGCAATGTGCAAGGACGGGCATGCAGTCACAATGATTAGGCAACAGGCAGTTCAATGAAATGCCAATTAATTTACACATTTGGGCAGTAGGTCTGGGACTCACTGTATGCATTGTTNCCCCCCGCAAAACAAGATTTTCTTGATAGAATTGTCCTCCTCTCCCAAAAAAACTCATACTCTAACAATGCGGTCACACAGCAAGAGGCTAATGCCATAAGCTCAAAAGCGCAGTGTGGTTGGGCTGTTCCAGCAGGTGATTTATAAGTTTTATAGTTGAAAATAGTTCGCAATGGGAAATGAGACGGGGCCCTGTCATGCTGGAACCACATCACCTCACAAGCATCTAAACTAAAGGAACATCCTCTAAGTATTTCAGTAAGAAGTCCTACAGGAAATGGAGAAACGTAGCACCACAGAGACCCAGGGTGGAAATACCATAAACATAGCATGAACGCTATTTCTATACACTGCGTGGTCACTTCAAACACGTAGCGCAGTTGAATAAATATAATACATATATTACATCAACTCCGGTAAAACATACGAAAGAAAGTAAAAAATGTAGCCAAACAAACTAGGAATATTATGAGAAAAACTTTCGCGAACTGTCAACTCAAATCCTTAATAAAATTCAAAGTTAAATAATTTTGCGATATTCTATTATATTTTACATTATTTGTTATGGTACTAGAGATATAAGTGAAGATGAACAGGTGAGAGTGTGTTTCAGACGGGTTTAAAAATATCTCTGTTTGTATAAAAACTTCGTTCTTGTTACAACATTGGGGAAAAAACGGACGGATATATAGCATCTTTATTTTTTAAATATAGTAAGACTACATTTATCAGATTTAAGAGGTAAAGTTAATGATAGAGCTCCCAGAATGAGAGGATAGGCTCTCACAATAGTGACAAAACAGCAGCCACTAGTACTTTTTGTTCATTGCGGTACTTTCCGTGCTAATAGAGTGTTGCGAGATGCCTGCCGTTCCTCTGCCATTCTTAAAAATAACTTGGATTGGGCTCACAAGTCGGGTGGAATTCTTTTTTAAAGTTACAGTCTTGTGGGACAGTCGGAAAGATAGTAAAAATCGAGCTATTATTTCCGCCAAGATAGCTCTATAGAGTAGATCAGAGAAATGAAATAATTTACTGTATGAAGATATTCTAGTTATGTTAGAAAAGTTTAAATGTCAAGAAAAATTCTGCCGGTTTGTTGAAAGCATCTGAAGCAGCGCGAAAATATCTTGGTCTTCTTCTGACTAGAGACGCACATATGAAACTACAGCTATTAACATGTCATTTCAGAGAACCGAGCAAACAACTTCAGGACTTACTGATACCGCCAACTGATACAATGGATTTAGTTTCTTCTGAATAAAGTGAGATCTGGAATGAACGCCACCAAGAACATATTTGACGAAGCCACCAAATAGGCCCGAATAAATAATCTTCTTCCGGTATTGCTACCAAGAAAGGAACGCACACCAAAATGACTTGCAGGCACTGCTGTATATTATGCACCAGTTTTATGTGAACCCCGCTACTTAAAACTCGAACTATTTTTCTGTAATTTACTATGCACCTGGTAGTTTGACGGCAAGATTCGACCAAAAAATACTCAAGAATGTGGAAACCATAAAAAGTTAAAGAGAGNTGCACCTGGTAGTTTGACGGCAAGATTCGACCAAAAAATACTCAAGAATGTGGAAACCATAAAAAGTTAAAGAGAGCTAGTGCTGGTGAAACTGAAGGCACTGAAATTTAAATGGGTGATTTTAAAAATTATCTTAAAAGAGACACTTGATATTTGCGGCTGGAATTAAAGATGTTATGGCAAAATACCCGAGTTCAACAATAAGCATAAAAAGAACCTTCGCTGTCTTCAGAGAATTGTTACGAGAGGTCATGTACATGTGATGTCCTCTTGCTTCAACAATATAGACAAAAATTAATTTAGGTGATTTTTTTTTAATTGACTAACCTTTTCTTTTTTATAGAAACCCTTTATTCCTCCCCATTAAAAAAATTGCTTGCAAATAAATTTCCTTTTGCAAATTACCCAATAAATAATTTTAAATTTGTTTTATCAGCGTGATTGTCTCTCTCTCCCTCCCTCTCTCTCTCTCTCTCTCTCTCTCTCTCTCTGTTCAGTGCAGACCAAAAATTACATAGACGTGCGTAATGTACACAATCGCGTACACTGGGTCTGAATGGGTTAATGTATTCCTACTTGCTCCCTGTAGCGTGGTCCCGCTCTTCACCTGGCACAAAGTGTGTTTTCACTACGATATCGTGAAAGGTGGCTGGAGACGCACCTATAATAATTTAACTTGTAAAATACTGTCCTTTCACTCGGTAGGTCCCGTACTAGGAAGCGGCCATGATGATGCTAAACGATGTTCGTATGCACCCGCTCAATTCTTTAACATAACATAGTAGGAACAGAACTTTTATCTTTCTGACCAATGAGAGAAATACGTACATATGATTCACAGTCAGTAAATTAATAACGTTTAAAATTAAAATTTGTAGAAATTTCCCGTCTATAACGGCATTTAGGGGCCACGGTGGTGTAGTGGTTAGACTACTCGCCTTCACCTAGGCGAACCGGGTTCGCTTCCCGACGGAGTCACTCCCAGATTTTCGCATGTGTGAATTGTGCCGGGCGATGCCGCTGCCTGCGGGTTTTCTCGGGGATCTCCCGTTTTCTCCGCTCTTGCATATCGTTCCATACTCACCTTGCTTCACCCTCATCAGCTCTCAAGACCTCGGTGTTAATAGCCAATCAAATATATCCAGTCTACTCTAACGGCATTTATTTAAACGTTATCCACGAAGGGCGTGGTTACGGTAATGCTTACAAGGGAACTTGTCGTTAAAACTGTAATGTATAACTTGGTATACACTGATTTTATATACTGTATTTATATATATACATATATATATATATATATAGTTGTGTATACGGAAGAGTAATAACTGGCGTTGCGGTCACATTTTTAATGAGCATCGCTTGCTCANACATATATATATATATATATAGTTGTGTATACGGAAGAGTAATAACTGGCGTTGCGGTCACATTTTTAATGAGCATCGCTTGCTCAATAAGGTCTATAACTATTCTAATTTGTACGTGTACACATGGTGGAAGCAGTAAATAATGAGCTTTAAAAAAGGAACAATGTATTAATATATACACATATGCATTGTGTATATACATGTATATACATACAACAAATTTATTAACACTTGAGATATTATAAGTCCCCAACCTTTTCAGTTCCAAATTTATTTCGACCAAGAAAACATAATAAATGTCTATTATGACTGTTTTGAAAGACGCAATGAATTCATTTACTCTCTTAGTGAACATGTTCCATGAATTTAACCTACATTTCAAGCATGACCGTTCATACTGGATGGGGGCTAGGGAAGCTCGCCTTCTTTTGATTAGAAAAAGTTTCGGGAAATTTAAGTATGTTTTCACCATTATTGTAACAATTTCCGGGTTGTTTTAACATTTCTCTACTTAACTTTTGCAACTTATTTAGTGCATTGTTAATATAACTTGATAAAAAGAAAGGAAAAATATCAAATCTTATACTTATCAGTTTAGTAGGATCTCTCGCTTAGCATCCCTTTATTCATCAGAATGAATTAGTGTCCTTTGCTTCAATACCAAACTTAAACTCAACTCCAAGCATACACGGAAAATTTTGTTGTGCCATAACAGGTGTTGTAATTGAACTCATGCCATTGAATAGTGATGAAGGAATAATAATAAGAAAAACCCTTAAAACTCTACAATTCTAATTTTTATTCATGTAAACGCCAGTGTATTAATTGTTTTATAATCGTAACTAACATTTCTCTTTTATTGCCATGTAAATTGTAGAGATAGTCATAAAACTGTTTACAAAATTAATTATTTACATAAAAATACGCACATACGCGCACGCTTTTTTAATGTGTCATGATACGGTGCCGGCACAAGAAGTTGATTACTTTATGGCACAGAAAAAAGACTCGTGAATTTACCTCTACTATATGCACGAAACATGTTAAAAGGAAGAAAATGTAACCCCTAAAACATAACATATGTGTGTTATGGCATGGCTACGTAAAATATGGATTATTAATAATTCAACGCACAATTTCACCGCCACTTAACTCTTCGATATCCGTCGCGTGTGCTAACAGCGCTGACAGTTAGTTTCATTTTCATCTCTACACAAAAACACAATTAGTAGAAAAATTATTTCGTAAATAGTACCCATTAGTTTCATTTGACATGTTTGTGCACGCTGAGCTTCGCTGAAGTGCACTCGTACGTGAAATGGTCTTCATCGACTGGCTGATTACATTTACAATCTTTCAGACTCACTAAACCTTTGCTGACATTCGAAATACCCTGGAATAACTGGTTCAAATCCACAGTACCTAACAGAACTTTTAATTTTTCTTTGGCAACAGAAGATACGAAAAAGCAAAACGTGCGTTTATTTCTGAACTCAAGTTCGTGGACCTGGTACTACCAAACACAATCATATAATGAAAAAAGTAAAGAGAGCATAACTGTTTAGATATTAGAATTGTAACTAATGCAGTAATCAAAACCTGATATCAAAAACATTTACCTGTTTTACTCACAACTGTTTCCAAACTAAGAAAATGGTCACCGAAGAAATAAGCGTGAAATATGTGTAATGTTAATCTTAATATATATTTAAATTTATCATGTCTGTCATTAAAAGTTAACCACGAGATAATAGTTACGTAGTTAGCCACGTGTAGGCCTACTGACTGCTGAGAATGACGAGTGTCTGTTGCAGCTGAATGTTATTTATAAACCAGGAAGGATGAGTTTTATAATGTAATATTCCTACGAATGTATGATTGCGTTATTTTTGCGGCAGATACTTACTTCGTTTATTATAAGCTTTAAATAAAAATAAACTTGGAAATTTCCGTTTTCACAAAAATTTTGAATCGTGAAGGCTTGTGAAATGTTCAAGTGAACTTTAAACCCACTGCTTAGCAGTTTAAATTGCCAATCAAAATGTTTGCGTTACAATTAAAGATTTATAGATTTTAAGTGACATATTTCAACTGACAATTTAAGGAGAGTAAATTCAGAAAAATTTTTATTTCTAATATTTTGAATTATATTTCAGCTACCACTAATTGCAGACTGAGTGCTGTTACAAATTAAAGGCATGCTTCTGTTTGCATTAGAAGGTACACTGTTAGAAATATGTCCGTAAAGTTACGGAAAATACCGGTTACAAATTATCCAGACATCTGCGTTAAATTACGGTCTCTTCGTTCTTTTTTTTAATAACTTTCTCTCCGTAAAATTTCATATAAATCTTCGTGAATTCACGGAACGTGTCCACAAACTTGCAAGTTTGTTTTTCTTAATGTGATCTTTATAGAAAGGGGTAACAAAGAAACGTTTTACTTTCGTTATGTGGGTCGTTCACTGTGTATAAAAACGACTATAAAAAATAAAGAATTTAGTTCGGGGGCGGGATTTGAACACGGAAAAAAATTTTACAGCCCAACTCATTATCCTTTCACCTACCACGTTGTAAATACGAAATTTGTTATTTTATTTCATATTTACAAACGGGGATAAGAAAAATAGTTTTATTTTCGTTATGTATTTCACTGTGTATAACAGAGAAAATTAAAAAAGATTGAATATTTTGTCCTGTAGTGGGATTTAAACAAGAATCGAAAAATGAGCAATCAATAACTCGAAACACTCACCTACTACACCTTTACACGAAGTATTTTGTAAATATGGATTTTACATGAAAGTGACGAACGCGCATGTGTTAGATTCAAGTCGTGTTAGATAGCTTGCTATATTTGCGGTTTATAAAACGATGTTACGAAAGAACTGTTTTATTTTCGTTAAGTGCGTGTTTGACTGTGTATACAGAAGGCTTTGTCCTATAACGGAATTTGAACAAGAATCAACGAATTGCCACTCCATGAGTGATTCGCACTCACCTACTACTGTTTTACACGAAGTAGTATTGCGAAGATATGATTTTATACGCTTCAGGTATCATCTGCATTGTTCATGTCTAGGGTCAGTGACTTTTCGCGTAAAAACCGGAGCACCCAGTAGACTTCAATACTATATAAACACCTCAGCTGTTGTTATACATCCATTGGCTACTGGTGCCGTGTTCGTCTTTGACCAAGCCATTCAGGATTAAGTAACCCCGACACAGAACCTTCGTGATTCGTGCGTAAACGGTTAACACGGGCCAGAACATTTTTTAGCCAATCAAAGAAGCTGAACGACCCTATAGTGCTTTGGACTGTATCTTGTCTCGAAATCTTTTCGCGAAATATCACTGCCCCTATTCATGTCTCAAAATCGAAGTCATAAGAATACGAAGAGATTCCGTATTTTATATTTACGGCGCTCATTTTCGTTATTCGTCATTGCGAAGTGCCTTTCCGTAAATTAACTAGACTTCTCAGTAAACGTTTCCGTAAATCTACAGAAATTTGTAACAGTGTATCAACTTTAAAGGTCTGGCAATTGCATTTAACTAATTGATTGCCTCCTCGTAGCACTAGCGTGTCTGCTGCAGTGATAATTACTCGTCTCATCCCAACTTCTATACATGTTCCGAGATCCCTGCTCACATTGTAGAAACATGAGAGATCTTACTAAAAGGCATCTTTGTACGATCGCACACAAACAAGGTGGTTTACATTTAGAGTTTGTCCCTTAGCACAGCCCCGGGAACTCCACAGCCGATAAGCAAGGAAGCATGAATGCCGTTTCACATCCAAGACAGATTAAAATTTTTGCTAACTACGTGTACAAGAATTTAACCCTCACTTATATATTTTAAAGTGTGTTCAGATTTGAAAATCAGATGCCAAGAGTTTATAGCCTTCTTTCCAGAGGAAAGAAAAGCTAATGAGATTTCTTTATTGTCTATATGATAAGTGTGCTTGTACTTGTGTGGTTTCCTCCTGAAACCTCCATGTACCAATTTTCATCAAACTCGCTACACTTATAGTGATTAGTAAGGTCNGAAGCTGAACGACCCTATAGTGCTTTGGACTGTATCTTGTCTCGAAATCTTTTCGCGAAATATCACTGCCCCTATTCATGTCTCAAAATCGAAGTCATAAGAATACGAAGAGATTCCGTATTTTATATTTACGGCGCTCATTTTCGTTATTCGTCATTGCGAAGTGCCTTTCCGTAAATTAACTAGACTTCTCAGTAAACGTTTCCGTAAATCTACAGAAATTTGTAACAGTGTATCAACTTTAAAGGTCTGGCAATTGCATTTAACTAATTGATTGCCTCCTCGTAGCACTAGCGTGTCTGCTGCAGTGATAATTACTCGTCTCATCCCAACTTCTATACATGTTCCGAGATCCCTGCTCACATTGTAGAAACATGAGAGATCTTACTAAAAGGCATCTTTGTACGATCGCACACAAACAAGGTGGTTTACATTTAGAGTTTGTCCCTTAGCACAGCCCCGGGAACTCCACAGCCGATAAGCAAGGAAGCATGAATGCCGTTTCACATCCAAGACAGATTAAAATTTTTGCTAACTACGTGTACAAGAATTTAACCCTCACTTATATATTTTAAAATGTGTTCAGATTTGAAAATCAGATGCCAAGAGTTTATAGCCTTCTTTCCAGAGGAAAGAAAAGCTAATGAGATTTCNTGTGTTCAGATTTGAAAATCAGATGCCAAGAGTTTATAGCCTTCTTTCCAGAGGAAAGAAAAGCTAATGAGATTTCCTTATTGTCTATATGATAAGTGTGCTTGTACCTGTGTGGTTTCCTCCTGAAACCTCCATGTACCAATTTTCATCAAACTCGCTACACTTATAGTGATTAGTAAGGTCNTTGTGTGGTTTCCTCCTGAAACCTCCATGTACCAATTTTCATCAAACTCGCTACACTTATAGTGATTAGTAAGGTCGAAATACTTTTCTTACTTTTAAACAATGCCGGATGCTTGATTTCAATATGGCGGCTATCTTAAATTTTTCCGCTTTGTATCAATGTCTTAAGAACCATTTAACCGATTAAGAACGTAAATGTTGTTTTGACATTTTACGCTGTCAGCATTAAATTCAGGAACTCGTATTCTCATTGATCAGTCATTTTGTAAACTGACGTCAATTGATGAAATAAAACTATCACTTCGTATCTCGTTCTGCTAAGTTTGGCACACAAGTAGTGCTTTAGTGTATCAGACACTTATTTTCAAAATGAAGGCCGTATACATATTTTAGGTTAAAATGCCAAATTTACAGGGCAACTAAACTTGTTTCGGCCAAACTTTATATTCTTATTGTACTAGGTTACTATTATTTTAAAGCACGAATAAAGTAATTTCAAATGGTTATGTAAGTTATCTAAATTACTTTCTCTAGTTTGTGATACCATTGTACATATAGAACAATTTAGATTATTTTAACCGAATTTGGTATGCTGCAATTTCTTCTTAAGTATACTAATACATAAATTGACGAGTGTTGAAATAAATACACTAAATATTTGTTTAACACACTTAAACAAAAAAATATTTGATTTGCATGAACAAAACTGTTTGAAATAAATTATTTGGCTTTGTGAACGAATTTTAATTATTTGGTGGAACGGAGGCTTTGTCGTACCAACAAAATAGTTTAGCTGAAACAAACGCCACGCAAACAAATGCAGGATATTCGGAAATTAAACGCCTAAACTGCGGGAGGTGATTCCATATGAAAAATAAAGTCGAAAATATACAGAACACCATATACCTAAACGGAATATTAAAGGATATATGAGCTTATGAAAATCGAACCATCCTGGTCAAGATCAGTGGCTATAAAAGGCGCGTTGGGCCTCCGAGTGGGCAGTTGTTGAATATACGAGTTTCAGCGATAGACGACTAGCTAAAAGAGAAACGCGCGGCGTGAGAAGTGACCAGCGGGAGGAAAATCTCGCTGACGCTCGTAGTCTCGTCACTTCTCACACTGACCGTCCCTGGACTATTGGACTGGATGCGTGAATGAAAGACATTGCAAATGATGGCAACAGATAGACTGAACGTGTGTTAATGATGAGCACGAGTTAATTGACAATAACCAAACAGAGATATAAAGAAGGTCGTTAATTAGATTTGAAATAAATATTAAATATTGCGCTCACTGTGAAATAAAAAGATTAATAGTGTAGATAGATGATTTAATACTGTAAATAATAGCTGTGTGAATAAATTAAAAATCTAATTTAGTTCTTTTATTTTTATTAGAATTTCCATACTTCACGAACTCAGATACGTCCCCCAGGTATTGTTGTAACGGTATAAAGAAATGTTTCTTGCTAATTTTTATTCGGCGTTAAGACTTGAAACTATTTTTTTTCCCTCCGGTGTTACCAACTTTACTGGGCGCATGCAGACATAGTGCCCGTCAAAATATAGGGCCTATGAGGTACTTTGACTGTCCCAGTGACATTTTTCAAAGGTTGATTTCAAAAGTGCTCACTTTACCGTGAACAGCCTTCAAATAAACTTATCGTTACAATTTTCCAACAAGTGTGTATGTTTACTTACCTTTCGATATATTTAGAACAAAGAATTTGTTTGCAGTGACAAACGATTTTGTTGGCGACACTAATCGATTTGGTTTATTTTCGCCTTCTTTGTTAGCTGTGCTTCAAAGCAATCGTCAATTTTTAAGTTAGAAGTTCATGCACGATGTTGTCTTGAGAATGGCTAATGAAATAACCAAGAACAATTTTGGAAGCTCGGTATTTAACGCGTCACCTTCGGGCCACATTGTTTGAGGTCCAAATTTAAGGTAAAGGCGTGGAAGTAAATGTTGTTTCCGAAGTGCGTTTTAGTAAGTTTGGTTAGTGAGTGGCACCTTGATTTGGCATTCCTCCGATAAATTGAAAATAATGAATTTTCTGTGACAAACCTAAATAATAAAGAAAAGTGTACTAAATACATAAGTTCGTCACTTAAAAATTTAGAGAACTTTCAGTATGCATGAAATTCGTTGTTATAGTTTATCCCTTATAAATTGTAGCTGCTTACGCTCTTTCAGATTAATAGTTTATTTTTGACGGTTTTGAAAACGTATTTTTGCCGAAAGTCTTGTACAGCACCTACAAAGTCCACTGCAAAAAGGTGATTTATGTTCCCATGTTGCAAGCTTTTTTCAATTGGTTAACTGTCTTCAAAATAAACTGCACAGGAAAGCCTTAAAAATTATATTTGAACCATTTTCACTATTTTTTTTTTCAATTCAGATGTTATTTAAATTAATGAATTGTGTAAGCCAAAATTTTGTTAAACACAGTTTTTCAATAGAAAATTAAAAACATGTGAACATATTTCGTTATATTTTCGCTACAGAGCTAAGAACAAGGTTTAATTCTAATAATATAAAATGAAAGATGTTATACAGTTATATTTGTTTAATGAACACTGAAATAATTACATTTATTCACATACAAACCGGAAAAATCTGGTACACATGCGACAACAGTGTACCCTGACGGTGAAAAATTCTAGTTGCCTAACTAAAACATTGAGCTTCCCAACCTGATTATAATAAACCTTAACTCTGTTAAGCTTTGTTTGCACGAGGTGGACTGGTATCCTGGAAGTATAACTTTAGCAGGGCTCCAGAAAAGTTAGAAGTAACCGTAAATTTACTATAGTTGTTATTCGAGGCGTGTTAATTCACAATTTGCGCAGTCATTTTGAAGTCAGAAAAAGTTGATTTGAGGAATTTTGGTGGGATGAGGTGAAGATGGAGCAATGGCGGAATGCTGGGGCGGGGGAAACGGGCGAACCCCAACATCCGGATTTTTGTACGCGGGAAGCGTGGCGGATGTCGCCGGCTTACGGCAACAGCCATCACTCTTCCCGCGTGCGAAAATCCGGATGACCCGCCGGAAATCGAACCCAGTTCGTCTTGTTAAGAGGCGAGTACACCATCGACGACCCCGAAGTCCGAGAAGTGCAGAGTCATATGTTATACAAGTAATTATGAGACAAAAGTACTTTTCATAAATGTTTTAAAAATTCACTTCTAGTGAACAACGGTTCTCTGCACTCCGTTAGTGAGGAGCGCTTTCCAAAAATCCTCTGCATGACGGAAGGACGCCTTCACTCCAGCTAACAGGTGCCGCATCCGGCGAACTGGTGCTTTGGAGGCTCCGCCCTGTAAAAGGCAGTATTTTGTTTAATCACTTGACACTGCATCAGTACTGGAAGTTTTTCCACGAGGGTGAAGTGGGGAAGGGGCGGGACATTTTTATTAAACAAGAATCCTAGTGCTCTGTCTTACACACAGTACTTTTACAGTGTTCCATTCCGAAAGTTGAAGTCAGAAGCCACGTAAGGCTATTGCGCTACGGAGAACGTATAACCACCTTCCAAAAAGTAGCTGACAATATGTTGACTTATTTTACGGTGTCGCCTTACGTTAAGCGTGGAGTGGGGAGATTTTGGCCGCTCTGAACATCGAGGTTTTGAGAGACGATTATGGTGAAGCTAGGTGAGTATGGAGCAACGCCGGAATGCAAGGGCGGGGTAAACGGGAGATCCCGGTGAAAACCTGCTGACCGGCGGCATCATCCGGCACGACGCCCACATGCGAAGATCCCGGATGCGAACCCGCTGGGAATCGAACCAGGTTCGCCTGTGTGGGAGGCGATTAGTCTGACCACTACACCAGCCCGGCCTCCTGGAGGAGGTCGATAATCGTAGGGGATTTTGTGTGAATGTAAAGCCAGTTCAGATATATCACACGGTATTTCGGAGGAAGAAGTAGTGCCTACTGAAGGAAACCACGCGTTAGTGCGAACTGCCAGGACGTCATGCCCGACGATGGAGCGTGCAGACGTTGGCGAGCGCGGCCCAGCCAGGCAAGAGGAGGAACGGCACAGCGCTGCGCCCCGAGGCGTCCAGAATGCGCGATGAGCACGAGACGACGCTAAAACAATGGCTGCAGCGGAGCGACCTAGCAGTGTTTACTGATCGTCCACACGCTCCGCCGTGTTGCGAAAGCTGAAGAGCGCGCGCGGCCGGCCAGGGGCAGTGCATCGCGCACAGGCCACCGTCGTCACTCGCCAGCACCCGTCCTCCAGGCTGCATGTGCTTCTGACAGCTAGCTGCCTCGCCCGACGCTCTCCAACACTACTAAAGCTTCGTCAGTTCTCAACTGAAAGCATAACAGTAATGCTGGGTTTACAATTTAAAAAAAAATATGCAATAAAAATGATTCAGTAAACGCTGATCCAGCATATGGAATGACGTCTTCTGTAATAGCAGTGTCCAATTAATCTCGTAATTCTTAATTCCAGCCAATAGGAACAGGCGACAAGCCTGCCATGTTTACTTTCGTTTCTAACCTAACCTCGTATACCACAATCATATTTAAGCAGATCATATTTAAAAGCCGGCATTTTCTATCACAGAAGCTTATTTTTGTAAACAAATATAATCGTAAACATGTCCACTCACACGCCTTTTTAATATTTTTCATATTTACATTACCGTAAATAACCGTTTCCAGCCGCCAACACCGACTGCTCTGATCTGATTGGTCACTGCCTCACAAGTTTCACTTATGATATAAGATTTAGTTATTTCTTTTAACGCTTAAGGAAATCACAACAACGCACATGACCTGCTAAGTACCATTGGAAACCAACGCACATAAAACACTTTCATTTCTTCTGCACGCGTCTTAACGCTTAATTTTTCTATTGTAAACCCAGCTTAACCATACAACGTAGCTCGTGTGCACAACAATTGACCGCCATGTATTCGAACGTATCGATTCACAACTGCGCGCAACAGATGGTTACTGACATGCTTTCAATTGTGGACCAAGCTTAATGCCCGAGGGCGCACTGACGAGGGTTTGACGTGATTCTCCGGTGCTCTGGGAACACCTCGGCACCTCGTCCGTTTGCCGCCCGCCAGCCATATCTGCGGTGGTTCAGGGAAAACCTTTGTCCGCAGCTGTGATTCCACCAATGCATGCCTCGCAGGCACTGCCAAGATTAAATAACCTTATAACCCATTGTTTTTTGCTGCTTCTAATAGAGATATGACAGAGGTCACTACGCTGAGAAAAATAATTGTTTCAGTACACCGAATATACAGAATGTTAGGAAATTGTACGCTCAAACTGCAGGAGGTGATTCCTTATGAGAAATAAACTCGAAAATTTACAGGAGACAATATACATAAACAGAATATTAAGGGAGATAAGAGCCTGTGAAAGTTGGGTTTTGAAAACGTTTTTTTCGTTCGATGCCGTGTACTTTCTGCCAGCGGTAGGGATGGCGGCGATTTACCCACAGTACGTCCCACGCGGTTGAATGGGACACGCCCATTTGGCGCGCTATGGAGCTTGTACTAGTGGAGGGCATGTTGTTGATGTGCTGTCGTATCACTTCCTCAAGTCGAACAGTGCGCACAGACCGAGTACGGCCAGCATTACGCATGTGTCTCTGCAACATGGGAATGTNACTTCCTCAAGTCGAACAGTGCGCACAGACCGAGTACGGCCAGCATTACGCATGTGTCTCTGCAACATGGGAATGTTGCTGGAGGAGGTCTGGAGAGATTTCCCCTCTCAAAGAAGGACCGGGCGGTGAGTGGCAACCCGCTTCGGTTGTGTCCTGGAGAGACACTAGGGATCCGGGTAGTACCCCGGCCATACCACACGCTTGGTGTCTGAGTACGAGGGTCTTAGAACCTTGTGGAAGGGTGCTTTCGGCCGTACTTGTGTATCAAGTCGGAGCTTTGGATTTGGTTACCTCAGGTGCATGGCTGGGACACCTGCAATGAGAGGGCGTGATCCCTCTTCCCTGCCGAATGAGTGGCCGAAGCGCGGGATGGCTCATGGCTAAGAGAGCTGCGTTAAAATATAAAAGTATGGTGTTCAAGAGACTACTGTATTTGCATCACGTATGCAACATGGGAAGCATAAGTCACCTTTTATGCTGCGGACTTTGTAGGCGTGGTACAGGGCATTTGGCAAAATCACTTTTTCAAAACCCAATGTTTAAAAGCTCATATCTCCTTTAATATTCCGGTTAGGTATACGGTGTCCTGTATATCTTCGACTTTATTTTTCATAAGGAATTACCTCCCGCAGTTTTGGCGTTTAATTTCTGAATATGCTGTGTTTATTTGCGTGGCGTTTGTTTCAGCTGAACAATATTTTGTTGGTACAACAAAGCTTCCGTTCCACCAAATGAATTAAATTTGTTCATAAAGCTTAATAATTTATTTAAAACAATTTTTTTTACGCAAAACAAATATTTTGTTGTTTCAGTATGTTTAACCTAGTGTATA
This sequence comes from Clitarchus hookeri, assembly GCA_002778355.1. Taxonomy (NCBI): domain Eukaryota; kingdom Metazoa; phylum Arthropoda; class Insecta; order Phasmatodea; family Phasmatidae; genus Clitarchus; species Clitarchus hookeri. The sequence goes on along the minus strand of NQII01000311.1, from coordinate 766,531 downwards.
GGTGATTCACAGTAAACAGAGCACTTTTGAAAGACCTGCTTACGATCTACTTCTCGGATTACATTGTATCCTTCCACCCAATGTAAATTTAACATTGCCATTGAACTGATCACCTTATTCACTCGTCGGTCACGTAAACCTGTGACATTATTATAAATGTAAACGTTTAAAAAATTTGCGAATCCTTTAACTTAAAATCATTACAAAACAGAAAAAAAATCTCATTATAAAAAAATGTTCCCTACCAATTTTAATTCAGTTTTAAGACATTAAACTATTTTTTTTCCCCTCCGTCGTTACCAACTTTACTGGGTGCATGCCAAACATTATTCCCGTCAAAATATGGGGCCTATGAGTTCCTTTGACTGTCCCAGTGACATTTTTCAAAGGTTTATTTCAAAAAGGCTTATTTTGCGGTGACCAGCCTTCAAGCAAACGTATCGTTACAATTTCACAACAAAATTGTATGGTTACTTACGTACGATATTAATTGAACGAAGAATTCCTTTGCAGCGACCAAATATTTTGCTGGCGACACTAATCCATTTGGTTTATTTTCGCCTTCTTTGTTAGCGGTGGTTCAAAGCAATCGTCAATTTTTAAGTTAGAAGTCTGTGCACGAGGTTGTCTTGAGAATAGCTATTGAAACAACCAAGAAAATGTTTGGAAGATCGGGATTTAACCCGTCGACTTCGGGTCACATTGTTCGAGGTCAAAATTTAAGGTAAACCCTTGGAAGTACATGTTGTTTCCGAAGTACGTTTTAGTAAGTTTGCTTGGAGAGCCACACATTCATATCANGTAAACCCTTGGAAGTACATGTTGTTTCCGAAGTACGTTTTAGTAAGTTTGCTTGGAGAGCCACACATTCATATCACAAGTCTGAATCTTAAGGGGATGGTCTGCACACAAATATTCGACAGTCTTAATTTATTATTTCTACTAGATAAATAATTTTACACGTTACGTGAGAAATAACAACGATGGAGGATTTTGGAAGGAAAAAGGATTAATCACTTAGCACTCAAAATGCTCAGCAAACTGTATTTTAGTTTTTTCGCAGTGAAAGAATTCCCGGCGATAACANTAATCACTTAGCACTCAAAATGCTCAGCAAACTGTATTTTAGTTTTTTCGCAGTGAAAGAATTCCCGGCGATAACAATGTCTGAATCCATGGTCTCGAGTTAAATCGTGGAGATTATTCATGGTTTCCTGCGGCCTTTTGCGAATTGCCGCGAGAAGCGAGGTGGCGGGTGTCCAGAACGACCTCGCTCCGATACAGGTCGGAAGGCCTGCACGCTGGGCTGAATTTCGCGAGTTAAGTTTCTCTCCTTGACCCACAAGGTATTTCCACGAAGCTGCTCGTTAGGGTGGTAGCCCGGGAAATTACCAACATTTGGCATGAAAAAGCGTTCCCAAATTTTCAGAGGCACAAGCGCTCTTGTAACGTGTACATTTCAGTCTATGCGAAGTGTTGATTGTTTCATATAGTCTATTCGCGGTTTCTTCACTCGTTTTTAATCAAACATAAAAAAAATCACCCCATATATGACGTGTTTGGTTGTTCCCTAAATACGCTATGCATCACAAGCGTTTTATACCTCTCTTAACATAAATTTACCTTATTTTTAGTTTAATTGAACTTTTACTTATATTCTATCTGTAAATAATAATATTCCATTTATAACTTAAATGAATGAAAAAAGGGAGACAATAAGTGTGTTGGTAATGCTTAGTAAGATGCAANTAATATTCCATTTATAACTTAAATGAATGAAAAAAGGGAGACAATAAGTGTGTTGGTAATGCTTAGTAAGATGCAATATATTATTACACTGAGTGCGCACGAAATCCGATCATTGTTCTTTGGTGTAATTTTCTATACTTTGTTAAGCTGTGTTTGCATGAGGCGGAAGAATATCCTGGAAGTAGAACTTCAGCAGGACTTCAGAAAAGTAGGAAGTAACTGTGAATGGACTATGCAAATTTTTCTTAGTGTTATTCTGCATTTGGCTTCTGTGTGGTTTACTCCGCTTCACCTTCATCTTGCCTCTGANTAATATTCCATTTATAACTTAAATGAATGAAAAAAGGGAGACAATAAGTGTGTTGGTAATGCTTAGTAAGATGCAAGATATTATTACACTGAGTGCGCACGAAATCCGATCATTGTTCTTTGGTGTAATTTTCTATACTTTGTTAAGCTGTGTTTGCATGAGGCGGAAGAATATCCTGGAAGTAGAACTTCAGCAGGACTTCAGAAAAGTAGGAAGTAACTGTGAATGGACTACGCAAATTTTTCTTAGTGTTATTCTGCATTTGGCTTCTGTGTGGTTTACTCCGCTTCACCTTCATCTTGCCTCTGANTGCAAATTTTTCTTAGTGTTATTCTGCATTTGGCTTCTGTGTGGTTTACTCCGCTTCACCTTCATCTTGCCTCTGATTTTCATCACCGAGAGACAGAGAGAGCGAAAGAAAGTGGGAGAGAAAGATGTGTTTCGTGAAACAAAATATATGTGTGTGTGTGTTAACGTCCAAAAACGGATAGCAGGTAAGGTTTGGTTGTCCCAACAAAATAATTTCATTTATTCGGCAAATAAGTTTGTTTGTAGCAAAACGTTAGTTTTGTTTTTTGAGAAATTTTGTTCAGTTAAGCATAACTTTTATAACATTTTGTCTTGGTTATAAAACAATTCTCTCGGAAATAACAATGTTTTTCTTCGTGTAGGCCGGCCCGCGGTAGTGAGGAAGTATGTAAACCCACTTCACAGCTGTAAGTTCTGTAGTTTGGGCTATAGATCCGGCACGGATTTACGCGATGTTCTAAACATAAATGGTAAAGTTCACACAAGAGCCATCCGCTTGGAAGCTTCCAAATTTTGAGCGAGAGACGGCAGTTAGCTNGGGGGGGGGGTTGAGGAGGGAGGGCTAAATACATAATATTTAGTGAAAACATATACTGCCAATTTTTTTTGTGAGCACACGGTTATTTTGCAATGTTCATAAAACTGTTCGTTAGCGTCGATAAAAATAAAGCGCCCACTTTTAAATCACTAACAATAATCACAGGAACATAATTCTGTATCTACAAAACATTTAATTAGGAGTGCGAATTCCCGTTTTTTTTTTCCTGTCTCCTGTTGTTGGATTAGCCTATGTACCATATCCCACCTGACTGGGCATATTTTGGGCAGAGCTTCTCGTGAGAGTTCAGCAGTTACGTTTGTACGGAGGTTCCTCAAAGTTGCTTCATTTTTCTCTCTTCTGCATTCCGCTTCTGCCTCACTCCTATCTCAAGTTGCACCTCATATTTTGTTTCAGGTTGTCCCCCTTTCAACTCTACCATGTCAACCCTACCTCTGGCAGGAACAAAATGTTGGTTTGACACAAAATAAGAACTCAAGCAAGTGTTATAACTACGACTCATTACGCTTTCAGTTGGGAACCAGCATGTGGGTCATGCCGCCATACCAATGCTGACTTCAAAACATAACTTTAATACTACGGTTACAAATTTAACATAAAATTGTGTATATGCCATGGATGTGCCACTCTCAAATTATATGTTTCAGTAGTGCGATTTTTACAAGCGCTCAATTATAGCCTCCTCGGCCGTCGACGTCCTTGAAATTGCTCATATTGCCTGATTGACTGCACTACTTTGCAAGAAGCCATTGTATAACTCGAGTAATGCTCTAGACGTGTTCACTTTACGAAACTGCATAGGTCATGGACGCCGTAATGGTGTAATGGCCTGTCGTCTCCAGTCCTTCCCTAACTGAACACATTTGGGACTGTGTTTGAGGCGAAATGTCGACGAACAACGAAATACTCTAATTCGCCCTGAAAACTGCCACTACTACAACTGATACTGTTACCACTATTAGTTCAATTTCTAATGGTCTCGCTATCGAGACACGCTTAAAAAATAATGTTTTCCACTATTTTTTTTGCATAGCTTCCAGTTATATACCTGAAAAACCGTCCGTCTACCGAATATACGCCAGGTAATTTTGGATACGTCTGCGTGCCAAGAAGTATGTTGCAGCGAACGTAGGCTAAGTGCTAACTACTCCAGGTAATAAACTGAATAGTGGACTGGCGAAATTCATGTTTTGAGACCATGACCAGCTTCAACGCCTGATAATAATTTGAGATACAAAGAGTTGCCTTGTCTCTGCCCTAGTTTTGATCACGACTCATTTATTCATTCAAGACATGTTGATGTGTGATAAATAAGTGCATGCCGTAATTTGGGATGCAAACTGAAAGCTGATAACGGTAATATTCATGTACAAATTCGATCATTTAGGTGCTTTTCCACCGGCATCGTGAGAAAAAACTTAATCAGCTCACTGATTAAGTTAGCTGATTTAGCTATTTTTAGCTGATTTAGCACTTCCTAAGATATCCACACATACCAGATATTTGGCCACCCTGTGCTCATAAGTCCGCCAGGCAGTAATCGACAACATGACATCCAACACGACCCCCTTCATTTTTAACAATTCATTTACAGCAAATATGTCGTAACATTTTTTCTTCAAAAAGCCTTTGTTACGAATATGAAAAATAATTTAAGCTAACAAAACCTAAATTAATTTAAGTTTATAATCTCAAAAATTGTTTACATTTTTTTATAATTTTAGAACCAACTTTAGTGATTTAATTTATAATGCTATAAAAGGAATTCTTTATTCTTTAACTATTTGAGAATAATAAAAGCTAATTTTTTAATAAATCAATTTCAGAATTTTAAGAAAAGGATTTATGTTTATAAAAACTTAATTAGTATTTTTTTGCTAACTTTTATAGAATTTTAAGAATGTTGTTTTTGTAAAATAACTGGTTAAAAATTTTTAGGAAATTTTAAAAATTCCAAAATTTTAAATATGCTTGGAAATAAAAAACTTGTAATTCAGAGGTTAAATGTCTGATAGTGAGAATTAATTAAATTTCTCTTATTGTAATATAATTATTTTTCAGTTTTTAGGAAAATTACTTTATTTAAAATATATATATTATTGTAATAACAATGTTGACATAAGTTAAATTAATTTACTTTTTAATTTAAAATTATTCTGTTTTGATTGTAATATAAAGGATTTAAATTTGTTTACAAAATAAATGTAGTGTAATAAATTTAAAAATTTTATACGTGCCTAGAAACAGAATAAGTAAAATTTATAATGTTAATTTACCATAATCTTTAATATAAATAAATAATAGTAAATGTGAGACTAATGCTATTGATAGTAAGATTCTTTACCATGAATTTAATTATTATGATGATAATGATATTGATCATAGGGCATATTATTCTGGTCATAATTCTTATGATGGTTATGAATATGATTATAATTATTTTATAAATAATATGAGTATTATGAATAACTTAATGCTAAAATAGATGTCATTATAATATTTCTAATACCTAGATTCTGATTATAATTTTTTAGACTTGTGTATCTAAAAGAAAAAATGTAAAATTATTTAAAAATGTTTTTATTCGAATAAATAATTTATATATAATTTGTATAAAACCATTTATAAATTTTATAAAAGCATTATCTTTCCCATTTGTTCAGATATTTCCTATTCTTCAATACCTCTATCTTTCATCATGCAACAATTTAAGTTCTTTAACTAATTAAAATTACATAAAAAATTGTTTTCAATCACTTGTTTATTAAACTAAATAAATTTCTTAAATTAGTTTCAATATTTGGAGGAGAAGATTTATTATAAGCACAATCGATAACATATAATGGTCTTCATCCAAAAAATGAACAAAAAAAGTCTACTTTTTAATTACCAGTTTATAATATAAAGAATTATTATGTGTACCACAATTTTCTAAACTACTGTTTCTAAAGTCATCATATGCTAAATACATCTTCATCAAATTAAAATTAAAATTTTCGTTTGGAAAAATTTATTTTCTTTCATTAATTACCGAAATATTTTGTACATCACAGTGCTCAAACACAAAAGCATGAACATATTGTTCGGTTCTAGTTTTTACTAGTTTAAAAACTAACTAAAACATAATTTGGAATACAATATTGTAAATTATTCGTTTTGATTTTTTATATAAAACTATGAATTAGTTTTTCCAGTCAAAATATCTTTTTCTAAAAACTGCCAGTTATTTTATATTAAAATTAATTTTAGGCTGATCATATTTAATAAAACAATTTCCTCGATAGGCAGATGTTTTTGCTTGTGTTCCAAGTATTTGATATTCTTGAGTTTGTTAAACAAATTAATAATTACTATCTGAACTGTTTCTATAAAAATTATTTTTATATCCTTTTCAAATAAGCTGAGAATAATAATTTATGAGGACCTTTTAATCATATTTTTATTATTATTGTGTTAAATTATTTTATATTCTTAACTAATATTAATTCCACCATTCTTATGAATAATTTAATTTTTCTGGACTTCTTAATAAAGCATGTTTAATAGTTGTAGTAACTCCTGGATTTTCTTTTTCCATATAATTTCCATGTTTAGAAACAACTATTTTAGGAAATTGGAAAGGATAAAAATTGTATGTTTTATCAATATTATTATCAGCAGTATAACCTTTATTTTAATATATTTTAGTTATTTTATAATGATCATTAACTTAAGCACGACTAGAAAAATAAAATGCATCACCTATATCAATATCAATTTCTATCTTAGAATTGTAAAAATTAAAATTTCCCTTAGTTTGATTAGTTGGTGGAATTGTTTGTCTACAAAAACTTTCAATTTTATTTAATAATATTTATAGCATAAAATATAAAAAAAAATGTCTAATTAAAATCTTAGAATATAAGTAAATAAAAACTAAAAATTTGTTAGTGTTTTATATTATAAAGATTTTTAAAATAACATAAATAAGAAGCAAACAAAAGTTAGATATTTTTTTTAAATAATTAATTTCATAAAATATAACACAAAAATATTTTAATAATTTTAAATCCAAATAAATTTATAAAAAATTATCACAAAGATATAACAAATAAAAATTTGTTACATTTAACCTATTAGCTAATAAATATAGACAATATACAAACTTAGAAAAAGCCGGTTACGAAAAATGTAAAAAAACAATATTGACCTTTAATTCATGTATTAGAAAATATTTTATTGCAAAAATAGAAAATACGAAATGATAATGTACTCAAATTAAACCAAAATTTAAAATTTCCTCCTTTGTACTCAAATAATTAAATTCGGAACACAATTATTTAAAAAAATAAAAATTTAAGTAAAAATATAAATTTTAAATTAAGGAAATATGTAAATGGCAGCAGCTGTAACGTGAATACCATGCATATTATTTTTAAAACATGTACTTTTAATTTACATATACGTAATTTGACTTTGTACTAATGTGTTTATTTTGTAGATAACTAAAAAGGAAACACATAAATAAAACTGTTGTTATAACTGTAGCTATGCTGAATCATGGCAACAAGAGAGACTTTTTTAAAAGTTGTTTCTATTATTGTTTAAAGTGGTTATTTCTATATCATTAAAGACAAACCATAGCTAATATATTTCACATGAAAAAAAAAGTAATTTCTATTCAAATGTTTGTAAATTAGCATGTACTATAACTTAGTGGCCACAATTACAACCACTAGGACTGAGTTGAACTACCCTCATCAGGGGGGGGGGTAGGGAAGAAATTGTGGTTTCGAGAGGTGGGAGATGTGTCATTATAATCGCCATAACTGTATTTAATATAATATGAAAAACTTTTAGTTCATGTTTTTGTTATTTCATTTTATAAGATTTTCCTTGATTTGGTTCACAGGTGTCCATATTTTAAAATACACATTTCAAATCAGCATAAATTATGAAAGGAACTTTTAATAAATAATGAAAACCTTTAAAGGGATTTTTTTTAATTGATCATATTTTTCAAATTTTTCTTTATAATCATGTGTTCTTAACATCTGTCACTAAGAAATATTTTACTTTTATGAGTATTACATTTCGATTAAATTAATTTTAACAAATGTTTAATCCAACAGTAATGACTATTGTAATGACTATTATTTTCGTTTGTAATAGTGTAATAAATGTATGTGTTTACATTTTATACTATTTGTTATTTATAATGGAAATTTTTTTTAATCATTAAAGAAAAATAATTTTTATAAAAAAATTTTTATTTTTATCAAATTTAGAAATTACAGTGTTCCATTGGCATTTCGAATTTGGGTGTAATTGTATATATTTATAAATAAATATATTTATATTTATAAATTCTCTTTGTATTAAATGTTGCTGGATATAAAATTAATTTTATATAATAAATGAAACAATTTTAATTATTATATTTTATGTTAATACAAATTTATTTTATTTCTAATTTGATCTGGTAATTCTATAAATAATGAACTATTTAGTGAATTAATATTATTATACATTGTTCCAGTTAATAATAGAATGTAATGAGCATCCAGTACCTTGTGTTTCAAATTCCAGAATTTTACTAGAAATGTCATTGAATAATTTATTTAAGACAGCATCTAAGTTATTTAATTTATAAATTATTGAGTTACATTTCGAAAATACATTTATTGCATATTTTCGTGGTGATTTTTAAATGTGACTTCAAATTTTAGATTAATTTGTATTGCATTGTTTATTTTTTTAGATATTATTTATTTTTGATAATTGTTATTTCTTAATTTAAAAAATATTAGAATTTAAATAATTTTCTATATTTCTAATTATGAATGTTTCAGTTCCTTATTTACAAGCTGTATATCTTCTTTTAGTTGACTAATTTCTATATTTAAATTATTATAATCTTTACTATTAATTTTTGAAGATATAATATTACATGTTTATTCTGTTTTAGTACACATTTTATCATCAGAATTTATAAATGTTTCTTCTTCTAAATACATTTTTTTTTTTTTTAATGTTTCTAAAGGACTATCCTAAGAGTTTATCTTATACTTTCTTGCTTATTGTCTAAATTCACTAAGTGAATGATTTATATATATTTTTAAGAACTGTCTCATTTTGAAATATTTACTGTTTACTGAAGTATAAATAATACAATGAAATAAATCTTGTTTGATTTTTTATTAAAAAAATTGAAAAAAAATCATTGCAAGTTTTTTTATTTCTATTAATGAATACCTATTTATGTAGTTTAATACATTTTTGTTTACTTACATACACCTTCATTTTTTTTATTAATAATCTTTTTAAAACATTTCTTTTAAAAAAATTTATTAATAAAATAAACTATTTTGGTACTATTTTTAATATATTCATTAGCACATAGTTTACATAAATTAGAATGTTCGTCTCTAGTTTTTGAGAGGAGAATATAAGTTAATAACTTGTATTTCTTCACAGTTTTTACATTTTCATTTAAATATTTTTCCTATTTTTTATAAAACAATTGAAGTATAATTTTCATCATTTACAAAGTACGTTTCCTTGATTTATATCGTTATATTTATTATATTTTTTAAAACTATTATTTTATATTACTTAGTACATTTATTAATATAATAATATATTGTATTTTTATATAAAAGAAAAGAATTTACATATTTCTGTTCATTGTACTTTTTCATTCTTGGTTAGGTTTTCTATTTATTTAATAAAAATTATTTTAAAAGTTTTTATTACTAATAAATATTGATCCAATGCTAAGCTAATTATGTAACTCAATCGGCATTATAAGTCTGTGTGATTAAAAATTCAATAAAAATATAAAACACCTAATTTTCTAATAATAAGTTTTATTTATTGGAAAATATGTAGTTGTGTCCTTGATAATAATTTTGAAATTATTTTGCTTGAAAGGTTTGTGAAACTTATTGTAATGTAAAGATTTTAAAACTATAAATGGAAAATAAATGATTAATATAATAAATAAAAATAATCAGCTACTGTATGATATTAAGTTTTTGCTTTAATCTTATTAAAAAAACTTATATATGTTTTGTATATATATATGTACATTTACAATTTTAACTTTTTTGAATTATTTTGTTTTAAATCCTGTAATAAGATTTTTTACCTTAATTAGATTTTATAGTTGGTAACTTAATATATTTATAATTTTTTTTATTACAAAATTTTTTTTCATTTTTGAATATTTATGTTGTTATTTTTTGTTGTTTTGTTTAATTTCTAAGAATTTCGGTTTTTTTTTATTTTGTTAAATTTTTGAGAACTTAAAAGTAAATTTTAGTTTCTTAACATTTTGTTAAATTTCTGATAATTTAAAAGCAATTTTTTGTTTATTCAGCTTGTGTTACATTTCTCAGAATTTTAAAAGTGAGCCAGGTTCCGCATTTATTATCTACTTATTTGTAGCATTAGTAGTGAAAGCACATACGATAATGGTGTTCTCTCGTCGGTAGTATTGAATGACTGAAAATATGAAGAGGTATGGGCGAAAAGTAATCACCAGGGATAATGTTATCTCTTATTCTTCACCTGATGGGGCAGATACTAACCTGCTCGATTACACCTCCACCTCTCATACTTTGTCTAATGGATTCGAGGAATCGTCAGTAACGTTTACCCTTCCATGTGACTTTACTCAAGCTCTCAGATATCTGGCGGGCATTATACACTCTAGCTTGTTTAGTTTAATATTACTTATTACAAATATATTTTCTTTCGTTATTTTGCAGGTATAAATAAGTACGAAGTCACTTAAAAATACGGAACAAAGGAAACTGTCAAATATTAAGTAATTTTAAAATGAGAATTAAAAGTATTTTGCATTAATATTAACAAAACTTTTAGTGTTTCAAGTGCCCAATGTCAGCCCTATTAAATATTATAATGTTATATGGCAATGTCTTATTACCTTCACTGGACACATACTCCGTAACATTTGGAGATATTTGATGGGGGACATTAAACAGTATGTGTTTAGTGACAACAGAGAAAGTTGACGATGATTTTATCCCACAACCCTAGCACGAAAATCCTAGGTTTCAACGAATTCTTTGCAAACGTTGGCCAAAAACAGTCAACATGTAGTAGTACTTTTGAAACTACTGCTGAACCAAATCACTATACCAGTCCCAGGAGCGGATCCTTTTGGGTGGAGGGAAGGATCACGGGGGACATAACCCCCCCACCCCCCACCAATAGCCATCACATTGACATGACATTTCCTATGAATGTTTTAAAACTAAAATGAAATTATATCAGAATTCTTTAAAATACTGGTTTTATTTCATTAATTTTATATTTTTTCCAAACATTGTAATTAGATGGTGCCCCTATCATGCTACAAATCAAAAAGGCTATACCTGCGCCTCCAGAATTGCGAAATTACCCCCCCCCCC
>NQII01000311.1:717987-755169 GCA_002778355.1 Clitarchus hookeri | reverse complement strand
ACAGCCTCTTCATCCTCTCCAACCCCCTTTTTTATTCACTCGATCGCTCCTCTCCTGCCAACCCACTTGGTTGGCAATTCGCGATTCAAAATTTCCCTCGCCTCAATAACACAGTGTTTGTGTTCAGTACTTTGCATCACTGACACCACTAGTTAATTTAGAATTTCACTACTAACAGTCTCTTCTCTCCTCCAAGATTCGCATTCCTAACAATCCTTACAGTTCCATAATTGTCCAAAATATGACTGATCCGCGTTTTGAACATGTCTCTGCAATAATTCGAGGGTTTTCTTTAGCATGGTAAACACAGTTGTGTCGATCAAACTTCCATTCACGCGGAGCACAGCTTCTTCAGAAATGTGCCATTTGCGAAACCAAAACCCTTCGTTTTCACATTCCCTGTAAACCAGTTCACACGGTTCCATCCGCCTGTTAGAGTCATCCTCGTTCAGTTCGTGGACACGAATCGGTTTTGTGGGATGGCCCTACTCACGTCTCAAAGCACTGACTGATACAAAGCTCACGTACAACTTGGCGTTTCATTTTACTCTGTGCTTTTGACTAATACTTCCATAATTCTTCCCAATGTTACCGCATTCGTGCTACTGCAATGTCTACCAAGAGGTTTTTCTTTGTGGATGCTTCCCATTGTCAGCAATTGTTTTCTCCAATTTCCCACAGTCGACGGCGGCAATGTTACGTTGAAATCATAACTTGCCAGTCTCGCGGCCTCGTGATCATCCTGGTATGCAATCGCCCTTGCTGCAAATGTTGCTGCATGTTCAGCGCCATCTTGGCTAGTGACGTAAGCTTAGGCTCATAATTCTAATCTGAAAGGAAAAAATCCTATTTCAACATTTATATAATTAACAATTTTCCTCTCTAATATACAGTTAACATATTGATGCATGCAGCCACTCTGCGCCGTTTCTCTTGTCCTGTGTGCGTGCGAAGCACAGTGTTTTAAGCGCATAAACTGTGACAGAAGAAGAGCGCGCAACTACAAAGGCGCCGCCGCATCATGCGAACGCGTGCTGCGATAAGTCTACCGGGACTCGTGGCGCTTCATGTCCTTGGGGTGAAAGGGTTAAGACGTCGTTACTGTGTCTGGAGAATGAAAAAGGCGTTGTATTGCTTTTAAGATGCCATCATGATGTCCTCCCATAGAAGTTCAGACTATCACCCACACCTACCTCGATCCTTGACCTCTCACCCCTTGTGCCACTCACAACTTGTAATAAATGTAGAATGTGTCGTAGTAAATATTCTTTTGAATTTATTATTTGGTTTAGTTAATAATCCCTTGATTCCTCTCCATATACTCGAGTATAAGGCCCTGATGCGCGTATAACAATGCAATTACCGTCAAACAAATGAGTTAACGAGAGGTTTCATTGTAAGTCTTCATACTGCTGGTTGGTCCTTCACCGTATTGCGGGAGAAACCCATCATAATGCCGCAATCGATTGTCGCATATAGCGTCAGTGGTCCTAGGAAGAAAATGCGCATCGCTGTAGTGAGACCGGACATCGGAGACGGACGTCTGGGTGCACAGATCGTCGCATCAGACGTCATGCCGTAGCACATCCACACTCCATAACTGGCGACGTCTTGGGAGAAGTGCAGGGCGGTTTGGACGTTCCGATATCAACATGGACAGTGTCGCGCCGATTGGCTAAAGCAGGATTGTTGTCCAGCCTTATGTTGCGATAGCTGCCCTTAACAGCAAGTCAACGTCATCATCGCTTATAATGGTGTCGAACCACAGCTTTGTGGCGTGCAGAATTGAACAGAGTGGGTAATCAAAAATTAATAACTTGTTTTGTGCCTGTTTGGCTATCTATCTACTATGCATGCAGTTTGGTATGTTTTCCAGTATTCCTTCATGGTGTGGCATTACACACACACACACACGTGTATATATGTATATATATATTGAAGAGCCAAAAAAACTGGTACACCTGCCTAATATCGTGTAGGGGCCCCCGAGCACGCAGAAGTGCCTCAAGACGACGTGGCATGGACTCGACTAATGTCTGAAGGTATGCAGGAGGCAATTCACACCATGAATCCTGCAGGGCAGTCCACACATTCAATCTGCGCAAATTTTAGAAAGGTTTGCACGTCTTTCACGTTTAATGATTCCCGTCAGTCGTCGTTTGTTCCGTTCTTTCACGATCTTTTTCCGGCCGCAGCGATGTCGAAGATGTGATGTTTTACCGGATTCCCGATATTCACGGTACACTCGTGAAATGGTCGTAAGCGAACATCCAAATGTTATCGCTACCTCGGAGATTCTATGTCCCATCTCTCGTGTGCCGACAATAACACCACGTTCAAACTCACTTAAATCTTGATAACCTGCCATTGTAGCAGCAGCAACTGATATAGCTGCCGACCGCATCGCGTTAATCTGATTTGTCCCATACCTCTGTTATTTGCATACGCTCGCCTATGCCAGTTTTTTTGGCTCTTCAGTGTATATATATATATATACATACATATATACGCATACACACACATGCCTGACAGAGGAAATGTTTTGTTACGGGGATAGTGTTTTGAGTCTGGAATACGCCTTCAAAAATATATAAATGCGTCCTTTTTGCCTCCTTTGTCAGTTCGCTTCAAGTTCTGGTCACGGGAAAAGCCCAACGCTCCGAAATTACTATTTTATTGGCCAACTTCAAATACCAGAATGGAACATGCGACATAAAATACGATAGGTCGTATTACGAAACCTGGTATTAAATCTGGCCATGTAAGGCTGTAATGGCTGTCGTAGAACCTGGTACAACAGCTGCTATGGCAGAGCGTGAAGTGGAGAGATTTTGGTTGCTCTTAACATCGAGGTCTAGAGAGTCGGTGAGGGGGAAGCGAGGTGAGTGTGGAACGGCGTCGGAATGCAAGGGCGCGGTAAACGGGAGATCCCCGAGAAAACCCGGCGGCCAGCGGCATCGTCCGGCACGATTCCCAAGTGCAAAAATGCGGGGAGCGAACCCGGTTCTCCTTAGTGGGAGGCGAGCAGTCAGACCACCACACAACTGCGGCCCCATGCTATGACAGACCTTTGCACAAGCTTGTACGGGATAGTGTACCATGTAAGACGGCCATTGGTTACGTTATCCACGGAAGTCAGTGAGGGTAAAGTCCTGGTGAAAGTGAAACATAGAGGTAGTTTCAAATTATGCTCGACAACCAAAGGCATAACATTCCACAATTTTTACCTAGCTAGATGTTAAAACAATGCAGGAGAAAATGAAGGACGTCTGGTTCTGGATGTGGCTGTTGGCGGCAGGTGTAAAGAACGTGGCAGGCCGAAGACGAGAGGAGAGAAGACTTAAAATGACCACTCAAGTTCCTTGCTAGTCAGGTAGGGAACGTGTAGTAATGACCCAACCGCATGTTCAAAGCGCACTGGAATAGTGGTTTCACAAACTGCTAAATGACAGAGTGAAGGTGAAAATTGCTGTGAAGAAAGGCAACGAAATAGTACGTGACTGGAGGTATCCTACAGAAAAAGAAAAAAGTAATTTGGAAAACGTGTAAGGGAGGGGGAGGGGTGGAAGGGAGAATTCGGCTCAGCACTCATGCTGCCGCAGGACAGACACGTGAATATTGTTGGTGTTCGTCGTCTACCATATAATGGTGACGAAAGATAACTTGCGGAAGTAATGTTTTTGTAATGAGGATCGCACACTAAGGGGCCTCCCTAATTTCCACATACTATAAGTCCGAATCAGTGGAATCAATTAGTGAAATTACATTCACTGGATATCATCTTATAAGCATCTGCTGACCGGCGAATCAAGCAAATTGATTGGGAACAAGTGATTTATAGCAGTGGAATTCTTAACATTCAGTGGGAAATCACAAATATATCAGTGAAATTCAACCACCATATTAATTAGTTATCTGGCACTGATTATCAGTTGCTCAATTCTAACTGCTTTCACTGATTTCGCTCAGTTCTCACTGTTTCAAGTTTAGAGTGTATGAGCTTTCTTGTAAGCAGTTGATTATATTATTTTTTTTTTTTTTTTTAACTAAGGAATACTTTAATGTAAATCTTTTTTCAGGGCAAAAAATGAAAATCGATATTTTGTTGCTCATTCACAAATTTGGTTATTGAAACATTAATGTGGCCTTTGAAAAGTGTCAAAGTCAGCAAAAGTCGCTGTAAGTGGCCCTCTGTTTATAATATATATTCTTCTATAAAACATCCTTTTTAAACTATAGCGACATTTTTGTATCTTTTCTGAACATAAAACTGTATAAAACATATATAGTCACCTCTTAAAACTCAGAGGAAACAGAACACACGCGAAGCTTGTTCATGCTATTTTCCATCGCGGTTGCGATGCTTCTTTATGGCCGGATGTGACCTTGAAGCGTTTAATATTGTTTCCTAGGGNAAAGTCACCTCTTAAGACTCAGAGGAGACAGAACACACGCGAACGCTATTTTCCATCGCGGTTGCGATGCTTCTTTATGGCCGGATGTGACCTTGAAGCGTTTAATATTGTTTCCTAGGGATTTCGCTTAAGGCAGTTGTCTGCCCAGGCCCACGAGGTTTAGTCTACAGTAATAATTTAAAAACTGTACAATATTTTGGAGCGGTGTCTTCTTACGAATAGCATTCAAGAATTTTTTTACGTCCGAATGTTTTTTTCCATTTTCTATTTCCGTCTGTAGCATGTAATTTTTTTTTTTTTTGAGTGACAAAGGGTTAATACGAGTGTTTCACAATCGTGTTTAGGAATGAAACTTCCGGTACATGCTATTTAACATGCCTTAACGGCCCTGCCTACAAAGCCGTCAGTCGCGAACTTCAAATGGGGAATCATTGTTCAACGAAATTCCTTCTCTTTGCGTCAATTTTAAAGATGACTATTTTAAACAAAAAGTATTCTACGTGAAATTTATTAAGGAATATTCCTACGTTAAGATATCTTGCACATTGTTTTGTTTAATATGTTTTTTTTTCTAAACTGTCATATTGAAATTTACCTATAAAAAAAATTAATCAATCATTTGTATCCAAAATAATTTTATATAGCAATATTTCCTGATAAAGTGGCGTCAAAATGTTCGTTTGAAATAGATACTTTTACAATTGATGAAATGAGAAGAAATGTTTTTTAACGTTGATTCCCCATTTGAAGTTCGCGGCTGCCGGCTTGGTAGGCAGGGCCGTTAAGGGTACGCAGCACACCTTTGCCTTTATTATTACACCGTAAAATTATAAGGCCAATATGGAAAGTTCTATGAGGAGAGTCGACGAGAGAAAAACTATACATCAGTTCACTGCCTTGCGCGTTAAGGCGACCAGACATTCGATGTGCGTATCTAGGTCGCCCTTAGCTCTTCCACGCTTCTAAACATCGGGCACTAAAATACGTCCAACCAGACGGCTCCCTTAAGGCGAGAAATTTCTGTCATGGGTGTTTATGAAGGCAGTAATACCTGTTGGTAGCAAGAACTAAAAACAACGTAGTGTGTTTGTAGCTTGAATCTGGGATGTACGGCAAGTGACATACAGATCACAATAAAAAATATTTAATTTTAATAAAAAAGCTTTCAGCTATAGGGAAATAATATCTTCAAAACTGTACAGGAATAAGTTAAAAAACTGTCAAAAAATAGAGGAAGGTATTCCACCAAATAATGTAAAAAAGTAACCAAACAACTACAATAGCCAGNTGTTTGTAGCTTGAATCTGGGATGTACGGCAAGTGACATACAGATCACAATAAAAAATATTTAATTTTAATAAAAACGCTTTCAGCTATAGGGAAATAATATCTTCATAACTGTACAGGAATAAGTTAAAAACTGTCAAAAAATAGAGGAAGGTATTCCACCAAATAATGTAAAAAAGTAACCAAACAACTACAATAGCCAGCAAACTAATTTAGGTAAGCCGAATTCTTTGTATTATACTATATTCATTTAAGAAAATCTTTGGGGTGAAATTGTGAGTTTTGGAGGCATAGCATCTTGAAAAAAAATTATATTTTTAGGAACACGCTTTGGTTGTATTTGATTCATATACATAACCAGGGGTCGGCCCGCGGCAGGTAAACGGGTGCAATTTGAAACCCACCCTTTTTTTTTTTGACAGAGTGTAATTGTATTAATTGTTTTCTAGGTGGCCCGCATAATCCGCGTTTTACTCAAGAACGGTGAAGCATGTACATGCGTGCAATCTGAAACCCAGGTCATAAATACGACCTCCGATAAGCTTGGTAAGTGTAGAGTCCATTGCGGAATGAATTCAGAAATTATCGTACGAAATACTGATATGTGTGGTGTAGATCTCATACTTGTACGGCCCAACCATGTTCGTTTCAGGGTTAAAGGTAAAGTTGGGCAGTGCAGAGCCCATTATGGTACGAATTTTGAAATTAGCGTACAAAATACCGAAGTTATGGTACATTCTACCATAATTATGGTACGCAAAATATGGACCGGGAGACTTTATACCATATTTATGGTACATATAATGGTACACCATTATGTTACCAACATTTATTCAAAAGGGCCTGACTAACTTTGAACCGAGGGAGTGTCCAAAGAGTCCCTCAAATCCAGGCGAAATCCACCGAAAACGGCGGCTTCCAGAGGCGAAAATTTTAGAAAACATACCCCTCCGGTCTCCACATCTCCTCCCTGGGATGGGGTAGTGGTGGGGGGGACGAAAGAGGAAGGTTCAAGGTGTGCACAAACTTTGTTCCAACACTCTACCCCTTANCTTAAAACTGCCGTTCTTGATTCATTGGTAGCCTAACACATATAAATGAGCGAAAAGAACATTTCACAAATTTAAAGTGTCTTCCGAGTGTTGTGTTCATACAAATTTCCAACATTAGAGCCAAAAATAAAAATATATTTTAGGTGTCTTAAAAATTTCATATTTAAAGATTTAAAAAGGCAAATTGATTATCCAACGTCTAAGTTAATTAGAAAGATCCAAAATCCAAATGAAGGTTACGTTTTCGTTTTATAAAATGAAATTATTCTTCTCGGCGAATAAAAATGGTTGAGTTATCAATTTTATAGATTACTGCTAAACTGTACAGTTCGTAAACATACGATACAAAACTTTCCTTGTGAACTGAAGAGTTAAAATAAAAAGTAAAGGGTTGATAGTGGTCATCAAATTCTTGGAACAACACAGTGCGTTATACTATTACAGTTGAGACTCTGGGGTCTTAAAATCTCTGGGAAACAATATATGCATTGACCGGCGTTGGGGGGGGGGTGGTAATAATGGCTTGATTTAAGCATTTAAAAGATTTTTCATGTTCGGTTCTGGTCAGAAATTTTAGGTATCCTCTTCGATGGTGTTTAAAAGTAGAGTTGTGAGGAGCCCACAACCAATGTTTTATTATAACATATAAACGTTACGAATAGTTACACAGTAAAATGAAATATAAATGAACACTTTCGTTAGCGTTGAAACTGAGATCTGAATTTAAGAATTAATCTTATCCCATGCCGAGGTCTGAAATTAATAACAAAATTATCATCACAGCTATATTACAAATTTGTTATTCTCCCTTTACTAAAAACTAAGTGCCTAAGAAAAAAATAAGCAAAAAATATAAGAACTGAGAAAACTAAAATACTGAAGACGGAAAATTACGTCATATTAAAATCTGAACCATGACTGTACTTTGAATTACACTAATATTTTAAAACGAAAAATCCAGCACTTTAATCGTTGCTGTAATTACACAGACAATAAATTTGAGTATCCACGTAGCTGCTACATTTTGACACCTCCTCTTATTCCTTCGTGAGCATCCTGAGTCCAGATGAGTAAGTGGTCAGGGCAACCAACAAAAATATGATAACAACTCAAATTTAAAAAAAAAAATACGTCATATAAAATTTATTGAAGAAATATAGCTATGCCCACATTTGGTCCTGTATGTTCCACTCCGCAGTTGCTATCTCGACAGATGATTTGAAAGCACGGCTGACCAAATTTGTTACACAGAATAACCAAGAAATGGTAATGATAAATAAAATTTTTATCACACATGCTGTATTTTGCCAGCGTGATGCATTCCTATCCACCTATTTCTTCAGGCAGTAAATATGAACATTTCATTACGGCGAGAGATATTATGCTATCGGGATGCGTAGGAAGAGAGGCCTATTCAGACAAAACTAACTTGTGTGTAATAGTATTTTTCAACGTTGTATGTTGCTAAGATAACCTAAAGGCCTTTATGCTGACTGCAGTTTATTAAAAATAGGCTAGCTGCGCTAACGTTCCCCATAACCTAATATAACCATGGCACACGGACCACCATATATTGTGTTCTTCGTTTTTTTTTTTTTGGTTACGCTTTTCATAGTCATTGTAGGCAATGGAGATCTAATCCAAATCCGAATTCACGGACCACTGGGTCGCGCCACTTAGTGGCCCGTAAGGACGGTGAAGCATTTCATGTGCATGCCTATATCGCCCTTTGCTATCTTGTGCTATGAGCATTTCAGTTTTAAACTGCAGTTATGTACTACCCTCCAAATCAGACATTTGTTTACCTGTTGTATTTTTAAGCAGCAATATTGGTAAATATAGTAGTGGCCGCTCACCTTTCCACATTACCTTGAAACACGCACGGGAAATACCAATCAATAAAGTTGCAAACTGAGGAAAAGGTTTTGTTAAAATCAAACAAAGTTTGTTTCGCGCAACCAAATTAATCGTTTGTATAGGGTCAATAAAATATTTTGTTGTTGTAACCAAATAATTTTTTTGTTCTTATTTGGTTGCCCCTTGTAAAGATTTGGTTGGTGGTACCAAAGATTTTTTTTTTCTCGCAGCCAAAATATTGGTTTTTCTCTATGTGCACTTGACAGTTTCGGTTAATATGAAAAACTTTGGAAGCCCAACCAAGATTCGAACCTAGATTGTCTGCACCTGACTACTACGCCCTAAGCAACCTTAGCTAAAGTGACTATGGATTAATTCGGAGTGTTTTTAGACAATTACTTTCAAATAATAAGTTTTATTTATGGGAAAATATGTAGTCGTATTCTTGATGATAATTTTGAAATTATTTTACCCGATAGGTTTTTGAAACTTATTGAAATGTAAAGATTTGAATATTAGAATGGAAAAATGATGAAAAAAATTTATTTTGTTGCTTTTCAAGTTGTGTTTACTAACCAAAATATTTTATTGGGACAACCAAATATATTTTTGGCTCTATACAAACAAATATTTTCTTGGCCTTTCTCTCAGTGCATAAATTCGGAAATTTAATTTGGCTGTTCTCAGTCTTTTACGTACTCGAGCCACAACTGTTTATTCTACTTGATCGCACTTGGTAGGGTCACCGTATTTCTTCCTGTTTAATACTGGCTGAAGAGGTGAACAAGGTGTAGTCCGTTCGTAAAAGGAACACTAGAGTATACAGGATGTATCTAAATTATTGTAACAAACTTCGGGAAGTGATTCCTGGGATCGAGTCAAGCAAAATTGGTCCTACGAACATATGTCCTACAACGCGTTGTTATTGAGTTACATAATTTTGACATTGTGGTAACATGTATCACTACCGCCACTTATGTTGTATCGGGCGTCGTGCTCCAGTGCGTTGGCCTGCCCGGTCTCCTGACCTCAATCCACTGGACTATTAGCTGTGGGGACACATGAAAAGTGTGGTGTATGCTACGCCGGTGAACGACATCGACGACTTGGAACAGCATATCAATAACGCCTGTGGAGCTGTTAGACACGACAGAGGTCTCTTCGAGCAGCTTCGCCAGTCCATGACTGGGCGTTGCCACGCATGCATCGCTGCCCATGGCGGACAATTATGAGCATCTCCTATGGTGTGACCAATGTACGTCCTGTAACTCAATAACAACGCGATGTAGGACACGTGTTCATAGCAACACTTTTGTTTGATTTTATCCCAGGAATCACCTCCTGAAGTTTTAGTACCATAGTTTAGATACATTCTGTATATTGTTCATGATAAAGTAAGGTCGTTCTTAAAAAGTTCCTTTCAAATTAGTTGAATAATTTCGCCAACTTTTAGTATAAAAATTACGTTAGAAAGTTAACGTCTGAGGCCACAATAAAACATAATATAATATTTGCTTATTATGTCTGATGTGCGGGCCTTAAAAGTGATCACTGTGCCTTGAATAGCGTATCCGTATACACGTGCTTGATTTGTAGCTTATCACCGAAATAATTTGCTAAATTCTCGTATAGTCTATTCGCGGTTTTTTCATACCCTTTTTATCAAACTTTTGAAAAATGACACAATGCACCACGTGTTTGGTTGTTTACTTATGCATCACAAGATATTTATACTTGTGTTAACATTACAGTGCTTTATTTTTTGTAAAATTAAAATTTTATTTATATTTTATTTATTAAAATATTCTATTTTTGATTTATATGAATTAAAACGGTGAGAAAATAGCTGTGTTGGTAATGCCTAGTAAGAAATAGTTCTTAAGTAAAATGTTATTACACTGAGTGCGCACGAATAGAGTGCGTTGTCCCAGGTGGAGGAATATTCTGGAAGTAGAACTTTTAGCAGGGTTTTAGAAAAGTTGGAAGTAACCGAGAATGAACTATGCCTACCAATCTTGAGGTGCTCGCTGACCGTGTCAAGATCGCGAGGCTAGGAGTCCGGACCGTTGGTTCGCGCCCATTCCCCGACATCACTCAACTGTGACGCAGAATAGATTACTATTCAGAAGCGAAACGGCGTGGTGACTCTTTCCATGTAAACGTACTGTGTCGCTCACTGGCCGCGCGAAGCTGTGGAAATGGCTTTGAGTCTTAAGGTCGTTGCACAACCATCAAATTTTGCTTGATATTATATTTAATTTTTTTTTAATTCAATCCCCTGAACAACATTTTTACCTTCTATCGACGACACAAGTGCGATCATTTTACTTTTCAAGGAACTGAATGGTTAAATTCCTTCAAAGGTTTTCGTTTCGGACATGTTCCAAATTTTCTTGAATTCAAATTTCCATCCACAATCTGAATGATTCATACCAGTTGCTATTTATGTGCAGTTTCCTCGCCGAGGTATAAAAATAAACAAAAAAGAAACAAAGTTTTACAAGAAACTAGAATTTCTTTATTTGAAGTACACCAATACACTTCAAAAAATATCGTGCGTAAATTGTTATTGTTATTTTTTTTTTCTTGTCCATATTTGTTTTTACTGCCAAACGCTTGTTTATAAAGTAGTTAAAGCATATTCATATGGTGTTCAGTTATCTGTTATGGTGAATACTTTTTTTTTGTACTTCTGTAGGTAAAATAGTTCAAGTTTTATTCCACAGAGTGAAAAGTATTTCAAAGCTTTGAAGTCTCCAAATAAATTTGTATCGAATACATGTTATTTACGTACGTGTGAAACAATTTCTGTATTCAATAACTTCACTTAAATTTATAGAATTCAACGAAATATTTGAACTGTGGCTGGACCTATACTGGCTCCTGCAAGTTATGGAATATTCCCTATTGTCGGACAGCCGTACGGCAAGATAATTTCCAAGAGCTGACTGACGAACAACGTTCCGCCATATTGCTGGCCAGTGAGGCCGTGTGTAGCTGGAGCTCGCAGTGCGTCTCCATCCCATTGATGTGTTTCTAAGTGTTCCGTGGCTGCGTGCACCCAAAACCACAGACTACTTAAGAATGCAGTGAAATGACCTTTTGTAGAATGGAGTGGCATGGAGAGATTTGGGCGGCTCTTAAAGTGGCCGCCTGGTTGTTGGCATTTCTCACGTCTGAGGCCTAAAAGCGTGGGAGCGCTAGGGGCGACCGAGACACGCGCATCAACTCTCCCATCGCCTCTACGCGCAAAGCACTGAACTGACGTGCAGTCTTTCCGTAGATAACGCGCCTCTATGAGACTTTCAGCGGAGACCATACCATTTTTTGACGTATTAATAAAAATAAAGGTTTAATGGAAGTCCCTATTCTTTTTTTAATGTTTTGTACAGTAATATTCGTACCTGAAAATTACCGCGAAAACACCCGTTTGAGACATTTCCACTATCACAAAAACATGCTTCAGAGAGAAATGGAGGAACTGAAAAACGTATGCAGATGCGTAACGTTTCTTAAATGCTATTCGCAAGCAGACCTCACTCAGACAAGTTGGACGGTTTTTTAATAAAACGTTTTCTGCTGGAGCTCTGCACACCGTTCGGCGGCCTACCCAGATGGCCACCTTAAAGGTATGTTTACACGGGGCCAGTAGCTGGAGACGGTAATTGGATCCAGTTCACTGGAAAGGAAATGGAAACGCGTAGATACCCTGTTCAAATAACTGGTGCCAGCACTGAAACCAGTATTCCGACGTTCCAGAAGTTGTCTTGAGAAGCCTGTTACTGGCACGCGATAAGGGACTGTAATGCACAATTCCTGGAACTCCGAGCAACTGGCGCCATGTAAACAGCAATTTGAACAATACTTCAGTCTAGCAGCGTAACAGCAGTAGTGAAAATGGCCAAGTGGAGGGATAAAGATACTCTTGCTTTTGTAGAGTTGTACGAAACACAAGAATGTTTGTGGAACACTACAAGTGTAAAGTACGAGATTCGTGGGGAAAGGAAAAAAGCGCCGAAGGTCATCGCAGAAAATCTGCCAGTGCCAGGAACAGTGTACGACTTTAAAAACAAAATAAAATCACTTCGGTCTAAGTATAATCAAGACGTGGCGAAAATCCGCAAGTCTACGAAATCGGGAGCTAGTTTGGATGATGTATACAAGCCACAACTGTTATGGTTTTCAAAGGCAGATTCATTCCTTCGTCAAGTTGTGACCATCCGGACAAGCACTTCAAATTTGGTGAGTTAGTGGCAAAGGAAATATTTGAGATATAACTTTAAAAAATGGACAGCCTACAAGCAGAAGCTGCACATGTGCAATGAGAAATGATTTAACAGAAAATAGTTCCAATATAGAATTTATTTAATTATGCCCTGGTTTAGTACTCGGAAGAGTTATAAAATATATATTTACCGTCTGTGACTTACTGAACGAAATTTACTGCCACAGGTGTTCAAGTTGCTCGCAAGTATACGTGATTTTGAAACATCCTATAGTCAGGTAATTATAGAATTACATGTTGCCATGGAACTGCATCTGTGCAGATAAATACTGTATATATCTGTTGCGTAACATTTGTGCGTCATTCTTGTATAGTGTTCTTGGAACACGTCCACTATTTATCAATCCTGTTGCACGAGGAAGCAAACACCATGCACAGAGTATAGTAGAGTCTTGTTAATGATCTTCTCTGTCAACTATGTCATATGTTACATAATTTGGACTACTCCTACGAAGCCAGTTATGCAGCGCACACGTTGCTTTCACTATTCTATCAGCTGTATCAACTCGAAGATTAAGTGGTCTCTGAAAAATCCTATATCTTGATACTAATATTCCGAACGCGTTTTCTGCAATGCGTCTAGCACGGGGTAGCCTGTAGTTGAATATGCGCTGTTCTGCACTCAATGTTCCACATCTTCTATATGGTTTCAAAATGCCAACCCTAAGCTGAAACGCATCATCAGCGACGAAAATTCCACCTTGTGGAATGCCTAACTTGTCTTCATCCAAAGCAGTAAAAAAAAACCACTATTCCGAAATATGTTTGCATCATTGATCCGCCCGTTTGCTCCTACATCAATGTAACTAAAGAAATAGTTGCTATCAACGATGGCTAATAAAACTAAACTAAATGTTGACTTGTAGTAAGTAGTTGTAAAAATCGGAACCACCGTGTGGTGGATTACGTATTACTATATGTTTACAGTCAATAGCTCCCAAACATTGAGGGAAATTCCATCTCTGTTGAAATCCTCTCTGAATTTCTTAATCTTGCGGTACCTATAAAGAGAGAACAAACACACAAGCATATGCGCGTGATATATAATGTATGTTTTATGTGTAGAACCCTGCACGAATGAGCAAAATAATATCCACATGATAAGTAATATCGTGCCAAAATACATCACATTGTAATTTCAGAACAGGGAAAAAATACACAACATAGCCTACAAGGCTGAGTTGTTCGCAATTTACCCCGCAGTGCTGGGTAATGGCGAGACACTTGTTATAATACGAAAATCACTATATTCGACATTTGGTTACGACTTAAGAGGTGTACTCAATGTAAAAATTAATTCTACACTTGTTGTACTTGAAAACTATTTCGTACACAACAAACAAAAATAAAATGTAAGAATGTTTACACAATCTTAAAACAATATCAAAACTATGATATTAGCTATTTTGACCGCTTTTCACAATTTATTACAGTTGATAGTGGAATAGATTACTGTTATATATATATATACACCAATATGAATATACAAATATACCGACATAAACACACACACACATATATATATATATATATATATATATATATATATATATATATATACGGGCCTACTTATATGCAGGAATTATTCCCTATTTATTCTATATAATTCTATTTTTGATCAAATATATTAAACTGAAATATTTATATGCGGAACGTCTTTATAATCGTTACGATAACAGCATTTTTCACTCAGGGCTCTATGCATTCATATGAGATGTGTGCACGAAGTATTTCTACAACACATGGCCTCCATGCCTCTTGTAACTAACAGCTTGGCCACATTTTTTTGAAAATGAACTCTTATTTCAAGCATCAAATATCTACACTGCCGACCAGCCGGTAAGTGAAGATGCCCTTTCGGAATAGGAACGTGAGGAGACAGACGTGCCTGGCACTCCTACTAGCGAACAAGCTGACAGCTCCTCTCAGAGTCACTGTAACGACCACAAGCACGTGGGCAGAAGCGCAAGGCTGTGTCCAGTATTTCAGCTGTATCAACGGCTCTGGGCGACTTCAAGAAAATATCCAGAAGATATCAACGGAGAAGAGAGCGAATATGATGTGTTCGGGAAGCTAGTTGGCACCCAACTTAAACTCCTGCCCCTTACTACGGCTTTGAATTGCCAAATGTAATTACAAAACATTTAAATTAAAAATCACCTAATTGCTGGAAACGCAAAGCAGCAAACTGCATGTAGCACGCCATCTCCTCGCCCGTCATCGCAAGCCACGCATTCCAGCAGCGGGTTTCGCGACGTTCTTTCACAAGCTGTAGAAAGTATTTCAGTGGCCTCAGATCAAACTGAAGAAACCTTGAATACATAGCTTTCATAAAGAACATGTGTATGACATGATCTACGCACTGTTACTTTATTTTAGCTTATAATTATACATAAATATTCCTTAGTGTAATAAATATTGCCCAAACTTTGACTGTCAACGCGAAATCAACACACAATGAATACAACTTCTGTTATGATAACGAATAGAGCCGACGATAGACCTATTTGATGTGTGACACTTGGATCGCTATTACAACCAAGCTGTAAAGAGTTACATATTTTTTATTCGTATTACAATTTCACTGTCCTGTTATGGTGGCATTACGTCTATAAACCACTGCGCGGCACCTCTTCGTTGTCGAAACTGCTTAGTCACCTTCTGTTCAGGAGGTTACGAGCTCGAATCCCGCGTGATTAATTAGTGTCGGTTTTTATAATATGTAAGTCTAGTGTTAAGTCGTGTTGCCCAATTTTATATGTATACATATACATATTCATATATAAATAAATTTTAATTTTGAAAAAACTTTTAAATTTTAATTGTTTTACATATAATTTTTAAAACATTGTTCTTTTTAAATGTAAGAATTTTGCGTTTTTACTTATTTAATTAAAATGTATAATAATTATTTTTTATTTTCATGCAGTAAATAAAAATTGTTTTTTTTATTAAAATTATATTTGTTCAAGGTAAAGATTCAAAAATAATAATAATTAAAGAAAAAAATCTTATTTCCTAAAAGTTTATCTACTCCCAACATAATTTCCAATTACAAAATAATCAAGAATATTTATAAGTTAGTTAATTTTTATTATTTAAGTTACATTATATATATCAGCGCCTTTGTACATTATTTTAGTTAGCCCAAAAAAAATTTCTGAAGTTTATTATTTTCATTAATAAGAGTTTTAATTTAATGTTTCCATCAATCTGCTGTGTGCTTTCACCAGACTACTAGAAAAATTACAAAAATACGCAATATGTTTATAAGAGCCAGAGTCTGGTGTGTGTGTCGGGCGTCCTTGAGAGTCTGGCTCGCAGACAGCCGGGACAAAGGGCAGCGGCGGCGCGGGCCCTTGACGACCTTGAGTGGTCGCCAGCCAGCCAGGCAACCACGCCCGGTGCAGCTTGACCGGCCGTGGCGTGCTGGCGCTATCGAGCGTGCACGCTGGGTAGATGCGGGAGGGAGGAGCATATTAAAAGCCCTGCACGCGTGCATTATTAAGGGCAGGGCGTGCAGTATCGACTAGGGCTGCAGACGCAGGGCGGAAGGGCCGTCGGGAGGGGGAAAGGGCTGGCTGGCGTGCGGTCGGACGCCGGTTGCAGCGGGCGCCGCCGGTCGCCATGGCGACGGTNCATGGCGACGGTGCTGCATGCAACGCCGGGCCCGCGCCGGGGCGCTGGGACCGTCGACGACGTGGGCAGGAGGTGTGTGTTGTCCCTCCCCTTCCCCACTTCACCTCCCGAGACGAATTACCTGCCCTACCCGCACACCCACTGCCCGTGAGGGGGAGGGGGTGGTTGATTCTTCCGCAGCACCTGTCCGGCGAGCGACAAACACACTCCACCCCTGCTCCCCCACAACCCCGGATACTCCCCCGGACATATCGCTCGCAGCATCCGGCGACGGAGAAATGGGTCACCAGACGATTGTGCCGGCTGTGCGTCAGCCGTTCCCGGAGATCCATCTCGTTAATGGCGTTATGTAATCCGGCATGATTAGTCGGGCTCTTTACGGCACGTAGACAACCTGGGCGTTAGTAGAGAAGGTCATGAAGGAGCACTTGCCCTTCCCCCACCCCTTCACTGGTATCTAGATTTTTTCTATGAAATGTGAGATATCTATTAGAAAGATCGTTTCTAAATAATTCGTGTTCGCATTCATTCTCGTAATTAAATTAAATAACCACTTCGGTATATGCTATTCACGGTAAACTGATGACTTTTTANGTTCGCATTCATTCTCGTAATTAAATTAAATAACCACTTCGGTATATGCTATTCACGGTAAACTGATGACTTTTTATATTAACCTTTGAAAAATGTATCTGCGCTTTCCTGCTTTTATTTCAATGGTCACAATGAATGGCCTGCGCTTAAACAAATCGGCAACTTCGGACGAAAAGTAGTTCCATGGCTTAACTTTGAGNGTTCGCATTCATTCTCGTAATTAAATTAAATAACCACTTCGGTATATGCTATTCACGGTAAACTGATGACTTTTTAAATTAACCTTTGAAAAATGTATCTGCGCTTTCCTGTTTTTATTTCAACNCTTTTTAAATTAACCTTTGAAAAATGTATCTGCGCTTTCCTGTTTTTATTTCAACGGTCACAATGAATGGCCTGCGCTTAAACAAATCGGCAACTTCGGACGAAAAGTAGTTCCATGGCTTAACTTTGAGCTAAAAGTGTCTCTAAACATTTGTAAACATTGGAATTATTTCTTCGACTTTCTGTTTTTTTTTTTAATGCATACGAGTGTAATAATGAGCAAATGTGCAAAATATTTACTTTTCCAATTATTTGTACAGTTTCACTTAACCGACGTATGAATAAATTGATTTGGTCCTTGGCAATGTTCATTTTTACATATCCTCACTTTCCCCAGCACCGCTCTACAGGACCGAAGACTCGCGTGGAGGGATGGGGGCCCATTTTGCAAAACGGACTACGTGTGTATTAGAACAGTGTTTTGTAAAAATTGTACCCGCGGTTGGTTCAGTAGGTTAGTCACTGGTCTCCAATCTCTGAGGTCCTCGGGTCGATCCCAGGCGGGGCATCATGTGGGGAGTGTGGCGGGACGGGACACCGCCTTAGTGTAGGAGCCTTGTTAGGGCGATCCAACTTCTTCCCCCATCCTCACTCCACTGTGATTTCACCCACAACTCGTCTCACGTCATCCATTCCTCGGGATGGCCAAAGCGAAAGGTCTGTCCCTCGGGCGGGGTAGCCGACTATGATTAGCATCAGCCTCCCTTCATTCATACGTGACCCTGCCTCAGGTGGGAACCACATGTCGGATATTCTTTGTAAAAACTGTTGCACACTCATTCTAGTTCAGATTGTAGGTCTAGTCTATACGCGGTTTATTCACAATTTTTTTAAAATCAAACCTTTGAAAAATCCTTTTGTGAATGACGTTTTTTTATATCCTAAATATGCCATGTATCACAAGCGTTTCATATTCGTATTAGCGTAAAGGATATTATTTTTGGTTAAAATTAAATCTTTACTTGTTATATATCTATAAATTATAATACTGCATTTATAATTTATATGAGTAAAACAGAGAGAAAATAGGCCTGTTGGCAATGGTTAGTAAGAAATGGTTCTCATGAAAAATATTATTACAGCGAGTGCACACGAATGAGGTGCGTTGTCCCTTTCGTATGATTTTCTTGACTTTGATTTTAGCTTTATTTGCATGAGGAGGAAGAATATCCTGGAAGTCGAATTTCAGCAGGACTTCAGGAAAGTCCGAGGTAACCGTGAATGGACTACAACACGTAACCGCTGGTCTTGAGGTTACGTGCCGAAGACGGGTTTCAGTGCAACTCACGACAGCCTGGTGTAAACAAACACATTTGCCGAGGCTCGCGCTGTTTAGTCCATCCATACGAACTCAGTGCAGCGGGCGAAGCTTATTATTTGATCACGGTGGGCAAGCAAATTGTTATTATAGCGCAAAGTCAATAGCTCATGCACGCACGAGACTAGTACAGTCGTAACGGAATAAGTGAACTGTAAAGAAAAGAGTGTGAAGAGATTTTGGTGGCTCTTAACATCGAGGTTTTGAGAGCAGATACGGGTGAAGCGAGGTATGGAGCAGCACTGGAATGAAAGGGTGATGGAAATGGGAGATACCCGAGGAAACCCGTGGCCCCAAGTGTACTGTAGTTTATGGACTCCACGGCACCTATGCACATTTCATTCTGCAATTATACCATAGGTATTCCTCAGCCCACTAAATCGCAAATCGTCAGGTTCAATATACCTAAACATGTTTCGATACTAAGGTCCTTTGGTATTTAGTTTCCCTCATTTGTTAAGGAAAAAATTGACTTAGGGCTCTGTACTCTCTTACAATAACCTGCAGCGCAATAATATTTTTAATAATAATATACAAGTGTATTTTTTAATTGTAAAGTGGTTAACTTCAAATGAGAAACCATTAACATAATCGAAGATGGATAACATGTAACTCTCAACAAAATGTGATGAAAATTTCAATACTGGTATGAGAGCTATTAAATAAAATTACTTTAAAAATAAAATTCACTTCACAATGAACAAAGCGCCGAGATGCGGTTTTGCGGTGGTAGACCGCAGTGATCCAATCCGACAACATAGAGCTAATAATTAATTCGTCTGTCCTTGCTGAATCTGCATGACATTGTGCCAAGCTGATTTGACACATTAAAAATTACAGACACGAGTTTATAATTAATAATTATATATCTAAAGGAAACTCACAGTGGTATTTTGTCTTGTATATATTATTTTAAGGCTGAGTTTTAAGGCGTTTCTTTAAATTCTAGTGACTGACATATAAAATATCATAATCGTTTTACGGGCAAAAATTACATTCATTGACAATATTTTTCTTTCTTTTATGAGAATGCATTTATTAAAAATATGTGACATACATTACAGTTCATACTTCAAGCCTCAAGAAGAAAATTTTTACATGGTACTTCCATGAAAAACACAAACGAATGATTTTATCTGACATAAGATCTAAATTTCAATAGTTATGTGTGAACAGAAAAACAGGAAATGGAGCCACTGAATGGAAAGCCGATGTCAGTCCTACAAAGTCACTTTTTATTTCAGAATTTCAAGCCTGCCCAAATTCTGGAAAAACTTAATATTTTTAAAATCTTATAATATTATTTAAAGGGGCATCAGTTCCCAACTAAACTTTTTCGCTTTATCCTATCTAATTTTCGGAAAGTGTAAAGTTTTAGACTTACGTTGTGTTTCCAGTTAGAAATTTTTACATCCCTAATCTTTAAAATGCTTATGTTTACATAACATTATAAAGTATGAACAAAAAAATTCCTATTTATTGATTTTTGTTAATCAACGCAGTAAATTCTATTGCGATAACTACAGAAGTTATTCGAAAATAGCTAGTTGCACGCACTGGCACAAAATACATGTTTACGTTTGCGTAAAATTGAAGACCAATAAAACGATATGTCACCAGATATTTAAGGAATATAAAGCTCTAGCCTCCAATGAAGAATTTCTTTAACATAGAAATTTCGCACCATAAAGATCTGGTATGTCGATGAAATTCACGTATTGGCAGAGCGCCAAAGGAATGCAGGAAACTTCGGTGGCACGTTCTGCCCGGGATGTATCCGCAGTAAAGCTTACAGTCGCCAGAAAAAACTTCAGATAATGGATGTGGATGATAAATCCAGATGTTTTTTTACAATGCATGTTTGGAGTAAAAAGAAGTTTGCGACACATAGGTAACATTTAAATACAGGTACGAAAGAAAATTAACAATTTAACTAAGTCTAAAGTACAATCACCTACATATCGTTTCATGGACAAACTGTGAATATAGTCTTTCCATTTACTTTCAGAGAATACACGTTTGTGATTGGAAATGTACGGTTGTAGTAGCATGATCATGGGAGGTCTGAGGCATCGGCGTCTTGGCGTAGAAGTTAAGCGCCGGTCGGCCACCATCTTGGATCCATGTGACCTTTGACATTTGACATTTAAACTTTAACCCCAAAAATTTAAAAAAAAAAATTCCAAACAAATTTTAAAAAATCCGAAAAAATCACAGTTCCGCCGCACTCGCAGAAGCCCTCGCCTTCTCTGGTCCCAAGGGGTGGGCAGATCCCTGATAGAGAGCAGCCACGACCACTATGTTCATCCCACAGCAGCTCGGCTCGTCTGAACTCTCCGTCATGAATCTACCTGCTTATATAGCAACACACATGTTACATAAAACCATGCGGCCATACCTCCATGTACCCCTTCCACCAGTAAACAGTAGCAACCTCAGCCAGGTGTGTGTTTCCACCTACATATCTGTGGACATGCGTCGACTCCCTCGCTCTTACCGCCCATATGGCTGTGATCAATCCATGTGAGCGGTTCCTCGGATGTTGGGACCGAGGACTACATATCACGGGGTTTTTTTTTTTTTGTCATAATGATTATCTCCGTAAAATGTGGGTGAGTTCCAACGACGCACGCCCCAACAACATTGACTTTTCCTGCACACAACATTTACAAGCGACAACTCCTTAAGAAGATGGTAAATTTCCAATGCGGAAAACCCCAGTGTGCCAAAATGAGCCAAAGAAACCACATTGACACAAACAGATAAGCTACACCGAAATCCCTTGACGCCACCAATGAAAAGTTTGTAGAATCCCCAATGTTGAACAAATGAAAAAAGACTTCCAGATACTCTAAACGACGAAAAAGTGACACGGCCATTTAACATTGAAAAGCCTCGTCACATCTGAATTTAAAACAGAATTATAATTCAACCAATAAAAAAAAGTCTACTGAAGATGCAGAAGTATACACCAGCACGACGAAAAATTGTAGAACCAATGACTAAAAATATTAAAATGTAGGACCAACGACAAAAAAATGTTCGCAGAAATATGCGGAAGTATACATCACACCAATGATTAAAAAATGCCAGGACCAACGACGAAAAATATTAACAAATAAAGAAAAAACGCCCACATACACAGGCACACAACTATACAGACAAAATGAAAAATGTGTCTCCCGGGGCCCCTAACAAGAAAAAAAACGGAAAAAAATGCACCGCACAGGTACAGAAGTATGCAGTCTACCAAAGAAAATACAAATAAAATTTCAGGACCAACGATGAAAGAACGTCAGGATCAACGCCGAAAAATGTTACTAAATTCAGAAGAAAAAAATTATCGCACAGTACTATACAGGTACCACCTAGGAAACGTAAAAAAACACATTAGTCAAGAATAATACAGACATAAGCAGAGAAAAACGGTCCCTGGACAGACAAGTGGTTCGAAGAACCAGCGAGAAAAAAATTACCCAAGTACTGTTACCTGCAAACGAATAAGTAGTAAAATATGGAATAAAGATATAAAATCGCAGAAAAAACAGCCGGGGGGGGGGTGGAAAGAAGTAATACGACTGCTGCAGAAGTAAAAAAAAACTATTTTTAAATAAAGTGTTACTTCCAGATTTTTTTTTTACAGGTACCATTTTGCCCTTTACAATTCCGACTGGGGTATAAGCATTGAAACCCTCCAGGAGTTGACTTTAAACCCTAGCCGAAGGTCCAACAATGGCGCAGAACCCATGTGTATGTGTGATTGCGAATATTAAATTTCGTAAACAAAAACGACAAGCACATCTCATTGTAGTGCATCGCATCAGCCCTTTATGATGATCGTATTAATTTTGCTGGGGAAGAACGGGGAGTGAAATCGCTTAAGATTTGACATCCCCAAGGTGAAGAACTGCCCTTGCATCCTGGCCTCATTCGCCCTCTCCCTGGAACCAACACACATTGTATAGCCTTTCCAACTACGTCATCGATGTGTATGGCTGATCGATCAGCAGCTACATAGCAAGGTAAGAAAACAGTGAACCTTGTGTATCGCTATATTCACATATAAGCGATAGGGATATAATTGATATATATTTTTTTTATGTCTTGTTGTACCCTTACAGTAGTGTGTATTCCTTTTTCCTGCAGCTGCCTCTTATTGTCCGTTCACGTCAGGGTCATCTTATTTAAACATTCTGAAAACAATTCATGTTTGTATGATCGCATAGTGTGGAAATTAACTCGCATCGTACGGTGCTGCTCCAGGACAAATACAAAATCGTCAAAATTAATTATATTTTTTATTATGCATTGTTGAGTTCCCTTGGCACATTTTGTGACTTTGCCTTGGCATTTGTACGAGTATAACTTTGCTCAAATGCCTACGAATTCGGTCATGATAAACCCATCGCACTCGTCCTTGAACTTCCAAACCACTTTCTTGTTTGCAGACGAGAAGCACTTGTGAGCCATGGGGTAGCTGCTGGTATCAAATTCTGCGAAGAATCTTGCATCCACGACCATTTAGTTGTAGAATTCCTGGATTCTGATCTCGAACAGGAACGAGTCGGTATCCATATACAGGAGCTCGATGTCGTATCCATACGGAGCCTTCATCACATCGTAAAGGAATCTATACACGAGAGTTTTCGACAAGTCAAGTACTGCTAACCCTGCATATAAGGGTTTGTCGTAAAATATGAATTCGTGCTGCATATGGAGGAGGGAAAGATTTTCTTCGTAAATTCTTCGGTCTAAGAATGTCGGTTTTACCACCAGTTTCTTTGGTCACTTTTCACTGCACACAAGCTCCATTTTTTTGGCTTTTTCTCTTATTTTCCATCGATTTTCCGAAGTTGCATTGTTCGCTAATTTCAAAAATTCTTCCTCAATATTGTTTTGAGCAGCTTGACATTATGCAGTGTTGAGCTCTTTGTAAGGTTTCAGCCAGGGACTTGCTAGAATTCTAGTACACAATGAATTTTTATGTGTTTCAAACCATGACGATGTAATTTTTCTTATTCTCTAATGTTTTTATTAATTTCGTATGTTTGGAGCCTGGGGGACANTTCTTCGGTCTAAGAATGTCGGTTTTACCACCAGTTTCTTTGGTCACTTTTCACTGCACACAAGCTCCATTTTTTTTTGCTTTTTCTCTTATTTTCCATCGATTTTCCGAAGTTGCATTGTTCGCTAATTTCAAAAATTCTTCCTCGATATTGTTTTGAGCAGCTTGACATTATGCAGTGTTGAGCTCTTTGTAAGGTTTCAGCCAGGGACTTGCTAGAATTCTAGTACACAATGAATTTTTATGTGTCTCAAACCATGACGATGTAATTTTTCTTATTCTCTAATGTTGTTATTAATTTCGTATGTTTGGAGTCTGGGGGACACTGGTTAACTGGTAGGAATGGCAAATCACGATGTTCGATGTGCAGTGTTGCGGGGTACTCAACATCCACATCTAGCACTTAACCCGTCGCCCCGTCGTCAGGCACGGACATTACGTCGATGTTGGTGTCGACCCACCTGAAGTTTCGTACTGGCAACGGAAGGGAGATGGCCCAGCCGTACAAGTTGTTGGCATCCGGATATTGCAGGAAGATGGAAGGCTTGCTGGGGTCGTATGTTTCCGGGGCATAGGTATTCTTGGGGTTGCAGTGACGTTTGATGCACTGGGTCATGCCACCGCAAATTCCATTTTATATAAACATGTGCATATCATAAACAGTGAGTAGCTTCAGATTTACCCCCGTCATCCGAAGTATGGCATCAAAAGCGAACCACGGGGCGCTGATGTAGTGAGCACAGTCGAGCTTGTATGTGGAAATACACAAGTCCATGAAATTTTCGAAAACATCGGCCAGGAGAAGGACATCCTTCTTGAGGTATATGTCGCTGTATTCCACTAATGAAGTGCATCCGAATGGTTGATATACTGTCCTGTCTGGGCGCGAGCATAATCATCATCTGTGATTCCAGAGTCTGTTAGCTTGTTGTAAAAAACATCTGCTGCTCATTCAACTTCTCCCAGCTGTCGACAAAATCATATGGAAATACACATTTTCGTGTGACACTGCCAGTTTGTTGGGGTTGAAGAACTGCATATTTGTGAATTTTGAAGGTGGTAAGTACTCAACCAGGAAGGTCAGACTGCGGGCCATGAAACGAAAACTATCGACAAACTGCATCGAAAATGTGATCTTTTTCTCGCTCGTCTCCGGAATAATGAAGATGTCTTTCGTATCGTGTCCCAGCTGCCTGACGATAAATTCTCATCGTAGCTCAAGTTGTGGAAAAATACAGCAAGTTTCTTAGGGTGGCAACGCAGCAAATTGCAGCTGGTGCATGCAGGCCCGATGTACTTCGTGCACCTTGTCCCCTGTACAGTAACGGTTCTTTAGGCAGTGACGAGGTGAGCGATTCAGGAATTACATTATTATCGACTTGCATGTATATACAATAGATGTACGCCTCGTGCGTCTTGTAGGCGCATGCGTATGAGTGGGTGGGGTCCGGTTCGCAGGTGTGGATCGGTTTCAGAATGGCCTCAAAATCTGCGTAAACGACGATTGGTAATTTATCAAAGTGATGGAATTTTTAAATTTCAAAACGGGTGGTCGTACATCTGTACCTGGCTGTGGCATCTCGATTCTGGCTGGGACATTTTCTTTGCAATATTTTGTGTGTTCTTCTAAACACTGCTGTCCAGTCAACCCGGAATTTCGTGGCAAATCATAATAATAGATTAAGCACCCCTTGCATATATGAATTCCACCATAGTGGGCCGTCAATCTTACGAGCCGGGAAAAAAATGTTACATAGCAATAATGGGCGTTCCCATCTTCGACGGTGAGGATGAGGTGGTCGATATGCTGACCCTTTTCTTCTTCAGTCACATTTCCAGGGTAGATCTTCTGGTTTTTGTCTATACTATATATATTGATGAAAACTTCAGAGTTATTTTTCTAAAAAAAAAAAAACTTTTATATTTCGGAGCGGGGTTAGGAATTTGAGAACGGAAAAGTCAAATTTTGATTCCAGAGCTTTGTACCAGTAGTCAACTCACTCAGGGTTCCAGCCTTCCACAAAACCTGCAAGAACGGCCCATTTGAAACACACGTGGTCACTAATGTTTTTCCGGTTGATGATTGATTTGGTGTTTTGATTGGTGCAGGCAAGTCAATGTATGATGAGGCTCGGAGGGGGTCCAGCTTGTTGACACGCAGCTGCAGATGGTTGACTGAATGTAATGTCCACCTGGAACCATGTTCTGTACATTTATTCATCTTCGTATATGTTTTCCAGGCTGTTTCGTACCACCTTCTCGAATCGCTAGCCTCGAATATCGCCACTTTTTTTTTTTTTTTCAAGGTTATCTTATTAGTGCCTTCGTCGAATGGCTCTGGTTTTGCGTAATTGCATTCCAACCAAATGCTGAATTTTAGGGGATCGTGCTCCGTTATTTCTTCGGTAAGCTGTCTAACTATATTTGTCTCAATTGATAATAAAAAAGTACAAACATATTTCGCTGACTCGCTCTCATTTTGTGTGATATATGTTTTTAGATTACATTGAAGCCGTTTCAGCCTCTACGAAACCATTGCCATTAATCAACTCAGACCCTGCCACGATTCGCGGTCACGAAGATCGAACAGGAGCCAGAACCTGTCGGGCTACGGGCTGTTGGGGAGCCACGTCGAGTCACGCGCATTTGGCAGGAGGAAGGGCTGGACCACTGCACTGCACCATATGTGCCCTAAGTGTATCTGACCTACGCCGAAGAGCCAAAAAAAAAAAAATTGGTATAGTCGTGCGTATGCAAATAACAGAGG
This sequence comes from Clitarchus hookeri, assembly GCA_002778355.1. Lineage (NCBI taxonomy): Eukaryota > Metazoa > Arthropoda > Insecta > Phasmatodea > Phasmatidae > Clitarchus > Clitarchus hookeri. The sequence goes on along the minus strand of NQII01000311.1, from coordinate 728,566 downwards.
TATGGAACCAATCAGAGTAACGCGTTGCGGTCGGCAGCCAGATAGGTTACTGCTGCTACAATGGCAGTTTATCAAGATTTAAGTGAGTTTGAACGTGGTGTTATAGTCGGCGCACGAGAGATGGGACATAGCATCTCCGAGGTAGCGATAACATTTGGATGTTCGCGTACGACCATTTCACGAGTGTACCGTGAGTATCGGGAATCCAGTAAAACATCACATCTTCGACATCGATGCGGCCGGAAAAAGATAGTAAAAGAACGGTACAAACGACGACTGACGAGAATTATTGAACCTGACAGACGTGCAACCCTTTCTAAAATTTGCGCAGATTGGATTTGTGAACTGCCCTGCAGGATTCATGGTGTGAATTGCTTCCTACATACCTTCAGGCATTAGTCGAGTCCATGCCACGTCGTCTTGCAGCACTTCTGCGTGCTAGGGAGGGGGGGGGTCTACACGATATTAGGCAGGTGTACCAGTTTTTTTGGCTCTTCAGTGTAGTTAACTCTTTGCCGCTCTCGTTGCAAGTATATGCACGTTTTTCGGGGTTAAAGTGGCAGCTCGCTTCATGACGATGTACCTCGCTGGTTCGCTTATTAAACATCACATTACAAAATTTACAATTCAAAGTTGCTACCTGCCTGATCTCGCCTGTACAGCTACGAATGTGTTTGGGGATATTATCCTCCCGGTGGATGGTGATACCACACCGCTCGCAAACCTGGGGCGCGCATCTCTGTATGGGTTATGCACACACGACCTCTCGTGTCGGAGCCCATTCTTGCGAACAGAGAATGACGCTCCACAATTTCGCAGGAAAACAAAACTGGAGGTGGCATCATTCTTACCCCAGCAGGTGTTGGATCGAAGGATGCAGGTGTTGGAAGGACGGACGCAGCTCGACGACCGGCCATTGTTCGTCTCACGCGTAAAGGACCTGCAACATGAATACATTGCCTTTACTTTTTTGTGTAATACAAATAATATTCAGTTGCATGCAGTGTCATTCCTAGCCAGGGAGCAATTTATTTTAAATTCTCGAGTTATACGTATTTTGATTTNATTCAGTTGCATGCAGTGTCATTCCTAGCCAGGGAGCAATTTATTTTAAATTCTCGAGTTATACGTATTTTGATTTTAAAAAAATTATGTTTATTAAGTTTTCGTTATACATCACTGCATGCCCCCGTCATCAGTCTTTAATGTATTAAAATACCATATATTATATACCGTATATTATTTTTACAAGTACAGAATCTGCATTGTTTGAAAGATAGTGCAAATAATTAAATAAACGGTGACGATGAGTGATCTGACGAAAGAAAAGAGAAAACCGACAAGCTAAAGTTAGAAAATCCTGGACGTTACCCAACAGGAATCGAACCACAACTCGCCATAGCGGCAAGCCGCCACACTACACCGGTGTGTCACCGCGGTCGCCCGGAGCTCTTATTTCCCGCTAGTCCTGCGCGTGACGAAGAAAGGGGCAGGGAATCGGTGTAGGCTCTAACTCGCTTCACACACTATGAGAATGTCACACACACACACGCACGCACACGCACACACCATCACGACTGATTAAAAAATTTACGCTAGATTCAATAGAAATTACGAAAGTGGGAAAAATTATTTTTAATGGCAATATACATATTAAAAGAACTTTGCGTCAACGTAATTTTTACTAGCGGGTGGGCGATTTTTTTCGCTGCACACACATTTCCAACGTATTTGATATTCTCTAGGTACAAACACATTAAAAAAAGTGAAACTAAATTTTTGAAATCACAGGCTGAGTCTTAATATGTATAATAATCCTATTAAATTATTTACTATAATTATAGTAAATAATGCAATAAGTATTAGGGTTGTTCCTTTATTTTTTATTATTATTTATACATAAAATTCATTATTTATTATAATAAATGGTTTATTTCATATAGTTGAATAACGATTTCTTAATAATCAGAAATATGTTGGTAATATTATTAATCTAATAATTACTATTAATCAGTTTAGTTTTAAATTAAATAATCTTGTTGATGGATTAAAAATAGATCTCCTGCGCCTGTAAAAAAAATTCATGCTACTGATTAATGCAGTTACGCCCAAAGAATGATAATATTTTATCCTTTAAGACAGACCTTACAGTCGGTAAAAGTTCAGCTCCAATAAAATATAATGAGCAGCTGCAGCTCGTGTAAGTATTGAAATTTCGTGGTATGTGGTGATTGAAAATTAACGCAGCTCAGTGAAAATAAATAAATCTGTACTCACCCACTGAATTGACGAAATTAGCTGCGACGTGAAGAGGGCTCGTCGGCAGTTCGACAGCAGCTCGAGCCCACGGGTTTGACGACTGGAAAAGAAAAGGAACAACGTGCATTAATAAAAATCTGAACGGTAAAGGACAAGCATCGCTGTAGGACTCGTGTAGAATTTTTTAATTACCTGTAGACTAAATATGCACTACGGAGTAGGACCTCTACGAAGACGGATCGTCGTGAAGATGGCGCACGTGGTTCTCAAGCCGAGCGGATCACACTAAACGGTAGCTATACGCTAGGCGAAAACACAGGTGGCGACATCTGTAAACAGAATATAACGCATTATAAGGTATCCTGTTTAATTACACGTTTTGGCATACATCCCCGCCGGGAATCGAACCCGGCTCGCCGCAGTGGGAGGCGAGCAATCAGACTAATGTCTCGCGGTACAGCGTGCAGGAAGCAAAAATCCGCAAATGTTTTGAATGGAAAACGATGCGTGTTTTTTTTTTCAGCCGTAGCAGACGTGACGATAAGGCTGGTGCTCGCGAGAACGGGCCAGCCGGCCGTGCGTCCGGGCTCCTGTCGCTGCGATATCGGGCGGCAGACGTACCCGGGCCTCCGGTATCATACCACACGAGTAATTGTAGCAATGTGAAAGGTTGGTTGTGGACCGATATTTCTGTAATAATCTTAAGGGGCTCGCCTACCTACCATTAGTTCTGACACTCTAAAGCATGCTGGTGAACCCTAGCCATGCAGGCTGAAACTTTTATACTTCATGTTCGGTGACAAATCCATGACACATATTTACTACGCACATTTTGAAATACATCGTTTTGATGTAGGATGTGATGGAAATGAAACGACTGAACGGTAAGTTTTCTTTGTAAAAAAGCTGCAAGTTTAGCGTGTGTGTATTTTTTTTTTAACGTGAGCACAATATTTAAGTCTGTCTTTACATTTAATATGGAATATTTGTATAAAATTGCATCATCTCTAAATAAATGAGCGTGTATGCTAGATGCAATTTGCACAAAAAAATATTTATTATTTTTAATTCTCTCTAGTGGAAATTTTTTAGTAACGTAAAAAAAAAGTATAACTTCTTATACAAGAAACTTTTTTTCCTAATACTTGACAAACGAGGATGTTTCTTTGCACTCGTCAAAACAATTCACCTGACGTGACGGGAAGTAGTTTTTTTTTTTTTACGTTAAGCAAGTATTTCGACAACTGCGCCGAGATGAGGTGAGCTCTTCTCCGTTAACGAATAGTTTTAAAAATCAGTACGTATTTCCTAGCTCCGTTATTAAATTTAAACGCATAAATGATTGAGCACGATGCATGTGAGCTGCGGTTGACAGCGTTGGTGCGAGCGCCCGCCTGGTTGGTGTTTCTAGTCAGAACTGTCTGTTCTTCTGACGTACATTACAGGAAGCACGTACACCGCAGCTACACGCCCATTCCCTCGTACGAATGCGGAAGGAAGAAATGCAGTTACACACACATATATATATATATGCATATGTATATAATTTAAAAAACTGATTAACAATTCATCACCCGCAACATAAAAAATTTTTTTTGGTCAAGAATTTTATTTATAATACTCTGATGAGAGAATCGAGTTTAGCAGCCGGATTAAATAAACGAGACGCGCTCTTGAAATACTTCGCACGAAAATTCAAATCCTAAAAAACCTCTGAACTGAAGGAAGGTTGACGGAAGCAAAAAAACCGCTGAAAACTGGAGAAGGCCTGAAAACGCACGAAATTGATTCACAAGACAGAATTAGAGAAAACGGGTTTTTTTTTTCAGCTTAAATTGTTTACCAGTAAGATATTGATGTATTCTTCCGTGGATGAGTTTGAAAAGGGAGGGGAGGGGGGGGTGGATTCTCCTCTCCGCGTATTTTCGTCCGCGGAAAGAAAATAGTCAGCAATCATGATTTTTTTAATAAATTTAAAAAAAAATTTGTACCAAAGATAAAAACCTAACAAATTAATTAATTGAAGGTTTCCTTCATTACGTAAAATATGTGATTTTTTCAAAATATGGTTTTTGTAAAATATGTATTTTTATTTATAGTTCACAATACCCTCCACCACTGATGGAAGGCATTTTCTGTAACGCAGGCGGTGAAAGGTAGGCATGGTTGTACCTATCGCACGTTTTCAAAATTCTGAGTACCCTTCCCGAGACTGGTCATGTATTGTAAATTACGGGAACTGACTACTGTAAAGTATCTCAGATTGTGTGAGCGAGATAAAATGTTAATTTTCTGTCTCTCACGACATGATCATGAAAATGTTATGCACCTCTCTGCGAGTGTACACAATGTTAAGCTCGTGAGAGAGATGTAGAAAAAAAGAGGGTAGTTTTGTTTTCTTTCTCTCACAACATGACCTTGGAAAGTTTATGCACCTCAGATATGAGACTATATTTTACCGGGAATTCCTACTTCTCCCCTCTTTAATTTCTCCTCAATTTCCACACTCCGACTTTTGGCGACGAATTGGGAATCGGCGTGTGGGGGAGTACGAAGTACAATTCCCTCCGTGACCAATAGGAGATCGGCGCTTGGGGTAGTAGGGTGGGGGAGTACAAAGTACAATTCCCTACACAGCCAATGGGAGATCCGCGTGGGGTGGGAATACTCAGTACAATTTCCTTTGTGGCCAATAAGAATGGTATTTGTTCATAGTGCAAGGTTCCGTTTCCTTCGCAGCCAATGAGAATTAGATTTTGGTTGCAGCCAATGGGAATGGGAGTTGGTGAGGTCAGGTAGGCATGTCTGAAAATAGTCCGATTTCCCCTTATAATACAGCAGACAGAACGACACATTTCCTGACTGCCGGGACACAATCCAAATACAAGCCCTGCTAGAATTTTTGATACTGTACGAACTACCTAAACAGTTTAGAGACAGTATAAACGGAATAGTCAATATTAATAATTCAAAAATAATAATTTTCAATGAAAAATTACAATAAAAACTAAGAAAAGTACGTTGAAACTGATATATTTTCCACACCTTGGGATGAACACGTATTTTTTAAAAAAATAAATTTTTACCAGTCACAGTTTTATTAGAAGTAAAACTTGCAGGTGTTAAACATACACTGTACCAGAAATATTATTTTATCGTTGATAACATATTGTGCTAAATACGCCCGTTATCAATTCCACAGACAAAACCAAAAAATTATTAATTTTTTTAATTAAAGTAATGAACGGCTTCATTTTTTTTCTTCGGGTTTTAGTGAGCCATGCAAGCATTGGAATTATGATGAGGAAAGGATACCTTGTCCAATGCTGTAAGTTTCAAATATGCTTTTCCATCACAACGAACACTGAATAAAATTATATAGGAAATCTTACTTTTTTTCCCCATGCTTTATAATATTGTAATTATAATTTCTGAGAGTANTTTTACCATTTTGCCATGCATTTTTTTTTTTAGGGTGTACTAACGAGAACATTAAAAAAATGTATTTTTATCTGTATGTTGTTTCACATTTTATGTGATGGGCATAATATTTTTTTTATTCTATAATTTATGTTTTGCGTGCGAAATATTCCAAACCTTGTTAACTAACGTGAAGCTGATTATGAATAGACGGTGCAGAGACTTCTATACATCATATTTTCACTGTGTACTGGCTTTAAATTTGTTTTAAAGGTGTTTGGAATATATGTGACGGGAGTTTTATTTTTTTAAGGAATGTTTTGTCTTTTTTTACGAATCAGTATGGTAACGGGTATAATTTTTTTCATCAGTATGTTCTGTTTGTCTCTATCAGTATGTTATGTATGTTTTTCATAAATCACTATGGTATCCTGTATATTTTTTTCATCAGTAGGGTAATGTGTATATTTATCTCAGGTGTCGACTTGGACCCTCCTGTCAGTGTGCCATTGTGTGTATTCTCGAATGGACTAAAGACAAAAGTGTGTTTCTTTTTTTTGGCGTATTAAAGCTTGTATGATAAAATAAATAAGCATTCGTGAATTCTTTTTGCAACTTATTAAAGTTTTACATGATAAATGAATATTAAGTCGCTCTCTGTTGTATTAATAAATATTTATTCTAGAATTTATATTTCACGTGCGAAATATTCCAAGCCTTGTTAGCTATAGTCGGTTCACGACGGGAAGAAACTTTTGAAAATCAACATTTGAAAAAACACCCTAGCCGTTAGCTACATGCATATAACATTACAAGCAGCGGCGAGCGCGGATACAGTTATGCCGTCAGGTTGCCAGCACAAAGAGAGTAAATAGTTCCAAAGTTTTAACGTAATTATTAATTTATCGCTTACAAATGGGTGTCGAAAAGAATTTTATCGTATTATGCCAATTATTAATGACGTGATGCTAACGTATTTAGATTTCAACGTCTTTTGCATAGTTACATGATCTCGCTCAAGGTGAAAGTAGAGCGGCCATTTGTTTACTAACCAGCGTTCCTTGTGTTGTTCGCTGGGTGTGGTCGACACACGTGCCAGAGAATTTGTGGGATTCTTGTTTAACCTATCGGTTGTTTTTTTTACTAATATCCGCTCTTTATTATTTGATTTTTCATAACGCATGATTTTAATTTGTGATAACTTTCTCGTACAGATTCCTTTTGCTTCAGTAACCTGTATAAGAGATTACTCGTAGTGCGTTCTAACGTGTTTAATATTTTTAAAATTTATTTCAGGTTTGCTTAAAATTTTATTTACTGTATTTTACGTTGTATGTTGCGGTAGTTTTTGTGTGCAGTCATGAGTTCTAGCAAGGTGAAGAACAGAGAAGTCACCACTCAACGTCAACAGGACATCATTAACCTCACCGAATCGTTGTATTCCCTATAATTAGGCGAGGGGAAATGAAACACTTCAACGTCGTGGAAAGAGCGGCAGAAATGTTGAAACTCTCTAGATCCACAGTGCTAAGGTATGTTAAAATATATGTAGTATTAACCATTGCGTTTGCAAGTTGTGTGTGTTAGGTCAATTATGTTGGCCTACGAAATGTGTTTACAACATTTGTTAATAACTTGATAACGTCGTCGAACGTTGTCTACGTGTCTTTTTAACATTTTTTGGGTAATTATTAAGTTTAGGGGCTTTTCTGTAAAAAGTAAGACTAATTCACGGAAAATGGTATATTTCCACTCTACTAATGATGCAGAACACGAATATACGAGGGGCATTAACGTCCGACTAATTTCGTAATATGTGCCCACCTAACCTAACAGAACCTAACCCCACGATGGGTGAATCACTATTTCACATTTTTAAACTAACCTAGGATTGTTGGGTTTTACACTAACCTGGGATTTTTGGATTTTACACTAACCTAGGATTGTAGGGTTATGTAGACTCAAATGTGAGTGTATGAATCACCTAACCAAAAGGTGGTATTACAATGTGTAATTAAAAATAAAAACTACTTTGTGTTGGAATTTGTGTACCCCTGCGAGGGATTCTTCATAAACAACCCAATATATACAGTGGAAATTTATTATAAAGACAACTGACAATGGTAAGGAAAATTGCCTCTGTAGTGAGTTTGTTATAGCCAATTAATTTTATATAGGTTATGGAGAGATGGTGCATTTTAAGATTGAAGCAACTGCTTGTTTTGTATTTATAAGTTACATTGCGGCGTTAATTGCTATTGAATTGTTATACATCACTAAAAAGATTACAGTCGATATAACTGGAACTTCCCCTACTATTAAACATATCTGTATCACTTCACTAAACACGAGAGGACATCGTAATCGATGAAATCAGTCATAATCTTTTAAGTAAACAATTGTGTATTAATGCATTTCCCCAACACCACTGTTCTACAGCCATTGTCTTTTAGTTATTGTAAATTATCAGTGTCATATGTTTCACTTTCAGTGCTACATAGCCAACCTAATTTGCTTAATTTAAAAAGGACCATAATTCAGTTTCTGGGTCAACTACAGTTACTGATACCAAAAATATAGAAGGGTCATGGACAATGCACCATATCACAGCACACAGGTGTGAGCTCCAACCTTTTGTTTTTGAATAAATAAAATGTTTATATTGTTTGTGACATGTTAGATTCTGTGCTAGTCAACACAGGTATCGGGAAAACAGTTATATGTAATATGATAAAAAGTTTAAGAATGTCTAGCACAGTAGTTATAGACATTCTTATCACGTTCGCATTATAGAAGTATCCAATCATACTTTTGGTATCCAATAAATACTACCAAGAACCAAATATTTAAAAGTTTATGTTTTGGAAAGAATTGTGCTTAATTCAGACATTCTATACAACAGACATACTGTTGGCAACATTCAAGGGTAATACATTTTAATTTGTTGTATTGTGTGGTGATTTCAGCTGGAGAAGTTCCCCAACAGTAGCTGGAGGAAGGATGCCATCATCAATTGGCTGCAGGAGCACATCATTCCGTTTGCTGTATCCTTTTTTTTGCAAAATCTTTTTGTGTAGTGTAAAATTGTAGGGTAATGTTGTTGAGCATTGCTTTATAGCATTATATGTAAAGTAGCAGTCTACATCAGAGAGCAGCTATTAAAGAATGTAATTTTTTTTAAATAATTGGTTTCTAGTTTTTGGAGTGAAGATGGATCCATTCATTTCTTTTTTTTATAGTTGCTGCTGTGTTGAGTTGTTTATGTACTTTTTTGTTTTGATCTATGGTAATTCTGCTGCAAAAGGAATCACTACAATCCATTAGTTATTACCGGTACTTCTAACTAACTAATAAATAAATAAACAGTATTTATAAGTACTGCAGCTTATGACTTTAGGATGTTTTAACTTGATGCAAACTGGAGACGTTAGGATACACCATTGTCAGCTTCTTTAATTATTTTAAACAACAGTTCTCCCTAATATTTTGTTTACTGGAGCCACATTTTTTATTTATGTTTAATTTGTTTTTGTCATTTCTTTACAAAATCTGTAGCACACTTATTTTGTTCCTCCTCTAAGCATTTGCTTAGCAACATGTTTCAATTTAATTGTTTGAATATTAGACATTAGTGAAACCAATGTCTTTTCGTATTAGTTTTAAGTTAGATTTTTGTTTGGAAAAATATTTTAAGATAGCAACAGAGGTTAACAGCATTAAATACGGGCCCGGAGCCCAACTAAAACATAAACACAGCGGCCTACCGCCGGCTCAATTATTTGAACAAAGTCTGTCGGGTTGCATTTTTGTTGCAAACCCACTATAAGAGTTATGGGAACTTCGGTTCCTGACCTCGTGACAGCACGGCCATCCGGGGGCTTATGAGAGATTGGCGGTGCCATGTTTATGTTGTTGGATGGACTCCTTGAATGTTGACACATTTCAATGCAAAGTATTGTGCCACATCTATAATATGTAATCAAAGTGAAAGTTTTTCTCCCCCCCCCCCCTCCAACCAACCCAGTCAAAATCAAACCTGCACACACACACATGAAACATCAAATTTTTAATACTCACATTTTGGGTTTATAGAATGAAATGTTTTTCGCTTGCATTGCATATTCTTTTGTGTGAAATTGTCAAGATTAAAAACTTTTCTTGTGGAATATCCATTAATAATATATACATGACTTTTATAATGGGTGTGTGCATGTACGAACACATGTACACACACACACACACAGTGGAATGTAAACATTGCCATGTGACTGCCACATGGCAGTCACATGGCAATGTTTGTTTACCTTTGGTGGAATGATACAAAATGGGCTTGAAAGTAGATTTTTAGCAGGGCTTCAAGAAAGTCTCTTCCAGTCGTGAACCGACTATAGCGTGAAGCTGCCATTGTACGCGAGTGACCTGCCTGTCTTCATTCCCAGGCGGCCCGCCAGGCTGCTGCATGTTCAGCAGGAAGGGCACAGTCCAACTCACGGCTGCAAACTCGCGAATACTGCATGCGGGGTCAACCTTAACACCAGCCGTCTCTGCATCCGCTACATGGTATGTCTACAGTTAATTTTCGAGGCCGCCTTCATTTGCAAAGTGTCTTATATCTAATCTGTAATTAATTTAAATAAATAATTACATCCACACATGTAAAATATATCATATGTTATTTTAGTGATGGATAGAGTTGACGCATTCTGCGTCCCTATATTTTATTCGTCAGAACACACGCTCTGGCGGAGCTCGCAGCCGGACGACCGCAATAAGGATTAAGGGTTTTGTGGACGTGCTGGAAGAGGGACACCAGGAGCCTCGCAGCTGCTAAGGCACACTACCAAAGGTTTCTGCACGTGCAACTGTTCCTGCACGTGCAGACGACATCCGGAGACAACGG
>NQII01000311.1:706024-717652 GCA_002778355.1 Clitarchus hookeri | reverse complement strand
GCCCACCAAGTTCGAGAGCAGTTCCAAGCCGCCAGCCGAGGGAATTCAGCGCTGCAGTGTCAGATAAGTAGTTCTACACCAAGTGCGAAGAATCTCCCCCCCCCCCCACGACGCCAGTCGTGGCGTCAAACCATTCGTAGCCTACATGGGAAAAGGGAGGGAGTTTGTCTCTTGAGTTCATGTACCAGTTAACCTGTTCAAGCAACAATAAAACTCGATTATGTGAACTCACACAAAGCCAGTGTAATTTATTAGTAAATTGGACCTAGAGACAACAGTGTCAACGTATTCCTACTCCCTATCACTGAGGGCTAGCATCATGTGCTGGCGCCTCACGCCGCAGAGCAGAATCAATACCTACTTCCAAACTTCAGCATTTGGCAGGTATCAGTGTCTCATTAAAGATTTTAATTTTTATGTTTGTTTAAATTATAATAAAACTTATATACTAAATATTTTTTTATTCTTGACCAACAGTGTTTTTTTTACTTACGTGAGCAGGATATAACTCGAGATCAAAAAATATTTTTTTTAACACATTTATTTATGCACATATTACAATACTCTTCTGCTTCTGCATAATACAAGGAATACTTTTTTTAAACGAGTTTCTTCTCTGAGTCATGTATGTACACACACATAATATTTTTTTAATGTGCCATGGGTTCCTCATAGATGTTTTTTTATGTACCACAGGTTATCATAACTCCGCAGTCTTACGGCTTCGGCTTTGCAGGGAGCACAGCAATATCTTTGATTTTTGCACTCGTGAAGTCTTGTGGCATACGTCTCAACGAGCTGTCAAAACGCCGGGCAGCGGCAATGCTTGTGAAGGTCTACAAAGTTCGTTCCAATGGGGCATGCATTGCGAATCGCCGACTCTTGGCGTCTTACAAAAAGATACAAAGGATAATAGGGAATTATGGCAGAGTCCAGCATTGCCGGAATTTCCTCGTACGAAATATCCCCCTCGTCCCACCTTAGTTTCGTACGTCTGTAGGTGATATGCCTGTTGCGTGGTGCGGACGAGGTGTTTCCATGGACATGGCAGTAAAAAAATGAAAACTTTGGTTTTCTCGTCTTCGTCACTGTACGAGATGGGAATCTGTTTGATGGTGTACGAGTCCAACGAGCGAAAACCTTGGAATGTTGCAAAACATTTCATACAATTTTTGTTATATAATAAAATTTTAAATTCCCATTTTTTACAAAGTCATTTAAAACTTTATCGAGGTCCATACACATCGGGCACCTGTGTTCTGGGTTGATTTCCTCGCCGGGTAGTGCTTGCCAGTAAATTTCTTGAAGGGGGGCATCTTCTACCGGTACAACTTGCAAAGATAACTTGCATGGGGACGTTGTCTTCTACGGGGAGGGTGTCTTCTACGGGACCTCGTCTTCAACGAGGACGTCGTCTTCAACAGGCACGTCGTCTTCCATGGACGCATAAGTCGCGAGGGCTGCTCGGTGGGCCTTGTACCCACCCCCAGTGGCGCAGCCCTCGAAACACTCCTTGCACGAGAGGCAGTCCTCTATGTATTCGTCCTATTGCAGGTAGGTCAACAAATACTTGAATATGGTGGAAATTTCATAAGGTGCGTAGACCGGGAGAAATTATTTCGGCAGGTACGGTAACTCGTCCCGTTTGTCCAAGGCACTAAGCGAGCGCACCCTTCCAAATGCCAAAATGGCCGAAAGGATTTTATGGCCGCTCGGACAACACGCGTACATTTCTAAGAGCGAGAAAAATGACTACATTCAGGAGGGGGCTCGGGGTGCGTCTTATAAAAAGTTTTTAGGGGGGGGGAAATAGCCCGCCTTCACGATTAAAATAGGCCATCGATTGGTTGGAACGAAGGTTTCCGAAAACACCCGAGTAATTAGCCAATGAGAAACATTGGTGGAGCAATTAAATATATTGGAAAAGGGGTGGAGGGGAACCGACTTATTGGTCGAACGAAGGTGAGTTATTTGTGAAGAGGGTGATAGGGGTGGGCCAATTAGCCAATGAGAATCAGGGGTGGGGCAATTGTTCAATTGAATATATTGTGAAGGGGGAGTGGAGGGGTCAGTCGTCTGCTGGTTGAGGTGCTGGGGACAGCACCAGCAATGTAAAACCAATGACAAACGAATAAACTAAGATGGCATTCGAACGTAGGTGATAGACAAACTCCAGTAATGTTTAAACAAATGACAAACGAAAAAAAACCAATATGGTGGACAGTGGCTGCGATGCCTACCAAGATGGCGAATTGAACCGGCCAAGATGGAGAACTACACCGGCCAAGATGGCGGACTGTACCTACCAAGATGGCGGACAGCCACACCTACCAAGTGTTTTGAGATGTTTACTTACTTTGTGTAACCAATTTTTAATGCTGTTAGAGTAAATTAAGATTAGTAAAAGTGTTTTATACATTTAAAAAAGTGCTTGTCTCCTGAAAATAAATACAAAAACAAACACGTTCATCATTGTTGACCATGTGACTTAGACAGTTGTATTGGTGTGTGGTAGGTCAATGTAGGATACATGCGCAGAAGACGAAAATCAATGTACCTCATAGTTTATTGACGAGGGGAGGTGGCGCATTGGTAAATTACTGGAGTCGCATTCGGGAGGACACTGACTCGATTCCCGTTCTGGTCATCCTGGTTTCGATTTCCCATGGTTTTCTAAATTTGCTCTAGTCAAATAATGGAATAGTTAATCTTATCCCCTGCCCGTTTCTGCTTCTCTAAGAAACTTGCGCCATCTGTAATGACTGCGCTGTCGACGAGACGTCAAGCCGAATACACTAGAGGCCAATACCGGACAGTTCTATTCAGATAGCATAGGCGAGTGCGAAGAATAACCTATTGGCAAGAGGTGTTAATATTATTATAATACCAGAAATATTCGTAAAAAAAAATTTATCATGGTTCACCGCGACCTACACCCGTCACAGGAAAGTGGATGATATTTTCAACGAGGAGCGGATGAGTCCTGGCGATGACAAAGTGAGGGGCGAGGCAGCTCTGCTTCAATTTACACTCAACACCGCGGTTATTATCCAGGCCAGAGGCGATCGGAGGACGAACATGGCAGCCACCTCCTTCCTAGTGTCGGTATGAAGAGCACGAGAAGGGGTGGTTTTCTCTGCCGTGTTACAACCTGCGGTCGTAGCCGAGTGTCTACTTTAAAAGTAGTTTTATTTTTAATTTCGCAAAAAAAAAAACACAATCTAATTTCATGATTTGTTACACCGCCGTATAGAACTTGTGTCGCAATTTCTCACAATAATTTTCTATGCCGCCTTCACAGTACAAATACTTCCACGATTACCAAGGACCGTGGTGGTGTAGTACTCGAAACTACTCGCCTCCCACCAAGACAAACTGGGCTCGATTCCTGGCGAGGCCACCCGGATTTTCGCATTGGGAAACGTGGCGGACGTTGCTCTTCAATTCCGTCGCTGCTCCATCTTCACTTCATTTCACCCTCACCGGCGCCCAGTTCCAAGCGCTGACCACAATCTCCGAACTCAACTCAACTTAACTAATGGCAAAAAAAATAACCAATTAATTACTGCTCTGAACTTCACACGTGAAATAAATCCACACTCTCTTCCTTAAAACCATCTATAGTCAGCCCCTCAATTGATTATTGTGATCCACGCACTGTTCTGTGGGAGGATTCCAGGCCGCGTTCCGTGTGTTAATGCTGGGCTGGGGAACGGAACAACTTCATGCTCCATTTACGGTGCTTAATTTTGTTTATAACCAAGGGAGTGATTAGTGACTAGTATTATTTCTTGACGTGAATTCGTGTTTGAATTTTCAACCATTGTGGGCAATCCAGAAAATCTAATGATAACAAAATCGCCGGATAGAGTTTGACATTGCAGCTCCGAATATATCGTATACATCTAAAATTCAATTACACCACTCGATTACCAAAGGATCAAAGAATTACTTACGTTGCATGAGGACTACGAAGCGTCGTGCGAGGTGGGGGTGGGGGCACCGCCATTTTGAGTTCGTTTCTTCGCGTCTCATAATTTCCGCGTAGTATAGCTTTTGACGCGGAGTAGCTACGACGCTCGTTTACGTTTTAATCACGAACTCTCGTTGAGATCAATCGATTGGGTGTATAAAACATTTGTGTGGCGTGGTTATGGTGAAACTGTATGAGTCTAAAGTAAAAAAAAAGTTTAAAACTTAACACAATTCAGCCTATACTCATCAAAAAGCCAAGTCGAAATATAAAAATTGTATACGGTTGGAAAGAGCATCTCAAGAGCAATCCAGTGATACCCATGAAACCCCATATGATCGAGTGAAGCGGTGCCGGGAACGTAAAAACGTAGATGTATTCACGCAAAACAAACCGCCGTTTCCCCGACATAGTCACACCCCATATTTTTTTCATTTCCAGGATGCTTCGTACACATTATCACTACAGAATAACATTCCACAAATAATAATATATTAATTTTTCGGCAGGAACTACGTCCACTTTTATGGTGAAATGAATACCGTTTACTACCAACTCCACACATTCCATCCTTGGTCGCCGACGCTATTAAATAACCTCCAAATCCGCACGCACAATAGGTTCTCACGTTTCTGGCAAACTTTCCCGCCACTGTGACGTCAGCGCATGAAGCATTTGTGCTCCAGGCCTCGTGCAGTTGATGCGTGAGATTGGCCGGAAGTAGAATGACGTGGGAGGTGCACGGATGCACCTGTGAGAAGAGATCGGAACTACTTCGCTGCGCATATTTCGCATTGCGAAGGTAACGGAATACGGCCCCAGTCTTCAGTATCCGCCATGAGCATCCCGCAGTCGTGAAGCATACACTGCCCGCTGGTCCTAGGCCGATAAGTTTTCGTATTTCCCATGTGCTACGCTGTCAAGATGTCCCGCTGCCAAGGACGTCCACAGCAACCTGCTAACGGCGTACTGACGCCGTGTCTCAATTCAAAGTATACTCTTTCGATAGAGCACTCTTTCGCCCAACCTGGGGAGAGTACTGCTTCGCGCTCTCTCGCGCTCTCGGTCTGCGAAGTTGAGACAAGAGACAACCACGCTCTCGCCTCTCTCCGACTTCACGCAGACAGCTGATGCCAAAAGGCGGGAAATTATGTTAAGCTAAAATTGCTGGCATAGCTATCGTAAATAATTTATATGTTCAAAATAATTCACTAATAATTATAGCATTACTGGAATAATCGTTAACATATTTGTTTTATATATTACCGTCATATTGCAGCAGTAACAAATAAAACTAGAAGGCTTTATCAGAAATACTTATTTATATTTTTATAAATACCGGTTACAAAAGCTATTTCGTTGACAAAAACGGTTGAAATTATTCACTTACAAATGCGACGTGGTTTTGGCCCAGAAAGCGGCTATAACCTTATTCAAACACGAAAATAATGTAAACAAATATGGCGCGTGGTCCAGGCTCTCTCCCGACGGATTGAGACTACCAGAGAGCGTTCTCTCTGACGTCATAATGACGGGGTCGCTAGAGCGAGAACACGAGAGAGAGAGAGAGAGAGAGAGAGAGAGAGAGAGAGAACTCTCTGGGCCAATTGAGACACGGCCTCAGTACCCTCGGCTCAACCCGCTCGTTTCCCAATTCGCAGGTTCTCTCGCTCACTCACCAGACACAGCGACTGCTGTCCACAATAACAGCACCACTGTCAATGACTGACCACTCGGATGCGAGGCTCCGTTTTTACACTTCTATCGCTCCTTCCCGGGTTATTCATCATGATTGTCTTAAGACGAGTCCTTCGTGGATTGTTTTCTGTAAAATCATTGTTTGCGCGTATTCACGTATCTCAGTAAATAAAATGTCCTGGGAATACAACTTTTTCCCAGAAAAGGTAAAAAAAAAAATAAAAAATAAAAATTTGAGCCCGTATCTTTTTACTTTTATCATATTAAGTGTATGTATGGCGGAAAAAAAATTGGTGAAAATGTTTTAAAAAACGCATTTTTAAGGCTTGCCTGCGCAGTCTCCTTAAGCAATAGCAGATAAGTGCGATTATAGGGGCGTAGTNGTATTCACGTATCTCAGTAAATAAAATGTCCTGGGAATACAACTTTTTCCCAGAAAAGGTAAAAAAAAAAATAAAATAAAAAATTTGAGCCCGTATCTTTTTACTTTTATCATATTAAATGTATGTATGGCGGAAAAAAAATTGGTGAAAATGTTTTTAAAAACGCATTTTTAAGGCTTGCCTGCGCAGTCTCCTTAAGCAATAGCAGATAAGTGCGATTATAGGGGCGTAGTNTAAAAACGCATTTTTAAGGCTTGCCTGCGCAGTCTCCTTAAGCAATAGCAGATAAGTGCGATTATAGGGGCGTAGTTCAACCTATAGGCTTTCATCGCGTGTAATGAAGTCTCACTATTACAGGTCTAATTTTCACAGTAACAGACCTGGACGGGATTACTGCACGCCTTGCGCGTAGGAGCGATGAGGCGCTAGGCGTGCATGTTAGTATCGCCCGTATCGCTCCCTCGCTTCTTCAACTTGAACGCGGAGGTGTATAGTACTCTTAAACCACTCAGACTAGGTGAACAAAATTGTGTGCATAACTCAAGGGAAGGTTTTGATTGGCCAGTGCTATACACTACAAGGCTCAATGCCCATTGATCTTCCCTGTGGGTAACAGATTCGTAAACCGAGCTACTGTCCTAAGTTACGATTGGTTCGTATCGTTATAGCCGAACATAAAGTCTACACCTCATTCGTCGAGATAACTCACAGCGCGCATCAAATATTTATTTTATTTGCAACACCTGAAATCACACAATTTTGGGTCTGAAAGGGTTCAGACAACATAAGGCGGTGTTCATATTTCTGTGAACGAAATACGTTCTCCATCTTTCTAACCTGGGGTGTTGCGTTATCCCGTCTGTCGTGGGCCGCGTCCGAATTAACTCCAGCGTACCCCCGTTCTGTTGCCCTTGATCCCCACAGTACTCACCGCAATTCCCCACATTCCCTTGATACCTTCGCGACGAAGTGGGTACGATTTCGAACACCTGTCTTCATCTCGCAGTTCGCAACGCATGTACGAAAAAAAATTAATTAATTAAACGCTTTTTCTTACGTTGCCTCGGTTGGTTCACGAACAATAGTGCCCAGAAAATGGTAGGAAGAAGTCGCAAAACTCTTGAAAATAACTGAAAAGGGGGGCGTCGCTCGTGCCCTTGATTGAAGGGGACATTCCAGGGTGAATCCATGCCCTTACCACGAATTTGGACAGCGACACGACTGCCCCGGCGATTAAGTATCACCTTCGTGAAAAGGACTAGACAGGACCAAGGGCGGCCCAAAGTAAATTTTTTTACCCCGACGGCCTGGCGCGCTTTTGAAACTATCTTTAACTTCTTATCTTCACTTCTCTTTTCATCTCACCCCAATCCCCCAGGACCAGTAACCACAGGGATTTCACCGATGCACGCAAATGCAAGGATATTCCTTCAATCACTTCTTTTTTTTTTTTTTAATTTAACACGTGGTATAACATAATATAAAAATATTTCCTTTGCTAAATAGCTTGAATTTTTACTATTAAGAGTGAGCGAAGGTTGGTATACTGAATTGAAATTATAATTTTTCACTCGTAACTTTAAATTTTTAGATTTTTAAGATGTGATATTAAAATTGTAAACAATGATAGGTACATTTTGTGCCTGCCAGCCAAGGTGGGTAGAGACTGATGAGTTGGGTGATTTTATAGCAATAATGGCGCGGGGATTTGAAGCAAATAGAAATAAGATTACTCATAACTAGAATATAATAACTTATACACAAAATACTAAATTTATGATTTTTGTGCTATTTAAATGTATACTTTATAGAAATAATTTCCAATTAAAAAAAATACCGAATTAGAAAAACGACATTTTAAAAACTTTCAACATTTTTGATCTCGGTTTGGCGCTCTCTTGTCGTCCGGCCGTTAAGCCGCTCCTGTACATGACTCCGTGAACTTGAAACAGACAGTGCCAAGCGGATAAGTTTCAACTCCTAAGTATGCTTCCCACAAAATGTGTAATTATTTGTTCTAGTACACTAAAAACCATAAACCAAAATCAGTGGACCTACACAATTATTTTTTCACTGTAAACTTGAAACAGTGAGAATTGAGCCAAATCAGTGAAAACAGCGAAAAGTGAGCAACTGATAATCAGTGCCAGATAATGAATTAATGTAGTGGCCGAATTTCACTGATTTATTTGTGATTCCTCTGCTATAAATAATTTGTTCCCTGTTCATTTGCTTGATTTGCCAGACGGCAGTAGTTTATCAACTGACTTTTAGTGAATGTTATTTCATGACTGATATCACTGATTCGGGTTTAGATCGTTTGATGATGTTCCTGTGTATTAAACAGGTATATATGAGTAGTCCATTTCTAAAGGAGTCCTTGTCCGTGTACATTGATTTTCGGTAAACAGCGAAAAATGTATATGGAGTGTATTTCTTAATGTGGCTGTATGACTTTTGGTATAGATGTTACTGCTGGTCACGAACTTTGTCTGTAGAAATAAGAACCTATTGAAACCAATAATTCCCCTTAAAATGAAATAAATTGTATTTAACGTTTGTGAAGAAGGGCTACTTTGAAAATGTAATGAAATTTAAACCTGCTAGTAAACCGCCTTCACGCTGTTTTCGATATATAAAACACTTGCCATTCCATAGCAAAGGATAGGAAGGAAACCACAGGACCATTAGTGGAAATTGTCATATTTGTGGAGAAGAGACGCTTTGGAAATGGACCACTCATATTTTCTCAGGNACAGGACCATTAGTGGAAATTGTCATATTTGTGGAGAAGAGACGCTTTGGAAATGGACCACTCATATTTTCTCAGGCAAAAAAAAAAGAAGTAGTTTTAACGGAACTAAATATAGTACCCAATAAAGGTAATTATAGTTTCCCAATCAGATANCAAAAAAAAAAGAAGTAGTTTTAACGGAACTAAATATAGTACCCAATAAAGGTAATTATAGTTTCCCAATCAGATAAACAGATAAATCGGCCTAGTATTTTAGCTTTGGCAACAAAATCCCCATCCATCCAATGATGTTTTTGAAATAACTATTGTTTTTTTTGTATTCGGTTAGAACGGCCAAAACCAATAAGTTGTAACGGAACACAAAGTGTTCTCTGTGAGTGCGGTGCGCCAGTGCGTCCCACACAGCACACGCCACTGTGTGTGGGAGCTGAGCTTCTCCCGGGGAGGGCATATCGCAGCAGAAAGGAAACACCACCACATCCCGACGTCCCACGCATGTCACCTGGTGCCCCTAATAATAGCAAGGGTAGTTTTGCCCGGAAATATGGTGCGGAAGGTTGCTTTCAATATCGTGTGCTGAAGGTTTATTCTACCCAGATANGTTTTGCCCGGAAATATGGTGCGGAAGGTTGCTTTCAATATCGTGTACTGAAGGTTTATTCTACCCAGATAGGGAAGCTCCAGTTTGATAATTAAAAATGTTCGCCGTCAGGTAGTGCTGCTGTTTAATGTGTACTTAATTTTCTCCGTTTTGCATGAAAAACAAATGGGATAATTTGCAATTTTCATAAAATAAACAGTTTTTTTTTGTTTGTACCATATTAAAAACTTTGCAGGTAATAAACTTTGCTCCTCGCACAAGAACAGAAATTTAACAAAATATGCTCACATGGTATTTAGTATTATACCGTAAAAGTGAATTTAACAAGAATTTATATTACACAATAACGTTAATTAAATGTGCCAACTAAATCAGTAAATTCCGTTTGATGACAGCTATATTTATTTCGTCCTTAAAATCGTAACTTATTTTCCATGTTTATGGAAGCTTAGTGCCAAACATAATTGTACTTTTATTATTTACGATTTAAAATACCATTGTAGGGGATGCATTATACTTAAAAAGTAAAGTTAATACTTTATATTTTGGCAACAGCAAGGATATGTCACAATTTGGACTAAATACAAATGTTTACACACTTATTTGCCACCAGCTTAAGGAGGCCGCCTGGTTGAAGGAATTTTGTACGTCTGAGGCCTAAAAGCGTGGGAACGCTAGGGGCGACCGAGACATGCGCATCAACTCTCTCATCGCCTCTACGCGCAAAGCACTGAACTGACGTGCAATCTTGTCGTCGATAACGCGCCTCTATGAGACTTTCAGCGGAGACCCTACCATTTTATGGCGTAGTAATAAAAATAAAGGTTCGATGCACGTCCCTACTCGTTTTCTTAATGTTTTGTAAAGTAATGTTCGTACGTACAAATGACCGTGAAAACCCCCGTTTGAGCCATTTTCACTATCCTAAAAACGTGCTTTAGAGAGAAATGGAGGAACTGAAAAACGTATACAGACGCGTAACTTTTCTTAAATGTTGTTCGTAAGCAGAACTTACTCAGACACATTGGACGGTTTTTTAATAAAACGTTTTCTGTTGGAGCTCTGTACACCGTTCGGCGGCCTGCCCAGGCGGCCACCTTAAAAGCGCAACACCAATGTACGACGCAGCAAAAATTTTCCCTTTGCCAAACTCCCCCACAATGAATCTCGTTTTCTTCCCAACCCGAGTATAATAAACCTTAACCGTGCTCAAAGTTTCAGCACAGAATTCTTTTAGTCCAGTACCGAGAGTGAGCCACCTTCAGAGCTTTATGTGAACTCACGCTACCTCTCGCAGTACGATTTAACCACAGTAACTCGAAGTAATCTGCGACATGCTCTTAGTCCTCCGTACACGTATCTTGTGTAGCTAATTTTAAGGATACGCTGACAAAAAAAGTTTTTGTTCAATAAAACAAAGTTTGTTTGGCGCAACCAAATTAATAGGTTTTATAGCGGCAGTAAAATATTTTGTTGCTGAAACCAAAACATTTAATTGTTTTTATTTGGTTGCCGCAAATGTGTAAGATTTGGTTGGTGCAACAAAAGACTTTAATGGCTGAAAGCAAATTACAGTTTCAGTCATTGCAATAAAATAGAAAGCAGTGCCGGGATTTGAACCCGTAACTTAAGCTCCGAGCACTGCGCCTTAAGAGACCTTGGCTTAACACATTGTTTTGAAATAAATTACCTATGTTTGAAATACATGGCACATACGTAGACAAATATTTTTAAGTTTTACAGCTTTACGTTTTGGTTTTGTGTTGAATTTGTTTTACTGAGTTTATTTATATAATTGCTAAGCATCAATTAATCCACCGACAAACACTGTTATCATCCTGTCACAAAAATTGATCACAAACGCTCGGCCTGTAAATTCGAACGAAAGCAATAAAATAACCCGATTACCATACAGCCAACCAAATAAAGCTGATTTTGTTGCTGCCACAAATCCTGTAATAATAGACATAACAAACTGTTCAATCCAACCAAATGCTTATTCACTTCAAACAAAACATTTATTTTACTCTATATTTATATATAATGCTTACGACGTGTAAAATGATTAGTTGAACGTACTTGTAAAATAGTTGTGTACAAAACGCATGCAGATGATGTTGGAAGAACCAATGTTCGGTACAAACAAATATTATTTAATACTTTACTTGGTGCAAGGGACGATTGCAGATGTTTGGAGCAAAAGCGTATTAGATGAGTT